>CM042141.1:97537482-97567482 GCA_023376005.1 Doryteuthis pealeii
TATATATATATATATAATATATATATTTATGCAGGTAGTATAAATGTTCGTCGTAAACATGCGTTGGGTATATCTTGTCTATCTGTATATTATTGTATAGATTCGTTGTGTATTATTAAATTTTAAAGTTTAAAGTTTTTAATTCGTTAATTTAGTGAAACGTTTAATTTTATATAAGTAAAATTGAGCTTATTGGTTACATTTTATTGTGTATTAATTTTAAACGTCCGGCATGACATTTATTAGATTAGTGTTATTGGTAACATCGTCATTAATTTGTTTTTAATCGTCCTTTTATGGGAATAAAAAAACGAATTATTTGTATATATTCGGTGTGTATTAGTAAATTTTAACAGTCGGAATTTTTTAATTTGAAGTACATATAATGGATTTGTTGAGGAAAACATACAGTAAAAAGAAAAATTGGGAAGGGAAACCCCTCTCTGGTAGATAAGGAAATAAATAAATAGAAAAATAAATAATGGTAAAATTTTAAAAAATTCAACAAAGGGGGGGGGGGGTAAAAAAAAGGAAAAATTACTACAACCGTTCTTCCTGGTAGCAATACCAAACTCGAGTAATAAAATGAATGTAATATAAATAAGGAGGGCTCTATTGCCATTGCCTGGAGGTCAGGTGACCAGTACAATAAAGCTATGGTCATCAAGAGGCGAGGTCATTTGCGGAGGGGGAAGGGTCGGGATTTGATCAACCTTGATTGGTCCCTTGGGTGAGGAAATTCGTTGTTGAAAGACCAGAAATTTCCAATGATCCCAAGGATATAACAACGCTGATGACTTCCCCCTCAAGCATCTTATAGATGTATTTTATATAATATATATATATATATATATATATATATATATATAATATATATATAATACTGTGAAAAATTGAAAAAATACAAGTTCATAAAACGAGTGATGTTTACAACGCTGCAGTGTTTCGATCTGTTTCAATATATCTTCATCAGGACTTTTGTTAATTCGAGGAAAACTAAATTTATCACAGAGAATAAGAAGACTATGAGAGTCTTTTGGTTTGTCGATCAATCTATTTAAAAATGTTGAATAAAAAACTAGCGTTCTTTGGACGTTTGAAGATCTATTGAAACAGATCGAAACACTGCAGCGTTGGCGAAATAAACATTACTCGTTTTATGAACTTGTGTTTTTTCAATTTTTCACATACTGTCGGATTCACTTCCACTTTCTCTTCATATATATATATATATATATATATATATATATATATATATATATACCGTCGTCGGGGTGGCCTAAAGTCGGTATCAGCCAATCAGTGAGGGAGTCTATTCCCTTTTGACTAGCGCAAGACCAAGGAGATTGTTTTTGCGTCTGAGGTGGAGCGCCACACCTACCATCTGCTCCGTACTATATATATATATATATATATATATATATATATATATATATATATGAACAAAAGTAATAAGACAACTAAAAATATTTCTTTTATGTTATTTATTTTTTCATAGTTCTCAACTAGTTTCGACCTTGGGTTATCGCCAAGAGAAAAAGGTTTTGTGATTAAAAAAATGTTTTTAGAAGGTTTTTAAAAATGTTTTTAAACCTGTTTATTTGCCCCCCAAAAGAAGTGACGAAAAAATGTACTGAAGACTTGGCATACTCATTTGTTGAGTGAAAACCATCCACTGGGGAAGTTATTTTTACTTCCGTTTTTATGTTTTTGTGAAGAGGGCACCTGGCTAATGAGTTTTTTAAAAAATTTTCTTTTGGTAGTCGTTTTTGCAAGTTAGATGTGTGCGTTCAGTGGCTGTTTATTTACTTATATATATATATATTTACCAACTCCTCCACACGAGCAGGATACGACACAAGGTCAATTTCTTAAGCGGTGTTCAACAGGTTTGAATTCAGAGTTTTCCTTCTTCCTGACAGGTTACCTAGCCATGGTTAAAGAACCCAGTATCCCCTACTATTTACCCATAGCCGGAGGGAGAGTAGGATTCATACCTTTCCCAAGGGTATTAGCGCTAAGTGAAATGCAATTACCACGTCCAGGATTTGAACTCGGGGCGACGAGTCCATTTACCATGACTTTAACCATTACACCACGCGCTTCAAATTTATTTGCTTATATATATGTTTGTGAAACGTAAATCTTATTATCAGGCCGGGTAATTAAGTTTCATATTAAATTCAAATTGATTTTTGAAGTTTTGAAATTTTTATCCATCTGTCTTTCCGTATTTCAACTTTATACTCATAGACTTTTCAATTCTTTCTATGATGGAGAATTTAACATCTGTTTAAATTGTGACCATTTAAGCGGAAGTGTTGTTCTACATAGATTACTGTGATCCATACATTTGATTTTGTGTCTATAGTTTTTTTTTAGTCTAAAATAAAATGCCCATTCTGAATTTCCAACATATTGTTTGTGGCGGCGTGTGCATTCAAGTGAATAAAGTACATTTTTGCTTCTGTAATTTAAGTCGTAGTATTTTTAGTTATGAATATAGTGAATAAGTTGGTCGCTTTAAAGTGTTTGCAGCATGGGTTATTCTTAATATTACTACAACATTTAGAGGATTTTTATTGTGAGCTTCTTATTGATTACTTTATTATTTAGTATATTGTTGCTTCCAATCATTTCTCTGGGGTTATAAGGTCGACGAAAGGTCACCATGCCTGGTTCTTGAAAAAATATATTTTAGAATACGCTTTTCTTTTAAAATATCTCAATGGTTCATAATTATTAGATCTCGTAGTGGGAGAGTGTTATTAAATATTGTTACGAGGGCGATGCGATTTAACTCCATTTTTGGTTTTAACTTCAGACTATGGTTAGAAATGGCTTTAATTATCTGGTTTTCAATTAACTTATAGGAATATCTCGATGCCGCGAACTGCTGTTTTAGTTTATTGTTTTGTCTTTTAAGTTCGTTGTTGTCTGCGCGGATTCTTCTTAGTCTCATTGCTAGTGAATAAGGGATGATATTTTGAGAGGTTTGTGATGAGAGGATCTGTAATTGAGAAATGTGTGTATTTGTGGGTTTGGTGTGTAGTGTTGTTTGTAGTCGTCTGTATTTTGTCAATATAAATTAGAATATCAAAAAAATACAATTGAATGCGTCAACAAGAATGGTGAACATGTGGAGACTGTTTGAAATTAGATCGAAAATTTACTCCCATTACGGTGTCAAAAGTTCTTTTTTAAAACTTGCAATGTATTTTGTAATTAAATGAAGATAAAAATAAAGTTATTGATATAAATACAAACTATCGTTGTACAAAAATAAGTCAACATCCAATTGATTTGCTTTGCCTTTTTTAACGGCATATCAACTCCTTATGGGTTATATAAGTGAAAATGTCCTTTTATCCGATTTAGCTCAGTCGGTAGAGCATCCGCATGGGAACCACAAGGTTCTTGGTTCGATACCGACCCTCACCAACTGATGGTAGGTGTGACCATCCGCCTCTGACGCTAAAAACAATCTCCTTGGTCTAGCGCTAGTGAAAAGGGGATAGACCCCCTCGTTTTCTGACTGATACTAACTTTAGCCCACCCCATCGACTTTTTCTTTTCTTTACTTTATAAATGTCTTATTGTAAATATAACTATTTTAAATGTTTCATTGCGTTTAAAAATATCTGTCTGTAATCATTTGTGTGATGGGAGAGGGGAGACTTTGTGCTACAGTTACCATTACTGCGACATTAGGATAAGTCGATTTTTCACTTTAAAAAAATATCAAATTGTCCATCTATGCGAAAGTTGTGTGTTAGTATACTTAATAATTCTACTAAAAGACACTAAAATCCTCGTTTTCGAAAAATATAGACTAGAAATTGGTTAGAAAATTTATCATTTTCAATATTTAAATCAGAAATGTTATTCTAATTTTATTAAAATAAAACGAATTAAATATTATAAATAGAATTCAAATTGAAAATGTTTCCCATTCCATCACCACTGACATCTTTGATATGCTGCTTTTTACCTCATTAATTAAACTGTAACAGACGATCTTTGATGCTATTTCCTCAAATAATAGTACAATTAGGTTTTTGTATCAGTATTCAGTATACTAACACTACTTTCACATAGATGGATAATAGCATTCAATTAAATATGATGTCCATTTTATTTTAGCATTCAAGGGAATATGATATCCATTGTATTTTAGCATTCAATTAAATATGATGACCATTGTATTTTAGCATTCAAGTGAATATGATATCCATTGTATTTTAGCATTCCATGATGATTGTATTTTAGCACATTGTATTTTAGCATTCAAAATATGATGTCCATTTTATTTTAGCATTCAAGTGAATATGATATCCATTGTTTTAGCAAGTGCATTTTAGGTAGCCATTGTATTTTAGCATTCAAGAGAATATGATATCCATTGTATTTTAGCATTCAAGTAAATATGATGTCCATTGTATTTTAGCATTCAAGAGAATATGATATCCATTGTATTTTAGCATTCAAGTAAATATGATGTCCATTGTATTTTAGCATTCCATTGTATTTTAGCATTCAAGTAAATATGATGTCCATTGTATTTTAGCATTCAATATGATATCCATTGTATTTTAGCATTCAAGTGAATATGATGTCCATTGTATTTTAGCATTCAAGAGAATATGATATTGTATTTTAGCATTCAAGTAAATATGATGTCATTGTATTTTTAGCATTGAATATGATATCCATTGTATTTTAGCATTCAAAATATGATGTCCCATTGTATTTTAGCATTCAAGTAAATATGATGTCCATTGTATTTTAGCATTCATGTCCATTGTATTTTAGCATTCAATTAAATATGATATCCATTGTATTTTAGCATTCAAGTGAATATGATGTCCATTGTATGATGTACTTAGAGTTGTTGTATGAGAAAATGTTGTAGATGAAAAGCATTATTGATGCAGTTGAAAAACTGTCAATTTTATTCGGGCAAAGAGTTCTCAACCATTTACTTCTTTTCTGTTCATCATAGAGAAAACAAAATGTTAATCTGGTTGAGGTGAATGTTCTGAAATAACTTTAAAGGGAAGAAATTCGATTGTTTATGTCAATGAACGAAAGAGAACTTTCCTGAACAAAGTGTTCGCACTTTTGTATCTAACCTTTTATTATTTCATTGATCTGAATAACGATTTGAACCTGAAGCTCCGGGGTTGAAAGTAGGTTTTCAGAATGACAGATGCCAACGTCTTATAATGTAAATTCTTGTGGTTGGCATTTCTCTCTCGGCAGTTGGTTAGCTTCATTTACATTTACAGCGTTGTAGTCAGGAGGTAGAACTACCCCCCAAAAAAACCAGTGCTTGAAATATGTATATATAATTATAAACATAGAGGTGTGTGGTGTAATGGCTGTAATCGTATGAAATGGGCTCGTTAACGCGAGTTCAAATCCTTGACAAGGCTGTTTGCATTTCACATAGCGCTAATACCCTTGGGAAAAGGTATGCATCCAACTCTCCCTTCAGCTATGAGTAAATAGTAGGGTAGACTAGGCTCTTTAATCTTGGCTAGGTAACCAGTCTAGGAGAAGGAAGACTGAATTCAAACCTGTTAAACTCCGCTTAACAAATTGACCTTGTGTCATATCCTGCTCGTGCGGAGGGGTTGGTAAATAAATACAGCGTTGTGGTCATGAGGTAGGATTTAAAAAATACCCAGTGCTTGAAAGATGTAGATATAATTATAAACATGGAGACGCGTGGTGTAATGGTTATCGTCGTAGGAAATGGATACGATGAGACAAGTTCGAATCCTGGACGAGGCTGTTTGCATTTCACATAGCGCTTCTACTCTTGGGAAAGGTATGAATTCAACTATTCTCCCTCCAGCTATGGGTAAATAGGAGGGAAGACTGGTCTCTTTAACCTTAGTATGGCAACCAATCTAGGAGAAGGATGAATCTGAATTCAAAACTGTTGAACACCAATTAGGAAATTGACCATGTATTTCATCCTACTGGTGCGGGGCGCGGTGGTGGCGGTAAATATCTATCTATAATAACAAATATTTATGCAGAATAGTAAAAGGTATTTTCAACATTTTGTTGCAGTAGAAAAGATATTCATGATTTTTGCTATTTTATTCTATACAGTGGCATTTTTTCGGATTAAAAAGAAACATAAAAAAATATTAGGGTATTTTTTTTTTTGGGGGGGGGATGCTGGAACGGATTAATGGCATTTCAGTTTATTTCAATAGAGAGAGGCCCCTCCGATCAATCGGCTGGTCACGTCAAGCATAGCACTCATATGATTGACCCAAACCTATTGCCCTTATGGGTACTAGAAGGCGGTGGCTGGGGGTGTTCTTGTCCTGGGAATGACGTTAAACTCTTTCTGATGGTGAGGTTCCAGTTTTGGAGGTTTGGGCAATGTGGGCACCTCTTCATCACCATTGCACAATGGTCCACTCTGACCCGGAGTAGTAGTACCTGTTAGGGTCCAATCTATGGGTTAAATAGAAAAAATGAGTTTATAAAAAATTGTTTATCCATTAAGAATGAATTTATTTCAAAACTTTGACGGCATTAAATGAACCACTGAGTTGATATGCCGTAAAAAAACCAAACCAATCAATAGGGATTTGATATACGAGGAAATTAAGTTACGAACAGAAAGAATTTAACTCGTTAGTCAAGGTACTTCCGAATTTCATTTTTTATGACGAAAATTGACGTTTCTTTTCACCGATTTTCAACCCGTAATTCTTTATTCCTTGGAATATTTGTAGGTCTTCTGAATTGTATGCAAACTCTTAATTATTTTCAATAATTAGCGAATTTTATACGATATACGCATTGTAATTGCCTTAAAAATACAAATAATAATATACTTTACTTAACAATGCTTCAAAAGCAAATTATCAAAAATCCATTATATATATATATATATATATATATATATATATATACTTTGTCTAGGAGCTAGCTGACTAAACTGCTACATAATATAGGGAGCGTGAAATAATGAAGTGATTTGCACAAAAGTGGAGAGATGGGTAATATTAACGTCGAGAATTTTTTTCGAAATAGTTTAATGAAATATCACACTGGGATAACTGCATGTAAGTAGCCTTAAGACCCAGGTTAAGTAGGTTTCTATTTGGGTACAGAGACTTCACAGGTATTCCAATCTATCAGGAGGGGAGTTTCAGAGAAATCAAGAAGGTTGAGGCCCTTAAGTAACTCATTGTAAGATGGGCGAACTTCCATAAAAGTTATATCAAAGTAACGACGCCATTCTGATGAGACGGAAAAGAAATGCTTATTGTTAGCGCTTGCAGATTACTGATGGCAATAAGATGAAAGTGGGTGACAAGAGAAAATTATTCTAGTTATGATGTACTATATATATATATATATATATATATATATATATATATATATATATATATATTGATTTACCGTAATACTTAAGAACTTCAGTTCTTTTGTCTGAATGATTTGTACAAGTGTTTTTTTTTCCTCTAAAAAGCAAAGACTAAAAGAACGATGAAGAAATAATTGCACACGTTCCTATGCGTCTGCGCATAAAAATGAATGAATTCCCAAGTCAAAACATATACGTAGGTACATCAATAAGCCGGTAGCCTAACGATAAAAAAGCGCTTATTTTACAAGGAATTCTTTTTTTAGAGATCTATCCTGTCTTGAAAATGCAATAATATTAATATTAGCGAAAATCAATCACTTAGATCAAACACTATGCGGTAAAATTTCAGATAAAAGAAATCAACAGCTATGTGTCAGGCACCTATCTATCTATCTATCTATCTCTATATATGTGTGTGTGTATATATGTGTATGTGTGTGTGTGTGTATATACATGTATATGCATATATATGTGTGTATGTAAGTATATATATGTATATGCATATATATATATGTGTGTATATATATATATATATATATATATATATATATATATATATATATATATGAAATATGAACAAAAGTGATAAGACAAACAGGAAGATTTCTTTATGCAACTTATTTTTTTATTGTTCTCAACTAGTGTCTACCTTGGGTCACCGCAAGGAGAAAAAGTTATTTGCGAGGAAAATGTTTTTAGAAAGTTTTTTAAAAAGTCTTCAAAGTAGTTGATTAGCTCCAAATGTAGGGACTAAAATGAACTGGTTAAATGCATTATAGGTAGCTAATTTTATGTATACTTGTCTGGTTTAGAATTATTTTATTTCTCTCTCTGTCTTTTAAGTAATATAAACTTTAGACTTTAAATTTAAACTGTTTCCTTTTGAAATTAAAGATTAATTTTCCATACGCTTAATTCATGTTATTAAAAATATTCAATATAAAAATAAACAAATGTTAAATTGCTTTATTTTCTTTTCTTAAAAAAACTCTTTATAACCTTGATAATTTTTTAAACTCTTTCAAAAAAAAGTTATGACATAAGGGGTATGCAATACTACAAGCACGTGTGTATATGACGTCACAGGAAATATGACAGCCATCATAAAACAGTGGACATACAAACATGCGAGGTGTAATAAGATTTAAGAATTGTTACGGTGTATGACGAACATGGTCGCGTTGTCTTGTGTGGTACATTCACAGAGGGGTGTGCAAATCTGCAACATGTGCTTCTTGTGGGTCGTCAATCTTAATCAATGACAGAAAACAATATTACGCGTGTTGATTTAACATGACAGACGAAGAAAACGATATGGCTGTGGAATTCGATGTTGGCAGTCATCTCATTGGCTCTTAAAGTAAAAATCCCGTGCATGCGTGGATATGGTTGGGATGTTTTATCGTGTTCATCATTTACTCCTGATTGGCTACTTCATATTATCATCTGTTTGGGCTCCTCAAACGAGATTTATCCTCACATATGACACTTTTGTTGCAGAGGTACAATAACCTCAAACAATGAATACCCATAACTCAACCAATGGAAAATTAATTACGACAACGAATAACATCAGCTGCAACATATGGATAAACAGAAAAACTATAAAAACAAGAAAACACAAATGGGAAGAAAAACAATTATATAGATACTTCAAGCGACAAAATGGGGAGGTTGCACATGAAAAGACCTGGACATGGTTAAGAGGAGGAAACCTCAAGGGAGAAACCGAATTACTCATAATTGCTGCTCAAAACAATGGCAAAAGAACAAATTATATCAAAGCAAAAAAAAAAAAAAAAGAATCTACAAAAAGCAAAAACAAGAAACAATGTATTAGGCGAATGCAGCAAGCTAGTACAACGATAATACAAGGCTAGGTACGACTGGGTTGGAAAGGTGGTCCACTGGGAATTGTACAAAAAACTCAATTTTAACCGTACAACAAAATGGTGTTTGAAGTCGTTTGACACCACGTTCTCCCAGCAGGGTATTTATTCGCTCGTACACTGATGGGGAAAGTGCATCAATATCAATGGGGATTACCTTGAAAAGTAGTAAAGTAGTGCTGCTTTGTTTTGTTTTGTTTCATTTAATGCCGACAAAGTTTCGGAATAGATTCATTCTTGATGGGTACTCATTTTTTTAAACACGTTTTTAAACTCATTTTTTCTATTTAACCCATAGATGGGATCCTAACAGGTACTACCACTCCGGGTCAGAGTAGACATGGGAGTAATGGGGTGAAAGGGTACTACACATTACCCAGAGCTCCAGAATTTGAACTTCACCACCTAACGTCATATCCAGGACAACAAGTCCCTCAGCCAACGCCTTCCAGTACATATATGATAAATATGGTTGCGGTTTGGTATAAGAGCAATATGGTTGGGACAATCATCTAGGTGCTAGGGCTTGACATGACCAGTCGATTGATTGGAGGGGGCCTCTCTGACCGCCTGTCTAGCCTAAGTAAAGGCTAAAGTGGGTGTTGTATGTCATGGACTGCTCACCCACCAAGATTCCGCCCTTAAGCATCACGGTTCACCACCAACGGCCAACAGATAGACCCATTGGGTATGTCTCATTCCTCTGCAGAGGTGCAGTTGGTTTATTCTAAAGCCCCTGCCGACAGGGCTTAGTAGTGCTACTAGCATATTTACAATGTTTTATTTGAATAATATAAAACGTGTTGGATTAGTAAAATGTTGTACCTGACTTGCTGGACATGTAATATGCATGTAAAAGTAGAATAGTAGTTCTGGTAACTTCTGTACATCTGGTTGGCTAATGCGGGAGCCAATCAGTGTTCAGAGTAGGTGTTATAAACAGGTCCAAGAGGCACAGACACTTTTTAAAAATAATTTACTGGCATGGACTGGAACTAGCGGTAAGTATGTATTGGCATTTCAATCTCGGAAGACTATAATAAAATTTTTGTACCCCTGAAGTTAAAGCGCCTCCTGTGATTGTGAAATCGCAAATGTCACATTTGAAGGCTGTCCCTAAAGATGTTGATGTTCTGGTGTTTTGTTGCCGCTGCTTTCTTCTAGACCTCTTAGCTTTATGGTGTTGCATCAGTGTGACTTCTGACATGAACAGCCCTCTACGGAGATTCTGTCGCCACCGAGGGCGGTCCTGAGCCAAACTTTCCCAGCTGGTAGGGGCAATGCCAAAACACCTGAGATCATTTTGCAGACATCCTTGAATCGCAGCTGGGGGCGACCAATCTGTCTTTTACCAGACGTAAGCTCTGCATAAAGAATGTCTTTCGGGATTCGTCCATCATCCACCCGACGTACATGACCCAGCCATAAAAGACGACGTTGTCTCAGTAGAGAACACAAGCTAGGAGTTGAGCTCTCTCTAGAACTGCTGTGTTAATGATCTCTTCTTTTAGCAGTAAGAAGAAAATTCCTTTTTAAAACCCCTTCCCCAAAAAAAACAAAACAAACAAACAAACAAACAAACAAACAAAAGAATACGATAGATGCGGCACGACACGTTGAATATTCATAAAACCATATTGACTAAAACAACTAAACCGTACATAGATATTTATACAAACACGTATATGTGGTCAGATTAAACGACACTGTCCAATAATTAAAAGTATCTGTACTTTTATGATCAACTACAGATTGTTCTTTTAGCGCCTCAAAGACATAAAATGCGTTCTGTGTATTTTCTCTTTGGTCATTGAAAAAAAGTTTTAAAACATTTATTAATTGATTAACTTAAAAGCCGCATCGGGTGTCAGTTAAGCTAGCTCCTGTGGGGGTTCTTGATTGGGACTTCGGCCCAAAAAAGTACTTAATGTAATAATAATAATAATAATAATAATAATAATAATAATAATAATAATAATAAACAAATTTTATTAAAATTGAACCATATACTTTTTAAACAATTAACAGTTTTCATTTAAACGATAATATAATTTGTCTATTTGGAACTTATTGGGTGATTTTTGCTGGATTTCACAGTTTCAATTATTCCCAAATTTATTTCCAAGTTATAAAAATTGTTATCGTACAAATAAAAAGAAAAAAAAAAAAAAAAAAATCATCTAAAACAATCACAGTAATTAAAACTTGGGAATCCAAAATTTTAGGATTACGGGTTTGGGTTCAGCCCGAAAGGTTATTAATTTGCTCACAGAGTCGGCCTGATTCCAAATGGTATAATATGTTGGGCTACGGTTTCTAGGAGTAAAGCTGGAAAATTTGACACACTGACACACTGATATTTGCATTTATTATTTTCCCTCTAAGCGAAGTTTTCCCATTAATCTTAACGGGTATTTTCTTTTTTTTTTTTACTGAAGTCTGAGTGATCAATTCTCCTCGGGTCTCTAGGAATCTTTAACTAAATAAATATCAATTATTCCATTCAATTGGTTCCCTATTAAATATGACAGATGTGTTCACTTAGTGATTGTTCAGTGTAAACAAGTGACGCATGCGTAATTCAATATCAAATCATCCAGAAAAAAAGTAAAATTGTCATCCACCTCCTTCAATTTTTCTGAAATTTTGTCCCCGTCTGGACTATATTAAAGTAGTAAGTAAAAAGTCGTCGTCGGGGCGGCTTAATGTCGGTATCAGCCATGCAGCGAGGGAGTCTATCCCCTTTTCAATAGCGCTAGACCAAGGAGATTATTTTAGCGTCTGAGGTGGAGAGCCATACCTACCACCAGCTCCTTTCTTTACCGCACAGATCCCTGTGCTACTCATACGCTGAGTTGGCGAGGACCGGTATCGAACTAGGAACCTTGTGGTTTCTAGCCGAACGCTCTACCGACTGAGCTAACCCGGCCCATATTAAAGTAGTACAATCCCCAAATTTGGAGTTTGTTGAATTTTAGCTCTCCAACTCTTTTTTTTTGGGGGGGGGGAGGTAGGGAGTCGAGAAAATGACAACTTTTTGTAATCTATTTTTGTCTGTAAAATGAGTTCTAGAAATTCCCTACTCCTAAAAATTGGTAAAAGCTTTTTAGACCAAGAAATCTGAAAACCTAGAAAGTCTTAAAACGAACCAATTTTAAGTTATTAACGATTTCTGATTTTTCATAGCAAGATCATTAGGTGAAAAAATCCCAATGCCAGTGGTTTATGGTAAGTTCATAGTCGTGGGAGAGCGGCTCTGAGCGGTTTAAAGTAGGCAAAGAGTTAACAGCACTTTGGCGTGGATGGCCTCGATTCTTCCACTGATATCCAATCCCCCCCCGTCTTTTTTCCAGATAATTACTGACCGTTGGAAATGTTATAGTTTTTTTGGACGGTTAGTGTAGTTAGATTTTAAATTGAAATTTGTTGAAATTCAGAATCGAAGGGGATTAAATGATTGACACTCGGTAACATCAAGTTGACCACACGGCTTTCGCCACAGGAAAACGTGAGAAGAGAAGTAGAAGTTAGTCAGCAGTTTAGCGGAAAACACCATGATGTAGACATCATCTTTTACTTCACTCCAGCCGCGGTTGAGAATTCTGGTTGAAAATAAAAAGATGTGATCACTCAAAATATAAGCCTTATGTCGACTTTGTGAATAATGGCGAACCAGCTTCTACGGTACCAGAACCAAGAAAAATGAAGTTAGACAAGCATCTTTAGAAATGTCCTAGCTGCGCAAGAGACTGACTAAGGTATCAGCCAGCCACTCAACTACACAAGCGAGAAAGTAAGAGATAAAGACATGAAAAATATGGGAGCATTATACGAATGCCTCCCAACTTTCTCATCGTTCTCACAATTATCTCTCTCCCTCTCCCTCTCTCTCTCTCTCTCTCCCTCTCTCTCTCTCTCCTCTCTCTCTCTCTCTCTCTCTCTCTCTCTCTCTCTCTCTCTCCTCTCTCTCTCTCTCTCCTCTCTCTCCTCTCTCTCTCCGTATATATAGTCAGATTGGATGGCTATACAACAGAAAGGTACTAACTACAATTGGTATCACCGTCACTTTCGTATTCCACAAGTATGGGTACAATGACTGCTATATAGAAATATTGAATTATTAACATTCTTTTGTCTGAAAGTAAATAAAATAACAATTAATCACGTGTCCATTCTTTTGACTAAAACGTCTGAAATTTAAATTCTGAATGAGATGACGATTGAATTTTAATATTTAATCGCTTTTAAATTGCTAGTTATTCGCCTCAGATATTTCATCATTTCCTTATAAATTTCGCCTATTATCGGATGCATAATATCTCAGCGCTGGCATTTGAACATATATATATATATATCAATTGTTAAGTTGTTGGGGTGGCTTAAAGTCGGTATCAGCCAGACAGCGAGGGAGTCTATCCCCTTTTCACTAGAGTTAGACCAAGGAGATTGTTTTGGCGTCTGAGACGGTGAGCCACACCTACCATCAGCTACTCACTTTACCGCACATATCCCTGTGCTACTCATACGGTGAGTTGACGAGGGCCAGTATCGAACAAGGAATTAAACAAAAATGTCTTCGGCATAAAATAACTCAAGGGCTGACATAGCGTACCAACCAACCAACCAACCAACCAACCAAGCCTAGCGATTGAGCTAAGTCAAAATGAGGCAAAATGCATGGGTAATATCTCAGGTTGAAGAAAACGAAACATATCGATGCATATTTATGAATGCTGCCGTATGTAACTAGTATCTGGAGAGTGTGGAGTACCACTTCATTGCCATCATTTCTGGGTCCACTCTGACCGGGAGTGGTAGTATCTGTTAAGGTCTTGTATATGGGTTAAATAGATCAGAAAATAAGTTTAAAAAACAAAACAAAAAAATAAATAAGTTTTAAAAAATTGAGTACCCCACAAAAAGGAATAACTCAAAAACGTATTTGGCATAATAACCAAAAGGTTGACATGTCATAAAATCCAACCAACCAGCCAACCAGCCAGCCAATCTATCGATTGAGTTAAACCAACCAAAACTAGGCAAAAAGTATGAGCAATCTCTCCCAAAAGAATCTGTAATAGAGATCGATGCATATCTATGCATGCTGCTCTTGCAACTGCATCTAAGAGTTCCCTCTTTCAGGGAATATAGCTCATTTCCAAGCCCTAAGAGTCCCCTCTTTCAGGGAATATAGCGCATTCCAAGCCCTGCAAAAGTACTAAAATCGGTGGTGTGGCCTATTGTCGAAAACAAGAGGATCTATCCACTTTTTGCTTGCGCTAGAACAGGGAGATAGTTTTTGCTGGGGTGAAATGCCACACCTACCGTCAGCTCCCAATGATTTATCGCACATATCAGATTACCAAAGCTGAGTTGGCGAGGGCCGGTATCGAACCCGGCAACTTGCGATTCTTAAGTGGTTGCTCTACCGACTGGGCTAAACCAAAACGAAGCAAAAAGGTATGGCTATTATCTCAGGTTGAAGGAGTTTAAAATCATCTGGAAGATCAATCAATGCATATTCATGTCTCCTGCTCTATGCAACTGCTTCTAAAAGTTCTCGGGTGAATTTTGGAGCTCTGGGGAGTGTGGAGTACCACTTAACCAATACTATTGCAAGGTCTACTCTAACACAAAAACGTCTTCGGCATAAAATAACCCAAGGGTTGACATGCCGTAAAATCCAACCAACCAACCAACCAACCAATCTACCAACTGAACTAAACCAAAACGAGGCAAAAACGTATGGTAATATCTCAGGTTGAAGAAGCATAAAAGAATCTGGAATATCGATCAATGCATATTTATGCATACTGCTCTATGTAACTGCATCTAAAATTCCCCCTGATGAATTTAAATTTATGCACCTTCTTTCAAGAATTGCGGTTTTCGATCCTGTTTCATGACTGCACGCGAATGGAGTTAACCGCCTGCCGAGAGATTTTGCTATTAACAAAGTTTACAGTTGAAAGACGTTGTCATTCATTATTGTGGTAAAATGGTTGTGAACCCCGGAGCTACAGGCTGGAAATGCCATTCAGATAAATCAATAATAAACAAAAGGATTTGATACGAAACTTGGATCATTTAGTTCAGGAACATCTTTTTCGTTTCATTTCGTTTACAGGAACAATTCAGTCTCTCCTCTCTCTTAAAGTCGAAAAAAGTAATTTCAGAACACTCATCTCCGCCTCATTTCACTCTGATACAACGATTCTCCATCCATACTCTCCTTGATGAACAGAAAAGAAATAAATTGTCTGCGGTTGAGTACTCTTTGCCCGTATATAAAATTGACAGGTTTCCCAAAATAAACCCACAATGTTTTTCATCTGCAGTCAGATTCAGACGGAAAGCAAAGAATCTTTGGGTTATGTAATATATCTTGATAATAACTATTCTGACCGTCAGTAAAACTTGTAATAATTCATGAGCTGTGACAATCCCTTCCTTCTCGCTTTACGATGCACAAAATATAGATTCACTACCTAAAATGTAGTGTTGGTGGCATGGCAGTAGAGACAATGGAGGCAGTACAGCTGCCCAAAATAGTCAATTCATAGAATAAAAAACAACCTTATATCATATTCACTCAAAATCTGTTCATGCAACCTTAGACGTTCCACATTGTTTTTTTTAACAAATTTTGATAAATCCATGACCAGTATGTTAACCGCCCGTGAAGATGGGCGTACCGTCGGTTTCAGTGTAGAAAATAGGCCTCTTGTCCAGATTTGAATTCAAATGTTATTTGAATTTAAATCTGGACGTGATGCCTTTTTCTTTCATGAGATCTAATTACAGTAATAGGCATATTTTGTCCGTCAGTGATTTAAAAAAAATAATTAATGACCACAGATAATTCCTTTCTGATCACACTATGATTCCCCAAATACAGAATCTTCTAATCATTGACCAAAAATTTTGCCTCATATGGTAGAGACGTCTCAGTATCTTTGACAGGTTAACTTCGCAGGAATTTTTCCTTGCTGTATCGTGGCCGAAGCAGTTTGGTTTCTGACTATCCTGCTGAAGTCCCGGTTTCGATGTCTGTCGGAGGGAAATCGTTAGTATACATCGCTGATGAGACTTAATAAAGTTGAAACAGTCTGTACGATGTTCTACACACCGAATAATTCTTTGCGAAATTCACTTGTCATTATAATCTTCTATAATTATCAAATTTTATGCGATATGCGCATTGTAATTGCCTTCAAGCAAAAAATAAATATTAATATATACTTTATTCAACAATGCTTCTAAAAATAAACAAACATCCAAAAATCTTATGTAAATTAGAGTTTAAATCGTTCAATTTTAATATTGGCAACTCTAAGACCGAGACAACACACCGTTAAAACTAACAACGGTGTTATTAATATATGCACACTAGGTTGGAGAGAAAGGACACGGTGAGGAGCGTTGTCGGGCGTTTTCGTCTATGCTAATTAGCATTAGGTAATTCATTAATTCTCAAGAAATCTTGTAGCTCTCTGACAAGCTTCTTTCAGCGTTCCTGCCTGAGTGACTTTTTAAAAACTATTCAGAGCGTCTTTTATATAGAAAAATGTAGCTATTCTGGAATAGGATCGAAGTCTCTATTCAGTAGTAATGGATCTGCGAGATTATCTAGCCAGCCATTACACCTCGACAGGACGCCCATTAAAAACAGGCAGCGACATTACGATAATCAGTGAAAAAAAAGTATGGAGAAATATTGACGAACCTTAATTAACGAAAAACTTGCACGTGGCATCTCAGAAAAAAAAAGTTTTGCGAAGCAAGATTACATGTAATGTCTCATGGGCCGGTAAAACTTTAAAATCCAAGACTTTCCTATTAAAAATAATTGAATTTATTGGGCGCGGATTGGGTGGAACTGTTCGACTTGTGGAATCTGCCAATAGATTTTGTACAAAATTAATTTGCCCCTCCCCCCAAAACAAGTATGGCGATTGAAAGTTTTTTATAAAAATAATTTTTCTACATTGTTCTTCGAAAGTCTGGCAAACTATTAAGACGAAGGCAATTTTTAACTTAAAAGGAAAAATGTAATTCTTGTGTTTAAACCTAATAAGGGGTTGCAGGAGATTATGAAGACATTTGAGAACCGGAATTGAAGACAATAATGGTAAGGTCTGAATATATTTAATCTAAAATATTTCAATATATTTTCTTGTAATTTTAATAAATATACATTATTCTGCCCTCTTACTTGTGCAAAGGAATCGTGCAGCATTTTAACCAAATGGCAACGAAAGAATATAAAACAATGAAATAAAAACAACAAAAGACAAAACTGGAGACAGAAAATATATACATAAAAGTATCTAAGTAAAGTCGTCCGGGTGGCCTAAAGTCGGTATAAGCCAGACAGCGAGGGTGTCTATTCCCTTTTCACTAAAGCTAAACAAAGGAGATTGTTTTTAGTGTCCGAGGTGGAATGCCACACCTACCATCAGCTCCTCACTTTAGTGTACAGATCTCTCTGCTACTAATACGTTGAGTTGGCGAGGCCCGGTATCGAACCAGGAACCTTGTGGTTCCTAGTCGGACGCTCTACCAACAGCTAAACCGATTAACAAATACGTACATTTAAGGAGAAAAAAACAATAGAAAAGGGTAACGAAAAGTTCAATATCTTTCAACCAACCTCTGGTAAAAAGAAATAAAGGGAACGTGGAATATCTCACTGGAGAGTGGTGTAGATGCGTCTGGATTGAGCAGCAGACTCGGAAGGAACTGGAAAGTCTAAACTAAGCACCAAAATCTGATTACGTAGTTGGTTTTGAATTAGTTGTCTTATGTATGTAGGTATGTATGTCCGTGGGTATGGGGTTTCAGCCTATGAGTGACTTTTCATGGTCTGGACAGAGATGGACTTGGAGAGAGAGAGGTTACATATCAATGAAGGCAGCAGGGAATAAACAGAGACGATATGGTTATTTCCTAGTTGAGTAACATGATATTACAGAGTGACTCAGAAAAAACAGAACCCAAATTATTTATCTATTTTCCCATTAAACTAACCCTAAAACCCGACCCTAACCCTAAACCTAGCCCCTCCCTAGTTGTGTAACATAATATTACAAGCTGACCCAGAAAAAACAGAACCCACAAGTTTTGTAATAAAACTGTTAATTTTAATTTTAATTTTTTTTAAAGTTTAAGTCCAACAAGGGATAGGGTTAGGGTTAGGGTTGGGGTTTAGGGTTAGTTTAATGTGAAAATAAATAAATAATTTGGGTTCTGTTTTTTCTGTGTCAATCTGTAATGTCATGTTACTTAACTAGGAAATAACTGACGATACATATGTGGGGAAAGAAAAGTTACATTTGATGAAGGCAGAACATATATCATAAAGTGAATGTCAGTGTTATTTTCATTTTTGCGTAATTCAGACAATTTACCCATGTGCACCTGGTATACACAAACATACAAACAGAAATTGTTGTTTATACACTTTAAGAATAATTAAAATTTATTCAATTATAGACAAAAGAACAGATTAGAATATTCAACACAGGAATTTACGAAAACCTTTTAAGCAATGCTTGAAAAAGTATACTTTGGTTATTAAGAGACCAAATTTCCCGAATTAATGTAGGTCATATATTTCAACAACTTTGAATGTCTACAAACATTTTATCGTCCCGGATTCTGGCTTTTATTTGCGCTGCTTTTCCTTAACGGTGACAGGTATTTTTAAATTCTAATTTTCATAGAACACAAACTCGAATTTCAAAACACTTTCCATACCGTACGCTCTCTTTTGATATGACAAGGTAAATAAATATAAACCTGTTGAATTTTTCTTAAACATTTTCAAAGAATATAACGCAAAAAAAAAAACAACCACCTAACCTACGTAACATCCTCACTGCATCCAGAAAACATCTACATAACACCGTACAGAAAGGTAACAAAAGATGCAACAAGCATAGATGCCAAATTTGCAGCCATATACACACGGAAACCGAAATAAAAATACCCTACACAACATAACAATCCATCCGCCACACCTAACATGCGATAGCCCTAATATCGTATATTACATATACTGCACACAATGCATAAACAGCGGATATGTGGGAGAAACATCAACATCTTTTAGACTAAGATTAAATAACCACAAATCCACAATAAAACTCAAATCCCCGCATAGTACAATAGCACTTCACTTTAACACCCCACCACACAACCTTACACACCTAAAATGTATTTTAATAGACCACGCATTTCCAACAACGCAATCTCGAAAACAAGCAGAAACTAAATGGATTTTAAAACTACGAACTCACGTGACGGGACTGAACGCCGATATCGAAATACTCCGTTATTACAAATATTTTACAGATGCGGCCGCTGTCAATAACAACAAAGTCAAAGGATCCGTTGAACAGGAGCGACATTCATTTGAAAAAGGGAATCTAACGATCCCGAAAATTTATGATAACAAATAATAAAAAATGAGTGAATCCAGTACTCCATAACATCGAGTTCCTTCATTTATTTTTAAATGCTACATAATAACGCCCAACTTCAACATAAAAAAATATAATATATATATATATCTCGAAATGTTTATAGGTAATTATTAACGGAAAACTCGAAATTCAAAACAAAATTATATTGTATAAACTCAATTGAAAAATATTTAATTTCTTTGTATTTTATCCGGGGCCGGAGCATTGTAAAATATCTAAATTAATTTGTCGATAAAATGCGAGAAAGCACCCGGTAAATATCAAAGTTTGGCCGATTTTACGCCTGTCACCGCCAAGGAAAAATATAACTTTAATAAAGGCAAGAATCCGCGACGAAAAATTGTTTATAGAACCTACTTTGGTATGGTAAAGGCTGGCTATTAAGTGTCTCTTTTGCAGCTTTGGAATCCATTAACAAGAAACTTGACAGATTAGAAATTCAAAGAGTTATTTCACCATCAGATTATTCTTCCAACAGTGTAAGTGAAAAAATAAAGATAAGAATAAAAATATTCGTGTATACGCGCGTTTTTCTACAGGATTGAACGAGTGTCTACTATCTCACACATATCCATTACGATGTCCAGAGGAATTTTTTTTGCTAAATTAAATGGAAGATTTGAAAAAAAAAATGACCTGTCAGACGCATGCTTACAAATTGAAGTGGATGAATAATGTCAATTTAATAACAATCAACACCTATAGGTTTTTTTACAAATTTAAAAGACTTCCGTTTCGACTCAAAGTAACCCCTAGCATCTACCAGCAGATTATAGATACGATGCTAGCTGGTTTAGATTTTGTGGTCTCATATTTGGACAGCATCCTCTTAAAAAGCGAATCTAAACAGCTGAAAAGTCTGAACACTTCGAGGGAGAGTCAAATATTATCCGCATTTTCGCCATAAGATATCTTTATTATTGTCCCAATACTTACAGTGTAAACATGACCGGACATTCTGGAACTTTCTCGGCCTTTTGATTTTATGGAAGGGATGTTCAGTAAATTGCTACACCTTAAAAAATAAGACCATTAAACCATTAAAAAATGCTTTACAGTGAGTCAACTATATCATGAAGAATTTTTTATTTTGCCAACGTCAGTTGGGAAAATTTCAGAACATTCGTTGAAAGTAAAACGGACTAAGTTACCTTTAAGCACCCCAGGGGCGACCTGGATTCAGAAGGACATGTTTCGCGCACTGTCAGCATCCGGTTGTTTGTTAACAGACGATTTTTTTTGCATTTAATTTTTTTAAATAGGAGAAACTGTTTATTTTCAGAGTTTCTGTGCACTTTTTTTCTAACGACCCACCAGGCTGGATCAACTCAAGGTCTTTTTGTTTTTCATTTTACATATGGGTTTTAATAAGGCATCTTGCAAGGATCCAGTAATAATGGATCTACGAGTCAAATTTGTTTGCCCCCCCCTCCTCCCAGGCGACGCCGGATAGCCGATTCTAGTTATATCTAAATCTTTCAAGCACTGGGATTTAAAAAAAAACTACCTCATGACTTCAACGCAGTAAATGTGAATGAAGCTATTTACCATAGCTGGAGGGAGAATAGTTCGATTCATACGTTTCCCAAGAGTAGAAGCGCTATGTGAAATGCAAACAGCCTCGTTCAGGATTCGAACTTGTCTCATCGTATCCATTTCCTACGACGATAACCATTACACCACGCGTCTCCATGTTTATAATTATATCTACATCTTTCAAGCACTGGGTATTTTTTAAATCCTACCTCATGACTGCAACGCTGTATTTATTTACCAACCCCTCCGCACGAGCAGGATATGACACAAGGTCAATTTGTTAAGCGGAGTAACAGGTTTGAATTCAGTCTTCCTTCTCCTAGACTGGTTACCTAGCCAAGATTAAAGAGCCTAGTCTACCCTACTATTTACTCATAGCTGAAGGGAGAGTTGGATGCATACCTTTCCCAAGGGTATTAGCGCTATGTGAAATGCAAACAGCCTCGTCAAGGATTTGAACTCGGGTTAACGAGCCCATTTCCTACGATTACAGCCATTACACCACACACCTCCATGTTTATAATTATATATACATATTTCAAGCACTGGTTTTTTGTTTGCTTGTTTTTTTTGTTTTTTTTAGTTCTACCTCATGACTGCAATGCTGTAAAAGGTGAATGAAGCTAACCGCATGCCGAGAGAAATGCTAACAAGAAAAGTTTACACTTAAAAGACATTGGCATCTGTCATTGTGAAAACCTACTTTCAACCCCGGAGCTTCAGGTTCAAATCGTTATTCAGATCAATGAAATAATAAAAGGTTAGATACAAACGTGGGAACACTTTGTTTAAGAAAATTCTCTTTCGTTCGTTGACATAAACAGTCGAATTTCTTTTCTTTAAAACACAAAAGTCATTCAAGGACTTTTACATCCGTCTCGTTTCACTATTATACAACAACACTCCATATTTATTCTCTACTAGCATGACCTATAGATATACCACAGTATGATAATTTGATCATAATAACGTGTGATACGTTTACTTAATAGTTATTGCAAAATAGTTCAATATGTAAAAAGTATAAGCTCTCTCTACTCTTTTCTTCTTTTGTGTTCGATTGAAGAAGATTAGTGTTATCACCCCCTCTCTCTTTCCCCTACTCTTTCTCTCTTTCCCCTACTCTCTTTCTTTCTTATTGTTTTTTCTGTTTAATAGTTATTTACCCAGCTTAGCTTAAATGTGACACAAGCCCGGAAGTATGGGGCGCCCAATGAGAGTCGAACTCACTAACAATTGTCTGCGAAGAGAGCTTGCTAAATATTACACCACCTGAGGTGCCCATTTTTTTCTGTGTAACATATCCCATTTCTTTCCTTATAATACAACCGCAATTGTCTATTATATAACCAAGGTGACGACACACATAAAAAAATAAGAATTCGGCGATTAAGCGACACCGGATAATCAGGATTTATACGTTCCTCCTTTATGCCTTTCCTCTTGGGGATAGACTCCCTCGCTGTCCGGCTGATACCGACACTCTGCCAACTTTACTTTACTTACATTATAAGTTATTTGGCATCTTGGTAGTAAATCTGTTTGCCTTTAAGAATGACAACTAAACTTATTTCTGTTGATATTACTGCAACTGCCTGTTGTAATTTTTATATTCTTCGATTCCTAAATTGTTGCATCTGCACAATCCCCAATTAGTATTTTTTGTATGTTATGTATCCTTGGGTTTTGTCTTTTAATAATATCTATATGCAGATAAAATTTTGTTAAATAATTCATCCGATAATTCCCCAAAACGCACCCTTAAATTCCTTTTATTACCATTTTCTCTGAAATCATCCAAATTAATCTTAAATTCTATTATCCTTAATTCTAAGGAGCCTCATTCTTTCTTTTCTTGACATAAATATTTGCCCCCCCCCTGCGCACGTGACTCAGGGTTAATTTTTTAAGCGGAGTTTAACAGATTTTAATTCCTAGACTGAGTGCCAAACCAAGATTAAAGAGTCCGGGCTACAGTATACCCATAGCTGGAAGGAGAATAGTTGAATTAATACCTTTCCCAATGGTATTAGCGTTATGGTAAATGCAAACAGCATCGTCAAGGATTTGAACTCATCTCGCAGTGTCCATTTTCTACGATTATTAACTATTATACCACGCGCTTTCTTTTTTGACACACAGTCTTTGTCGTATCGGATGTCAGAGATAGACTCACAAAGTTTATTATTATTTAAGAATGATATTATCCCCAATGCTAAGGTGTCCTCTTCCTTTTTCTTTTCTTGACACATACATATCTACCAACTCCTTCGCACGAGTAGAATGTGACACAAAGTTAATTTTTTTAAGCGGAGTTTAACAGGTTTTAATTCCTAGACTGAGTGTTTAACCAAGATTAAAGAGCCCAGTCTGCCCTATTATTTACCCATAGCTAGAAGGAGACTAGTTGAATTTACACCTTTCCCAAGGGCATACTTTCCCAAGGGTATTAGCGCTATGTGAAATGCAACCAAACTCATCCAGGATTTGAGCTCGTCTCGCCGTGTCCATTTTCTACGATTATAACCATTATAGCACGTACTTTCTTTTGTTGGCACATAAAGTCTTTTATCGAATCAGATATAAGAGTTAGACACAAAAAGTCTGGTTTTATTTTTAAAAATTACAATTAAGCCAACTTTTTTCAGAACACTGTTTTTTATTTACCGTTGTCTGCTGCCATGGAAACAAATACTGAAGGTTCAATGTAAATTTCCAATTCCCTAAATATGGTTAAACTGTTCACCGTTTACTTCAAAGTTCGTAAATCTAATAATTCTTTAGCGACATTGAAGGTTTTGTCAGTTCACCGAACAAAGACACACAATAGTATTTACAATGCATGTACTTTCATCAAATGCAATCGAAAATGTTTCAGAAAGGTTTACAGTGAATACTTTATACTCTTCTTTTGTGTATTGTTTCCCCAGTGAGTTATACAATTTTGTAAAGCGATTGTTCGCAGCCACATCGACCATTGTACTTTTCCATTTTCTTTCGTTACCAAATACAAATATTAGGGATTTCCATCATGGTGTAATGGTTAGCAAGCTAGTCCCTCAGATACATTACTACTGAATAGCGAGTTAGATCCTCGCAAGATGCCCCATACTTGCGGCATTTTGTCACATCCGACCCGTAGTGAACGGGTTGGGTAAATACCTACCAAATACAGGTGTTACCACTTTTCCCGAAAATTGATCGAGCTCTCTATTTATCTATCGTTGGTTGGTTGGTTGGATTTTACAGGATGTCAACCCGTCTAGGGTTATTTTATGCCGAAGACGTTTTTATTTAATTCATTCTTGTTGGATATTCAATCTTTTAAGCTCATTCTTTTATGTTAAACACATTTTTAAAACTCATTTCTTATTTATTTAAACCATACATGAGATACTCACAGGTACTACCATTCCGGGTAAGTGTTGACCTGGGAGTAATATCAATGAAGGGGTACTCTATACACCCAGAGCTCCAGAATGGAAACTTCACCATTATATGCAATTTAACGTCATACGCATAACACTAAGACCCTCAGCCAAGGCCTTCTAGCACATATATGATAAAAAGGGAGGCGCGTGGTCTAATGGTTAGAGTCGTAGGAAATGGACTCGTCAACGCGAGTTCAATTCTTGGACGAAGCCGTTGGCATTTCACATGGCACTAATACCCTTGGGAAAGGTATGAATCCAATTCTCCTTCTAGCTATGGATAAATAGCAGGACAGACTGGACTCTTTAACCATGGCTAGGTAACCAGTCTAGGAGAAGGAAAACTCTGAATTCAAACCTGTTAAACTCCGCTTAAGAAATTGACCTTGTGTCGCATCCTGCTCGTGCGTAGGGGTTGGTAAATATATATATGATAAAAAGGGTTGGGGGTTTGTTATAACAGCAATAGGATTGAGACAACCATATAGGTGCTAAGGCTTGACATGACCAGCTGATCGGAGGGCGACTCTTCGACCGTCCGTCTACCCTAAATAAGAGCAAAAGTGGAGTGTTGCATGTCATGGACTACTCAGCTATCAAGATTCTTCACCCTCTACAGAGGTGCAGTCGGTGTATTCTACAGTCCCAACCGACAAGGCGTTCTATCTCTTGGTTTGGGATAGAATTTGTTGGTATGAGAAATAGAAAACACCTCAGAAAATATTTTCGTGGTATAAAATTTAATTTCTGGAGAGGCTATCCGCATAAAAAACATGTCAATTTTTTCCGTATTCCCCCCTCCATATATATATATATATATAAAACGACGTTAATGCACGCCAAGGAAAGGCATGGTCTGCTTTAAACATATTGTCGGCCATATAGTTGCATATGTGTGAGTTTTTATTTTTTATTTTTTGTAAAGGGGGGAAATGGTAGGATTTGTTAAAATTGTAAGTGAGTATATGTATAGTATTATATATTATTATTATTATTATTATTATTACTAAAAATACAAACTAATGACAAATCCAATTCCCCAACACACATATAAAAAAAAGACAATTAAAACAGACACACACACATACACGTACACATTTATCTTGACCAATCCTTACAATCCAAAATTCTGGACTAACACCTGCATTACCATTCTAACACTCCCCATCTAGAGAGAAGAAAATCCACTACCCACCCCCAACCACCCCTGCCCCTACTGACAACCTACTGTTTTCACCATTTTGAGAATGTCCATCATTGAAGCAAGAACTATATTCAAGTCCTGAAGATGGTCTAATAGACCAAAACGTTGCATCGTCGATGATAAACATCCAGTTTCCATAACATCCCATGTTTGTCTACCTTTCTCCACATATTGTCGGATTAACCTCCTCATATTTCTCCCATGTATATATATATATATATATATATATATATGACTAGATGAGGATGATGATGATGATGATGATGATTTCGGATCCCCTTTCTTTGTTTTATTAAAACCCTCACCACTTTATATTTTACATCTATTTATCACCTTACTCTGTTGTTACCTCCATCTTGTTTACATATCGTTGTTATTGCTGTTGTTTTAATTCAAATACTTTCCAACTAGAACTTTGCAATTCAACAATGCTGTCTTCGTGATTCTTCAGTCCCTCACTTCAATTCATTTGCATCAAACTTCCTAAGATCAGTCCAAACTATTGAACAAAACCATTTGAATAACAAAAGGAAAAAGCTCAAATGCTCAAGCATAGAATGGAATGGAATAATAAACTCTTCCCGCGAAATTATAGACGCTAACAGTTACGTCTGCTTTTTAAAAGGCCATTCATTATTTCGGTTGTATTGTTAATTTCAACATCGTTATGCCCACCTTTCAATTAAGCGGGAAAGACGTTTGTTATTTTAAAGCCAGAAAATCTGTATCACTTTGGCTTTGTGTCTTGAATTTGCAAGTTTAATATCCTGAAAAGGAGAGAAAGATTAAAGAAAAGAAAATGGTTTGGTTTATTCATTTAATGGCATATAAATCTTCGCGGGTTATTTAATTCAAAAGCCAAGCTAATTTTGGCACTCTTGTACTAATCTCGACCGTTTCACTTTTGTAGGAGGAGTGTTCAGTAAATGGTTATACCTTTAAAAAATTGAGCTTCGTGCGCCACGCTTGTCCGACCACTTTTAAACTTCTCTATCCACTCATACATACTTCTACGCGGTAATGCACTGTCCTCGTATTGGGCTGAATTATAGCCCCTGACACTGTTTCCGACTAGAGAAATCAGGTCACTGCTCTTTGTTCTTCCTTGGTGTACATTGCTAGTTGAACTTTTGTCGAACGTTTTGTTTCGTAGGAGCGGTGTTCAGTAAATTATTCTACCTAAAAAATAAGACCTTTAAGCGATAAATGGGTTTGAAAAATGGTTTACTGTGGATCAACTATATCAATAAGAATTTGATTGAAAGTGTTACGTTCTTTGTTGTTCTCTCATCACATGAATTCACGAATATATGAATCTAGCAGATCTGCTTAAATGTCTGTGACGGAGAACGAGAAAGGAAAAAGAGCAAGACATTGTCCTGCCTACCGGGATCGAACTCGTGTCCTCCCGCATGCAAAAACAAATGCGTTTTGGGCACTGGACGGACGCGAGGTTCGACTGATGTGCCCGGATGTTTGGCTAATATGCCAATAAAATAACAAGTGAGGCGAGCGCTGGGCAGTCAGCAGCAGCAGAAGCAGTCGACGACGAAGCGCTTTTCAGTAAAGAAATGGATTTTAGTCGGAACAAAACTAAATAGGAAATGTGATTTTGAACTGCTAAAGATTATTTCGACTACGACGACGGATTTTCCAGCTGCTAGACGAAGAATGTGTTGACCAACAGAGTGTCTGGCTTGTGAGAAGACGGAGAACTCGCTTGTTTTTGGTTCCCCCTCGGCGGGAGATTGTTGATTCGAAAGTCTATTTCGACCCCATATATTTCCCCCCCCCCTTCTATAATATCATGCTGCTTTCTTATTTTATCTTGTCTTGCGGCATATTCCTCCGAACTGTTGTTTGGTTAATCTACGCCTATTATACTTTCTTCTTACAAAGAGACTTTAATTAATCACTACAGTCATACCAGGACCGTGTTTTTCATTTTGGTGGAGGTGCGTGGTGTAATGGTTAGAGTCCTAGGAAATGGACTTGTCGACCCGAGTTCAATTCATGGACGAAGCCACAGTTCACATAGCGCTAATACCCTTGGGAAAGGTATGAATCCAACTATTCTGCCCTCTGCTATGGATAAATAGTAGGACAGATTAGGCTCTTTAACTTTGGTTAGGCAACCAGTCTAGGAGAAGGAAAACTGAATTAAAACATGGTCACTACTAGAATAGGTTCAGGTCTACTTAACGATCTATTTCAATTTAAAAATCAAAAAAAGAATTTTAATTCAAAATTTAAAATCTTGAATTTATTTTATTTACGTCACCACTGACGTCACGATTTTCTTAGTTATTTAAGTTATATTCTCAACGATTATGAAATAATCATTATTTAATCTTAATTAGCATCTTATTTATTAACAACGATCTCTATTAAAGTCTAGTTGAGTTAGGTTTGCCGCAAAACTGTCCATATTATAGTATTTGCCTCCCATCCCACTTATGAGGCCAGGACACAAGGACATTTTTATGTGGGCCTACCCACAAGCCGAAGCTCATGGGTGGTAGACATAAAAAATGCGTCGATCCCGTCGGCATTCCCCCTCGAGGTGGGTGCCTCAGGCGCTGGGTAATAAACACAGCCCTGTCCCTTTACATCGAGGGAGCATAGCCCCCTGGGATCGACGCTGTTAATTTACATTAACAAACATAGGCCCCGAAGAGCCCATGTTATTAATGCATTTAAAATCCTGAAATATGTGTTATATATTTCTAAAAATGGAGGTTTACATAATATATGGTAGGAATAATTTGCATAATGATTTTAACAAAACTTGGTTTAATAAATAATTATTTGCTGTTACTGATTTGTAATACTCTCATGTTATCCTCAAACGCATTAAAACAATCCTATATATAATTTTATATAGAAATCAATTAAAATAAAATAAAATAAGTTTAATATTTTTATATTTGTTCTCATTTAGTTTCGTTAGTCTTTCTAATTCACTACAATATTATATTACATTAAAACTTAAATACTTGCGCCCAGGGCGCTCATACTTTTGATAATTTGTTTAATGGCATATCAATATTCGTGGGTTATGCCAAAACTAACCTAATTTGGGACATTTGTATTTTCTCGATTGTTTCACTTTTGTAAGAGTGATGTTCACTAAATTGTTATACTTAAAAACAAACTGACCCTTAAGCGATATGTGAGTTTGACAAATGCTTTAATGTGAATAAACTATGTCATTAATAAATTAATTGAAAATGTCACTTTCTTCGTTGTTCTTTCCCCACAATAAACATGAATCTAACATATCTGCTTGAATGCTATATTTCTTTTTTTATCTTGTCTTGTGGCATATTCCTCCGAAAACTCTCTCCCCCCCTCTCTCTCTCTCTCCTTTACTTTCTTTGCTTTCCTTTTCTCATGTTTTCCTTTTTGTCTTTTCTTTTTCATTATATTTTCTTTTTACCCCCCTCTCTCTCTCTAGCTCTATCTATCTAATGTAGTTGGGGGATAACGAAAAGTTCACAATATAACAATGGATATTTATTTATTTTATTCGTCAAATATTTATTCATTTACGAGACGAAACGATTGGTCCCCGTTGTGACATTAAAAAAGAAGAAGAGAATGATTCTAATTAACATTTTATATCATACCTGTTGCCATTGCATCGACAGCTTGGATGACTAAAGAAAATTACTTTCGCCGCAAATGTTTAGTTAATATATCCCTTTTATACTTTCCCTTTACAAAAAAGACTTTCATTAATCCCTACAATCATACCATACTTGCTAATTACGGTGTTTTTCTTAAAAAAAACAACAGTGTGTGTGTGTGGGTGTGTGCGTGTGTGTTTACACTGTATAAATACACACGGTGAGAGAAAAGTTGTCATCCCAACGAAGATGAGAATGATTTACAGGGGTATTCTACACAGTATTCTCACAGTTGGGCACATAATCACATGCCTATCGAGGGCTGGGCTTCTCAGTTGTGTACGGTTCCATACGAGAGAAAGCCGAAGATCTCACGTGTCATTTGTGCGACAGGGCGCGTAAGAGCTGAATTCCTGATCCAT
>CM042141.1:97572482-97582482 GCA_023376005.1 Doryteuthis pealeii
GATATCCATTTGAAAATGATATCCATTTGATATCCATTTAAATAACAATTTCTTATACCCCATTTGATATCCATTTGATATTGTACAGACTTTTTTATCCTCTTTTTTCTTTAAGCTAAGGTGTCACGTGGGGCTTGTTGACGTAGACAAACCTTTGCCAATCGAAAGAAAAAACATTTCGATAAACTTGATGATGAATGACCTTTCAAGACATTTTTTTTTACCACAATCGAGATGATTCCATCTGATTTTAATAGAAATCTTAACATCTTTTATTGTTTGATAACATCTGAATATATTTTGTTTATTTGTCTTTCTCAAATCATGGGTCATGTGATCAACATTGGCGCCTCAATAATAGTTGATTTTTAACCTTTTTTTTTCTAAAAGATGTTAAAACAATTCTGGGGTCAAATATATCTCTTTCGTGTTACTGACACACACACACACACACACACACACACACAACACACACACACACATATATATATATATGTAAAGAAAGGAGAAAATGTTTATTATTATTTCACTATGAGAAAAACGGAGCCTCAATGATAATTGATTTTTAACCCTTTTCTCAAAAATAATTTATTTCTTCTTAGACAAAATTGTATGGTCAAATACAACTCTCTGGTGTTACTCAGACACACACATACACAAACACACACCACACACACGCGCGCGCGCATATATATATATATATATATATATATATATATATATATATATGCAAAAGTAGGTATACAGTTGTAGATTTAACTCCCATGGACTTCTTTTTTGGGGGCACTGTAAAGAAAAAGGTTTTCTTCTTTTTTCAAGCCCCGCACTGTTGAAGACATGATTCAGTTCATTTTGGAGGCTTGTCTGGAAATTGATGCTGATAAAGACGTTTTGTTCCAGAGTGTGCATGATTGTCTGTTCTCGATTAGAGGAATGTGTGAACTCTGAAGGCAATTTGAGTAGCTGAGGGATTAGAGCTTCTTCATATACATGTGCTTCTTATTACATGTATATGAAACATTTGTTTGTTTGTATAATAAATACAATGAGTAATGTATGTGTTTTCCCTTTTTTATAACTGTATACCTACTTTTGCATCACCCTGAATATATATATATCTATGAAGAAAATAACAGTTGAGGAAAATCCGACAATTTTAAAATGTGGGGATTGTGAACTAGAAGATTCCGTACCCCCAAGAACTAAGCGTGTCTGTATATGGCTGTCCTGCGAGAGTGGGGGGTGTAGCGAGTGACTACTGATATTTAATTCGCAGCCTCCTCATCGTGAGGAGTGGATCGTAGTCAGACTACTGTCACCCCTGTTGAACATGCAAATTTCGCAAGGGTCGTGCAGCACTGATTGTGGTTAGCCCGGATGTTAGATCTTAGGAAGACCAGTTACTTATTATTTAAGGCCTACCTTCCCGCACCACGGACAATTGTGTTTTGATTTTCATAACGTGCGTTGAACGAGTGAACTTTTAACGGATTGGACAAGGACTACTGTGATATTGTTGCAGGCAAAAGACTGTTAAATGGGATTTTTGTGGTTGGGGATTGATTACAGTGGTTGTTTTCGGTCTTCACTTTACACAAACAATTTCAAACGTATGCTTTAAGTATCAGATGACGAATACTACACTAACTTTAAATATTTTCTATTCATTAGATTAATTTGGCAACAAAACCAAGTCTTTCTCAACAGGAAGTGGACGAATACAAGTTGCTATAAAAATACTATGTGATTGAAAATAGAGGGAAAAAGTGGATGTAACAACACAGCAACTAAATTCAATTGATATTTCGCCTCATTGTTTAGCTGAATTTTTTTTCAATATTTTATTGAAGATACGTGCTTTTTACATTCTACTTTTATACTGAAAAGGTAATTGGGTAAGGGAGGGAAGAGGGGCGGGTTTTGGTGTGTGGTATAGAGGAATAAGTAAATGTAGGGGTTGGGTTTAGTATGTGGAGAATGGTATCTTTACGGGATCACTCTTTCAAACAAATAATCTGTACCAAGAAGTTAAGTGAGCTTTTGAATGTTTGCTTATTTCAATCTAGTTTTATTGTTATTTCTTGCTTCGAAAAATCCAGTACAAATTCAACAGGCAACAGGCACTACTGTCAACAAGTTTCACTCAAAATAACCACCATTAGAGTCGATCACAGACTAAATCCTGCTCCGGAATCTGGAGCAAGCTGATGTTACAGTTTCCCTGCGAAGGGTCTAAAAAACTACCTTAATTCTGTCAATTAACTGGGCTTTTGTAGTACTGGTACGGGGATCGGTGTCTTTCTCAACAGCGCCACATACATAATAAACCATGAGATTAAGACCTGGGGAGTTCGGAGCCCAAATATTGGAACATTTGCTGACAACCATTTTTGATTTTTCCCAGAGGTGCGGCAGAGGGCCGAATCCTTCTGCCATACATATGGCCTACCATTGGCTACCCTTGTTATCCATGGCTTGAATACAGTGTTCAGCAACTCCACGTAGGCATCTGAATTAAACCTAATACTCTTTCTACAGATTTTTGAGGGATTTTGCAGTACGAACACAATCAGATCGTATGTTATGTTGCTTTCTTCTAGTCATAGCCCCGTAGTCTCCATTGAAATTCTCGAATTCATGCCTGATTAAAGATGAACATGTTTATTATCATTTCACTCGTTGAGGTATTTTTGTGCCACTTATAAATGTTTTTATAAGTGTTGATAATTATAATGAAGGCGCGTGGTCTAATGGTTAGAGTCGTAGGAAATGGACTCGTCAACGCGAGTTCAATTCCTGGACGAAGCTGTAGGCATTTCACATGGCGCTAGTACCCTTGAGAAAGGTATGAATCCAATTCTCCCTTCAGCTATGGGTAAATAGCAGGGCAGACTGGACTCTTTAACCATGGTTAGGTAACCAGTCTAGGAGAAGGAAAACTCTGAATTCAAACCTGTTAAAACTCCGCTTAAGAAATTGACCTTGTGTCGCATCCTTCTCGTGCGGAGTGGTTGGTATATATATATATAAGTGTTTTTTTTCTACTGTAAACCAATATTTGAAAAAAAAAGAAAGATTTTTATCTGTTGTACGAAAGTATTTCAAAATGTTTTCAACATTATTCAACACATCATTATCATCATCATCATCCTCATATTATTATTATTATTATTATTATTATTATTATTATTGTGATGATAATGATGATGTGGTATTAGCTGGTGGTCTTTTATTGACGTCTGAGTGACAACAAGTTTACCCAAGTCTTCACAGCGTAAAAGTGAAGGAAAGCGAAAAATCTTGATTAATACCTGAACTTAGCCAGAGAGCTGAACAGTTGTGGAATATGAAAGTGACTAAAATACAACAGAGTTATAGCAAGTTTCCTCAGGTCTCCAGAAGTCTTCTGAGTATTTTAGCCGATTTTAACAATGCTGTGGTCTAAATGGTCTCAATTCTTCCCTTTATCTACAATTCCTCCAGTCTTTTTTTCAAGCCTGTGGGGTCCGTTTCAACTACAATTGGTATCACTTTCACTTTCATGTTCCACAGTTTTTTAGTTCTCTAGCAAGGTCTTAGTATTTGTTAATCTTTTCACTTTTTTCTTTTTCAATTTGTGGTCCGCTGGAACGGCAAAATTCAACAGATGAAAAGTTCTCTATTTCTTGTTGAATAACAGAAGGTCTGGTTTTCTAACCGGAATTAGGTGATCCGTTTGTATCTCAAAATGCCAGTGAATTTTATGCATCTCATTCTCGCAAACAGATTCTGGTTTGTGCAAATACCATTCTGTAACGTGGTCAAATTTTAATTCCTTGCACAATTACTACTGGGTCACCTTTCCCACCCATTCATGCCTAGTCTTGTACTCCCTTTATGCCAGTTTGCTGCATTCACTTATTAGGTGATAAACAGTTTCGTCTCTTTCTCCATTCATCCCAAACTTGAATATTCTGTTGCATCTTATCTATTTTCGCTTGTTGTTGTTATTATTATTGTTGTTGCTGTTGTTGTTGTTGTTTATTTTATAGATTTAAAAATGAGCCGCTTTCTTGCAACTATTCCAAACATATTTTCATGTGGAAAACCTTAAAATGTAATCATATGTTCACTTTTTAAGTTTTGTTAATTAGTAATTTCCAAGGAACCGAAGCGAATAAGTTGTTTTAATCTTACCGTTAAGAGTTTTATCTTGTAACTCCCGCCCACCAAAAAACAAAAACACAAAGAAAAATTTTCAAATAAAAAATTGCTAAACGATTTCTCGTCTGTCTAAAGACTGGAATGTTTTCTTTTATGTGTGCTGAGATTTCTGTCTTTTGAACATCTAATTTACATGCGGAATGAACATGGAATCAAAACGTTATGGCTACACAATATCAGTAGTCTTAGGTAAATAGAGAAAACAGCAACATTTAAAAACTTACAGGGTCTCTTCAAAAGAAATAGGCACAAAAATTAAACAGACTGATTTGAAACCTAAAATTAATAGATACCTTCATATCAAATGGCAACAACACTGGAATAACAACATCCACAATAAACTCTTCCTAATCAAACCTAATTTGGGAGGCTGGAGACCAACTTTAAGGAAGTCTAGAAAGGAACAAGTCATTGTGTCCCGATTACACATTGGTCACACAAGACTAACGCACTCCTATATACACAAACAAGAACAGCAACCACAATGTGGAACATGTCAAACACCTTTGACAGTTAAACACTTATTCATGGAATGCAGGTTTTTTGCTCACACCAGAAACTGTTATTTTAAAGCAAACAATATGAAGGATCTGTTTGAAAATGTCAACATGGAGGATATTCTTTCATTTTTGAGGGAAATAAAATTATACCATAGAATATAGACATGAAATCCCTAATAATGCTAACACATTGTTAATACCAATTACTAAAAAGTATAAATATACGATATGTATAACTTGCTAAGCGTTAGGCATGAAATAACCTCAGACGAGTTGATATGCCGTTAAAATCAATAAACTAACAAACAAACTTAAAATGTTGGCACTCAGGATATACAGCTTTGTAGAGAAACACATAAACATTTTCAGTTGTCAATCGATATATTAAAATTTCTAGTTGATATTTTGTGTTCTGTCGGTGGGGCTTAGAATACCCTGTAGAGGGATAAAATCCCCGTACCCACAAAGAGATATCCTGGGTATGACGTCAGAACGTCATGGCTACACGGTATCAGTAGTCTTTGGTAAATAGAAAAACACCGATGAAAGCAGCAACATCAAAAACATAGTGGATCTCTTCAAAAGAAATAGATCCCAAAATTTAACAAACAGACCACTTAAAATATTGTTACTCTGGATATACAGTTTTCTAGAAAAGCACATACAAGCCTAATCCCTAATCCCTACGCCTAACCCCTAACCCTAACCCCTAACCCTAACCCCTAACAAACAACCGGATATTGACGGTGTAAATGAAAAAATATCCTTCTGAATCGAGATCAAAAAAGGGTTCCTAACGGTCATATGGTCCAAAATTTCTAGTTGTTAAAAAGATATTTTGTATATAGTCAGCGGAACTTAGATTACGCTGACTGTATTCCTGCAGAGGCGTAATATCTCCCTACCCCCAAAAGGGGTATCCTGGGTATGACATCAAAACGTCATGGCTAAAACGATATCAGTCTTACGTTAATACAGAAAATAGCGATAAAAGCGGCAACATTGAAAAAATACAGGGTCTCTTCATAAGAAATAGGACCTCAAAAGCTATTTTACAAGAATTCCCAACCCCCTAAAAAACTATTTAAAATATTTATGCTTACGATACCAGTTCTGTAAATAAGTACCTAAAGTTTTCATTTTTCAGTCAAGATATTATTGAATATTGAAAAAAAAAAAAAAATACAGGATCACTTCAAAAGAAATAGACTCAACAACTTATTTTCGACCCACCCTTCCCTTAAAAACAACAAATCATTTAACATATACACAGTTCTGTAGAAAAAAACCCACAAAAGTTTTCAATTCTCAATCAATATATTAAAATTTCAAGTTGTTTAAAAGTTATTTTGTATATTGTCGGCGGAGCTTTAGATTACACTGGCTGTATTCCTGCTGAGGGGTAAGATCTCCCTACTTCGTAAAAGGTGTGTCCTGGGTATGACGTCAAATGTCATGGCTACATGATATCAATAAAAAGTCGTCGGGTGGCTTAAATTCGGTATCAGCCAGACAGCGAGGGAGTCTATCCCCTTTTCACTAACTCTAGATATTGTTTTTGCATATAAGGTGGAGCTCCACACCTACCATCAACTTCTTACTTTACCAAACAGATCCCTGTGCTACTCATATGCTGAGCTTGGCGAGGGTAGGTATCGAACACTTGCGGTTCCTAGGTTGATAATCTACCGACTGAGCTACAGTAGTCTTAGTTTAATAGAGAAACAGCGATAAAAGCAGCCACATCAAAAACATACAGGATCTCTTCAGAAAAAATAGACTCAAAAATGAAACAAACTACTTAAAATTGACACTCAGGATATACAGTTTTGTAGTGAAGAAATATTAATATATAGAATATATAATTATCAGTTTTGCCATTGTTCATACAAAATCCTTAAATAACAATTTTTTATACCCCATTTGATATCCATTGAAAATGATATCCATTTGATATCCATTTAAATAACAATTTTTATACCCCATTTGATATCCATTTGAAAATGATATCCACATTTGATATCCATTTAATAACAATTTCTTATACCCCATTTGATATCCATTTGATATTGTACAGACTTTTTTATCCTCTTTTTTCTTTAAGCTAAGGTGTCACGTGGGCTTGTTGACGTAGACAAACCTTTGCCAATCGAAAGAAAAAACTTTCGATAAACTTGATGATGAATGACCTTTCAAGACATTTTTTTACCACAATCGATGAGATTCCATCTTGATTTTAATGAAATCTTAACATCTTTTATTGTTTGATAACATCTGAATATATTTTGTTTATTTGTCTTTCTCAAATCATGGTCATGTGATCAACATTGGCGCTCAATAATGTTGATTTTTAACCTTTTTTTTCTAAAAAGTGTTAAAACAATTCTGGGGTCAATATATCTCTTTCGTGTTACTGACACACACACACACACACACACACACACACACACACACAACACACATATATATATATATGTAAAGGAGAAAATGTTTATTATTATTTCACTATGAGATAAAACGGAGCCTCAATGATAATTGATTTTTAACCTTTTTCTCAAAAATAATTTATTTCTTCTTAGACAAAATTGTATGGTCAAATACAACTCTCTGGTGTTACTCAGACACACCACATACACAAACACACACACACACACGCGCGCGCGCATATATATAATATATATAATATATATATATATATATATATATGCAAAAGTTAGGTATACAGTTGTAGATTTAACTCCCATGGACTTCTTTTTTGGGGGCAACTGTGAAAGAAAAAAGGTTTTCTTCTTTTTTCAAGGCCCCGCACTGTTGAAGACATGATTCAGTTCATTTTGGAGGCTTGTCTGGAAATTGATGCTGATAAAGACGTTTGTTCCAGAGTGTGCATGATTGTCTGTTCTCGATTAGAGGAATGTGTGAACTCTGAAGGCAATTTGAGTAGCTGAGGGATTAGAGCTTCTTCATATACATGTGCTTCTTATTACATGTATATGAAACATTTGTTTGTTTGTATAATAATACAATGAGTAATGTATGTGTTTTCCCTTTTTTATAATAACTGTATACCTACTTTTGCATCACCCTGAATATATATATATCTATGAAGAAATACACAGTTGAGGAAAATCCGACAATTTAAAAATGTGGGGATTGTGAACTAGAAGATTCCGTACCCCCAAGAATAAGCGTGTTGTATATGGCTGTCCTGCGAGAGTGGGGGGTGTAGCGAGTGACTACTGATATTTAATTCGCAGCCTCCTCATCGTGAGGAGTGGATCGTAGTCAGACTACTGTCACCCTGTTGAAATGCAATTTCGCAAAGGGTCGTGCAGCACTGATTGTGGTTAGCCCGGATGTTAGATCTTAGGAAGACCAGTTACTTATTTTTAAGGCCTACCTTCCCGCACCACGGACAATCTGTGTTTTGATTTCATAACGTGCGTTTGAACGAGTGAACTTTAAACGGAATTGGACAAGGACTACTGTGATATTGTTGCAGGCAAAAGACTGTTAAATGGGATTTTTGTGGTTGGGGATTGATTACAGTGGTTGTTTTCGGTCTTCACTTTACACCAAACAATTTCAAACGTATGCTTTAAGATATCAGATGACGAATACTACACTAACTTTAAATATTTCTATTCATTAGATTAATTTGGCAACAACCAAGTCTTTCTCAACAGGAAGTGGACGAATACAAGTTGCTATAAAATACTATGTGATTGAAAATAGAGGGAAAAGTGGATGTAACAACACAGCAACTAAATTCAATTGATATTTCGCCTCATTGTTTAGCTGAATTTTTTTTCAATATTTTATTGAAGATACGTGCTTTTACATTCTACTTTTATACTGAAAAGGTAATTGGGTAAGGGAGGGAAGAGGGGCGGGTTTTGGTGTGTGGTATAGAGGAATAAGTAAATGTAGGGTTGGGTTTAGTATGTGGAGAATGGTATCTTTACGGGATCACTCTTCAAACAAATAATCTGTACAAGAAGTTAAGTGAGCTTTTGAATGTTTGCTTATTTTCAATCTAGTTTTATTGTTATTTCTTGCTTCGAAAAATCCAGTACAAATTCAACGAGGCAACAGCACTACTGTCAACAAGTTTCACTCAAAATAACCACCATTAGAGTCGATTCACAGACTAAATCTGCTCCGGATCTGGAGCAAGCTGATGTTACAGTTTCCCTGCGAAGGGTCTAAAACTACTTAATTTGTATTAACTGGGCTTTGTAGTACTGGTACGGGATCGGTGTCTTTCTCAACAGCGCACATACATAATAAACCATGAGATTAAGACCTGGGGAGTCGGAGCCCAAATATTGGAACATTTGCTGACAACCATTTTTGATTTTTCCGAGAGTGCGGCAGAGGGCCGAATCCTTCTGCCATACAATATGGCCTACCATTGCTACCCTTTTATCCATGGCTTGAATACAGTGTTCAGCAACTCCACGTAGGCATCTGAATTAAACCTAATACTCTTCTACAGATTTTTGAGGGATTTTGCAGTACGAACACAATCAGATCGTATGTTATGTTGCTTTCTTCTAGTCATAGCCCGTAGTCTCCATTGAAATTCTCGAATTCATGCCTGATTAAAGATGAACATGTTTATTATCATTCACTCGTTGAGGTATTTTTGTGCCACTTTAAAATGTTTTTATAAGTGTTGATAATTATAATGAAGGCGCGTGGTCTATGGTTAGAGTCGTAGGAAATGGACTCGTCAACGCGAGTTTCAATTCCTGGACGAAGCTGTAGGCATTTCACATGGCGCTAGTACCTTGGAAAGGTATGAATCCAATTCTCCCTTCAGCTATGGGTAAAATAGCAGGGCAGACTGGACTCTTTAACCATGGTTAGGTAACCAGTCTAGGAGAAGGAAAACTCTGAATTCAAACCTGTTAAAACTCCGCTTAAGAAATTGACCTTGTGTCGCATCCTTCTCGTGCGAGTGGTTGTATATATATATATAAGTGTTTTTTTTCTACTGTAAACCAAATATTTGAAAAAAAAAGAAGAGATTTTTATCTGTTGTTACGAAAGTATTTCAAATGTTTTCAACATTATTCAACACATCATTATCATCATCATCATCCTCATATTATTATTATTATTATTATTATTATATTATTATTGTGATGATAATGATGATGTGGTATTAGCTGGTGGTCTTTTATTGACGTCTGAGTGACAACAAGTTTACCCAAGTCTTCACAGCGTAAAAGTGAAGGAAAGCGAAAAATCTTGATTAATACCTGAACTTAGCCAGAGAGCTGAACAGTTGT
>CM042141.1:97587482-97592482 GCA_023376005.1 Doryteuthis pealeii
TTTTTCTTTTTTTTTTTCTAAAACTCTTTTGTACATACGAAAAAATTAAATACTGATTAAAAATGGATATATTTTATTCTAAAATGAAAGTATTAATTATAAAAACAACGTTGAGTTATTATTAATCGTTAAATTAAATTCGTTTATTATTGTTATTTACTTCGCTGTAAAAATAATTCAATCGATAAAATCACATACAAATAACATATTTAGAAAGATTATTTTTTTTTCTTTCTAACCAAATAAATATTTCTCAGATTAGACCGGTGATACGCGAGAAATTCCGAGCTGAAACGATTAGGGCACAAATTGGTCAACTTCAAATTACCAGCAGCGGCGCCATTTTACTGTTGATAAAGGCAGCAGCCAGCGGATTTATTTATATTAGTAGCAGCAGCTATGCCACGATTATAGCAAATCATTTGATTTTTGTTTAAATTAATTAATTATATCCCTTATTCAAAAAAATCGATAACTAAATTTGGTGTGTTTCTTAGTTAGAAGGTTATTAATGTGTATGCAAGATTTCGAATCCGAGTGACCTCCCGTTTTGGAGTCATAGGTCGACACGTACATACCAAACTTCCTTATATATATATATATATATATATATATATATATATATATATATATATATATATATATATATATATATATATGTCATCCACAGACACCGCGTTTCGACGTTTCACAGTCTGTAAACAACAGACAATTATTGTTTTATGCTGGCAGTGAAAGTTAATTTAAGTCGCCCCTAGAGAGCTCCAACAGGTTTTGGGAGCATATAATAAGTCATCCACAGACACCGTGTTTCGATGTTTCACATCTCTTCTGTGTGGCTAGACACAGCAATTACCTCCGACTCGGAGCGAAACCCGACTGACTTTTCATAGCCCAATCGTTAACCTCTCGGCCATTTGGCAGCTGCCATTAAGAAGCGGTGTTTAAACTATTAAATACATACATTTGTTTATATATAGACACAGCAACTACCTCCGACCAGGAGCGAAATTTTAGGACACCAGAGAGATCCAGTCTGTAAACAACAGACGATCATTACTTTATGTGAAAGTTGATATATATATATATTATATAAAAAAAATATATTAAAAATATATTTAAAAAAAAAAAAATCTGTTTTCAAATGCCTTAAAAATAAAGAATTCATCATTCGCATCTGATGATTCGGAGAATTAGACATTTTTGTCTAAGCTCCCTGAAATAGTCTATAATGCAAGATCTGTAAGTCTTTTTTATATATATATATATATATATATATATAATATATATATTATATATATATATATATTATATATAATATATATATATATATATATATTCACTTCCAGTATAAAGCAATGATCGACTGTTATATATATATATATATATATATATATATTATATATATATATATATGAGTATGAGAAGTAAATACACAAACGATGTGTTTTGATATGGCTTTTTTAGCCGACAATTTTTGGGAGAATATGTGCTTAATTGAAGTCGTACATAATTTTGAAAGTTAATTAATAATTAATTAATTAGGCGGGAATACCTATTCAAATGTAAGCTAAACAAATCGAGAAAAATCAATCTCTGTATGTACATTTCGGCCTATTAGGCCTCATCAGCAGAGCTATCTATAGCCTCCATGAAATCTTATAAGGGTTTTGTATACTTTTAAAACAACATTTGCCTCCTTTGAGATAAAATTTCTAACCATCCAGCCAATCATTCCATTTACCCATAATATAATAGACAGAATATGATTGTCAGCTTTAAAAGTAACATCAAAGTCAAACATATGACTTTATGCAAACATGATTATTGTAGTCAAATAAAAAAAAAGGGTGATAAAAAATTGTAATGGAATATTGAAAATATAAATAGTTATGATTGTAATGAAGCATTTATAAAGGAATCAAATTTTGGCATATGACTTTTTTTTCGTCCGTTGCTTGAAATAAACCTCAGAATTGGAAACATTCTATCCATTAGAATCTGATCAAGGAATTGGTGGATTTTGGGTCGAGATAAAAACTTACCATTACCGGTATGATAAAAATCTTTTTTTTCTTTTGACATTCCACTTTTACTGATGGCGATCTAGTCGATATTCCATTTAAACTTGACTACGCGCCATATTTGTAACACCACATTTTAAAGGATTTTCACATGTCCATTATCTTTGAGAAATCAAATGCATTAATGGAACGTCCAGAACTAAAAGTTTGCCGCCAAAAATAAAAATAACTCATGAATCGGATATAATGAGTCGATGCTGTGGATTAAGATTAGCAAAATAAAACATTAAAGGCCGGAAAAGTATGGCCTTATGCCCAACTTAGACAAGCATGATAAATTCAGGTAAACGTAACAAAAGGAAGAGAAAGAAGGTTATTTTTAAAAAGGAAAAAAATGCACGAAAAATTCTGAATATATATTCATATTTACAAGAGCAATAATATCGTGGCAAAAAAGGGCCGGTTTAGCTCAGTAGAGTGTTCGGCTAGGAATCACAAGGTTCTTGGTTCGTTACCGGCCCTTGCCAACTCAGCATATGAGTAGCACAGGGATGTGTGCGGTAAAGTGAGGAGCAGATGGTAGGCGTGGCACTCCACCTCAGATGCTAAAATAATCTCCTTGGTCTAGCGCTCTCTGGTTGATACCGACATTAGGCCGTCCCGACGACTTTACTTTTTAAAAATATATATATATATATATATATACATGTTGAATAACTTTCCAGTTTCGTACTAAAAATTCATCTCTTCCCAAAGAGTTATTGCTAGTATTTCTAATGAAGAAAAGATTAGCTGAATATATTATCAAGTCTCTTCAGTGTGGCTAGACATTTTGTAAGTTACCTACAGTCGGAATTGAAATCCAATCGGTTGGGTGTCTGTCCGACACCTTAACCATTAGGCTGTCATCACTTACAGAATGGGAATGGGATTTTAACTGTTTTAATACACACATCGCTCTGTGTGTAAAGGCCGTCATAGAGTGCTCCATTCCTTATATAGAAGAGCGTCGCGTTTATATAATCAGAGATTAACTAGTATGGTGTTAATATTCCGTAACTTCAGTTTCATGCATATTATGTAATCTTCAGACAGTGAAAAATAAGACGTAAGCATGTTTATTTTTTTAAATATAAGTTTCACGTTATAACATTCTATTGCGTAAGAACACTTCACTTTTTTATAAATGCTGAACAAGTCACCGTTTAATTATTTTGATGTCTTGATATTTTTGACGGTATGATAGTTTAGAAAAGTATTCTCAACCTCTTTTTTGCCTCTGTACTTTGAACAGTAGATACATTGTCTCACTCAGTTAGGGAACGGTAAACATGTACCTGAAAACTGATTCTTGATTGTATTTTTTTGTGATTACCATAGGAATACATTAAATGAGAACCAACAAAACATAGAAAATAAGAGATATGAAAGTAACCAAACTAATACATTCAAGTTAACATCACACAGAAAAATATATATAAGTTGGATTAAGGTGTATACTAGCAGAACTCGTGGATATACCACAGTATCATAATTCAAATATTACAACGTTTGATATGTTTATTTAAGAGCTATTGCAAATAGTTCAATATGTAAAAAGTATAATAATCTTCATTTAACTCTCTCTCACCCTTTTTTCCCTTCTTTTCATCTTTTTATCATGCTCGATTAGAAAAGATCAGCGTGATCATTCCCTCTCTATCTTTTCCCAACTCTCTTTCTTTCTTTCTTTCTTTCTTTCTTTCTGTGTAGCATTTTCTTATTTCTTCCCTTTTCTTCTTTATTATAAAAACGGAATGGTCCATTATTTAGCTGAGGTGACGACACTTATAAGAAATAAGAATTCGGTGAATAAGTGAAACCAGATAATCAGGATTTACATATTTGCATTTCGTCTTGGACGATGTGGACGCACTCATTTTTAACCAGAGTGTGTTGCAAGATGAAGACGGTCGGAAGATTAAGGAACACCAGTATTAATATATAGATGAAAACATATTATTTATAGCATTTTAGTGATGCATTTGATGGACTGGATGTCTGGCCAAGGAGCTGGGTACTTATAAAAATAGTCACCAAAATGACATGTCAAACAAAACATATAAAAGCAACCAAACTAGCAGTTAACATCACAGAGAAGAATATATAAGTTGGATTAAGATGCATACTACAAGAAAACTGATTCTTGGTAATAATCTTTAGTGATGAATATAGACTTACATTAGATGGACTGGATGACTGAGCTAGGAACTCGGTTCTTTATAAAAATAGTTACCAACATAACATTAAAAAAATAAGAGATACAAAAAGCAGCCAAACTATCACATTAAATCGACATCACAAAGAGAAACGTATAAGTTGGATCAATATGTATATGAAAACTTATTGATAGTATTTTTGGACTATATGACCTTTAGGCACCCCTTTTTGATATCGATTAAGAAAGAACATGTTTTTTATTTATACCGTCAATATCCGGTTGTTTTAACAGACGATTTTTAGATTTTAAAAAAATTATAAAACTAACCCCTAACCCTAACCATAACCCTAACCTTAACCCCTAACAAACAACCAGATATTGACGGTGTAAATGAAAAACATATCCTTTCTTAATCGAGATCAAAAAGGGGTGCCTAAAGGTAATATGGTCCGTATTTTTGGTGACGCTTATAGAGCTACATTGGATGGACTGGGTGACTAGGATAAGAACAGGGTTCTTCATAGAAATAGTTACATAAAAACAGTAAATGACGTAGAAAACAGTGAAGGAGTTTGGTTTGTTTTGTTTTACGGCATATCAACCTCAGTGGGTCATTTAATGCCGACAAAGTTTTGAAATAAATTCATTCTTAATGAATACTCAATTTTTTTATAAACACATTTTTCTATTTAACCCATAGATAGGACCCTAACAGGTACTACCACTCCGTGTCAGAGTGGACCAGGGAGCAATGGTGATAAAGGGGTACTCCACAT
>CM042141.1:97594982-97602482 GCA_023376005.1 Doryteuthis pealeii
TTTACATCCCAGCTAACATAGCCGATTGCTTGGGTGAGTGGTTGGATTTTACGGCATGTCAACTCCTATTAGGTTATTCTATGCCGAAGATTTTTTGTTTTATTCATTCTTCCCGTTTACTCAATCTTTTTTCAAACTCAATTTTTCTATTTAACCCATAGATGGGACCCTAACAGGTACTACCACTCCGGATGAGAATGGGCCTGGAAGTAATGGTGATGAAAGAGTACTCTAAATTACCCAGACCTCCAGAATTGGAACACCACCATCAAATACAGTTTAACATCATACCCAGGACATTAAGGGGCTTGCCATAAGGGCAATAGGGTTGAGAAAATCATATAGGTGTAAGTGCTAGGGCTTGATGCAACTAGCCGATTAATCAGAAGGGACCTTTCTGACCACCTGTCTTGCCTAAACAAGGATTAAAGTGGACTGTTGCAAGTCATGGGCAGCTCAATCACCAGGGTTCCATCCTTAGGCATCACAGTTCCCCACCCACGACCGACAGGCGGCCCAATTGGGGCGGAGATTTTAGCCCACTGCAGAGGTGCAGTCGGTGAATTCTTTAGACCCAGCCAACAGAACTGGTTATGTGGTGACAGAAACGAAATAGTTAATAAGATAATGAATGTAGCAAACTAGCACAAAAGGAATACAAGACTGGGTGGGAAAGGTGATCCACATGGAATTATTTAAAAGATTAAAACGTGACTATGCTTACAAAATGGTATACTCGTCCCATGTGGTCCAATTCAGGAGGGAGTCTTGGTGCAGTCAGCAAATTCTGCAGCCCCAGCCAACATGGCTGACAAACGAACTGTAATGTTGACAGAGTGGCCTATTAATGGTATTGTTGGTGTCAGCCAATCAGCGAGGGAGTCTATCCCTTTTTCGCTAGTGTTAGACCAGGGAAATTGTTTTTTTGTGGAGGTGGAGCGCTAAAACAACCGTTAGCACCCCACTTTATCGCACAGATCAGATTATCTGTGTTACTTATGCGCTGTGTTGGCGGGGACTGATATCGAACCTGGAACCTTACGTTTCCTAGTTGGATGCTCTACCGACTGAGCTAAACCGGCCCTTATACCTACTCTGTTTAATCTGGTAAGATTTTAAATCTTGCTATAAACTTGTTTCAATCGATAATTTTGTTTGATGCACGCAGCATCTTTGTCGTTTTTCAATCTTTCAGACTAAGCTTAAGTGTCAGTCAAGCAAATTGCCAACCACAGAAAAGGGAAAATCTTTTCTGTCTAAAGACGAAATATCGATTCATAGAAAGAGAATTTAAATCACAATTTTCTCATAAGTCTGGTGGCATTTATGTTGTTTTGGAGCGCCCTTGAATTTGCAGTAATGATTAAACTTCAAAGCTGCGTTTGAATTCATGTGTAATCGTCTGAAGAAGTCTTATTTTAAGGTAATTAAAATTATAAATAAAAAACGCACCTGAAACAGAGACCAAGCTTATAGTGACCTGAACGTTGTGATTATACACAATAAAGATGAGGTCAACAGTCCGAAATATAATAATTATTCATATTAAGCCTCATCTCATAAATACACATAAAAAGTATTTCGTGTTCATCCTTTAATGTTTTAGATGGATCGATGGATTGATTTCAACATGTCAACCCGTACAGTGTTATACATCCTGCCTAAAGGTTAGAGAATCGCGTTCATTGCACGTTCATATTTACATTTTTATTTAACCGTTTCTTAATTGTAACACTTAGACCATCCGTCTTGGAACCACAGTGTTCAGGGTTCGATACCGACCCTCGCCACTTCAGAGCATCAGTAGTACAGTTTCTCTATGGTAAATTGGGGAGTTGATAATAGGTGGGGTATCCCCCAGCTTTGCGTTAAATAGTACCACAAATGTTTTTCTAAAAGGATGGTTTTAGCATAAAATAACCTACGAAGGTTACAATGTCCTTTCGTTTTCCTCAATGGCGTCGGAAGGAGAGATGTGCTTCATGGGCAACCGCCAATTTTTCACACAAGATTGCCCAACCTTACAACCGGACCCAAATGTTGATTTATGGTCTTGGGAGCCTAATAGACGTCACTACATCACAAATGATACAGTATTGGCTCGATCGTCTCGTGAAACTCATTAATACACCAGTAATAAGAATATAGGTTGATGCTGTGGATTAAAATTGGTAAAATTACATATAGTATATAATTGGGATAATAATTGATAATCACAATAAATTATAGTCTGACATCAGATAAGGTCAGCCTATTAAGTAACGATACTGACTCTGCAGAATTTTGAATTAGTAAGTTAATTACCATCCAACTTTAATTCGTCCAAAATATTCTCTTGGGAAGCCGCCCACTAACGAAGACGATGCCCGTTCCCATATTATCACTGACAAATAGGAAATACAATGTTTAGTGAACATCGATTGAGAAGAGGATTATTAGAACTGCTAGAAAGAAATTGAAGTCATATTCTTATTCAATGTATTGCATATACCTAAAGTCAGATCTAAAAACAAAGACTTCAAAATCCTCTTTGAAATTAGTGAAGACTATGTACACATTTAAAAGAATTGGATATTTCTGAATGAACTAAGAAAACCTCTAGCAAAATATCCCAAGCTTTGTGCAACTATTGAGGTCATATATATATATATATATATATATATATATATATATATATATATATAGAGAGAGAGAGAGAGAGAGAGAATTTTTTTGGTTGTTTTTATAGTTAGATAGAAGCATTATTTATAAATGTAATACGATATATATTTTTTTCTTTTTTTGAAGGCAAAATAATGCAGATTCATGTTGAAAAACATATTTATTGCTGTGCTCTTAATTTTCGGATAAAATCCATCTTCAGAGAGTTTATTATAGAGTTGAAAATGTTCCATCTGTGTTTTTTAAAGTCAACTTGGTTCTAATGACGTTGAGCTTGATGGAGATTTAAAAAAATATATCGTATTACATTTATAAATAATGCTTCTATCTAACTATAAAAACAACCAAAAAAATTTCTATTTCAATATGCCTTGAGCGGGGAATTGTTTTTATAGTATTAAAAAGGAAAAAAAATAAAATAAATTCCTTTATTAAAAAAAAAAAAATTAAAGAAATTAAATTTAAAATAAAAAAAAATCTTAAATGATTTCAAACGTCCCGCAATTTAACAACTCACGGGTTTCAACGGAACTACACGATCTCTACCGAATTTGAAATCTTAACGGAAGCTTACGATCTCTTCCAAATTTCAAATCTCCGTCAAGCTCAACGTCATTAGAACCAAGTTGACTTTTAAAAACACAGATGGAACATTTTCAACTCTATAATAAACTCTCTGAAGATGGATTTTATCCGAAAATTAAGAGCACAGCAATAAATATGTTTTTCAACATGAATCTGCATTATTTTGCCTTCAAAAAAAAAAAAAAAAAAAAAAAAAAAAAAAATATATATATATATATATATATATATATACATTTCAAGCGTGGAAGATCTGACCTTCAACGACAGAGTTGGCGAGATGCCTGCCGCACAGGAGCTAAGCAGCTCAATATCAAGATAATCAGGACTGCAGAGCGGCGACGTCTTCGTCGTCATGAACAACCAAATGTAGTTTGACAGCAACTGAAAGTCCTGGATTGAACTAACGAACCACTATAGGGACCACGACTGAAAATATGGAGTGACGTCATCATCGTCTGCGACCGACTTCCAAAAGATATATATATATATATATATATATATATATATATATATATATATACGTACAAACAAAAATACGCACCCACGTGGACACAATCATATCATCACAGCCTTCACGCATTTCCACGCGCATGACATCATCCACATACGTACAAACAAAAAGATCATTCGACATCACGTAAACACGCAAACATGCAACACGAGAATACAGTTAAAAAACGCACACATTTAACCATTTACACCATTTCTGTCAATTTAAAAAAAAAACTATTTCGTTTACCTGATGAATGCTTTTAGCAGGAAACCATTGGTAGTAATATCGTTCCCAAATAAATGAATAAAAGTTAAAACTTTTATTTGTCCCTTCATTCAACTATATATATATATATATATATATATATATATATATATGCATTTCCATTTATTTTGCAGCCTACATGAGGATTGAGATGCGGGAAACTTAAGTAGTGAGATCATGATATGATTAAATTTGTAGTACGAGTAACGGTTACACCAGGGAAAAATAAATGATTATTAATTCATCAGTAAAAATAAAAACAAAACAAATATTTCAGTTTTGTCTTTATTATGAAAAATGGGACGTGAGAATTGATGAACAGTTTAGAAAGATCATTGATTTTCTATCGTAGCTTGACTAAAATATCGTTTAAAAATACATTGTTTAAATCAGATGTTCCCAACCTTTTTTTTTTCCGCGCCCAACCTAGTCACATCTAAAATCTTGATGTCGCCCATTTCGTAATATATAATTCTCATTATTCAAAAAGTGAACTCCGTTTGAGCTGAGGGAGCTTAAAATGCCAATACCTTGGTTTAAACATGCTTCAAAAGAACATATATGAAAAGTTGGGGTGGGGGGCGTGGTGTAATGGTTAGAGTCGTGGTGTCGTCGACCCGACTTCAAAACCTGGGCGAAGCTGTTTGCATTTCACATGGCGCTAATACCGTTGGGAAAGGTATGCACCCAACTACTCTCCTTCCAGCTATAGGTAAATAGTATGGCAGACGGAGCTCTTTAACCGTGGCTTGGTAACCAGTCTAGGTGAAGGAACACTCTGAATTAAAACCTGTTAAACTCCACTTTAGAAATGGACCTTGTGTCGCATTCTGCTCGTGCGGAAGGGTATATATATATATATATATATATGAAAAATAAAAATGAAATACAGAAAAGACAGAAAATGATAAAGAGAGGACATTTCTATATTTGGACACAGACCTCGTTAGTCTTAATGTATCCCCGTAAAATCAAATTGCCCCTCCCCATGGGGCGTACGCCCTACGTTGAGAACCACTAGTTTGAATCCATAAACATTCATGGCGGTCTTTGTTATATCTTCCACGGGAACTAGCTCAAAACCCCTACCATACGGTAGGTTTCCAGTTTGTATGTACGAGGGTAATGCGAAAGGTAAGGTCTCTAAAATATTTAGAAATCACAGAAACGGTTGATTTTGATGCTATATGGATGTCTTATACCTTTTTACTTGAACTGATAATAAAGTTTCTTTATTTCTTTATTTCAAACAGGTTTTCTTTCCTTTATATTGCTTCTCACTTTGTTTTTACTGTTAGAAACTTAACCTTAAATTTAAATTTGGTGACATTATCCACAATGCACGGGGGCAATCCCAAATGTAAGGTCTACAAAATATTTAGAAATCACAGAAACGTTTATTATTTATTGTCAACGATTTTCCATAATTTTAAAGTTTGTACATGTATCTATTTTTCTACATCATCACCGTTTCGGTCGATGAATTTTTCTAGACGTTCTGGCAGTTTTTGTATGCCCAGCTCACCACCATGTATTTGAGAAAGCGTTGAACCTCGTTGTCATTGTAAAATCCCTACACCTTTTGCGGACGTTTTTGACATCCATGCATAACTCGCCATACACTTCCATTAATTGGAGATGAATTGTAATCTGTTTAATGCCTTTTGCTTTCAAAAATCGAATAACTGCGTGAAATTCCCTTGATTAGCGATTGCGTAAATCGGGAGCTCCATCAGGAACAACTGCCAAGCCAATACTGAGCACGGCAGCGAGGCACGAACACAGTTTGCTTTGTGTCGTTTGTAAACAAAATAATCAAACAAGCTATTCTTACTGGATCTATCTATCTATCTATCTATCTATCTATCTATCTATGTCAATCTCTACAAATTTCATTATATTTTATTCTATCTATGCCAGTCTCTTCAAATGTCTTTATATTCAGTCTATCTATCTATCTATCTATCTATCTATCTATGTCAATCTCTACAAATTTCATTATATTTTATTCTATCTATGCCAGTCTCTTCAAATGTCTTTATATTCAGTCTATCTATCTATCTATCTATCTATCTATCTATCTATCTATCTATTTCAGTGTTCAGAACTCTATACCATTCTCACTCTCTCTCTATATATATATATTTCAACATATATATGATATCATATCTTTCTCTCTCACTCTCTTTCTTACACACACACACACACACACACACACACACACACACACACACACGCACGCACGCACGCATACACACACGCTTCCCCCTCTCTCTCTTTCCCTTCCCTTTCTTTTTTCTCTTTTACTTAACTTTCTGTACTTCTCTTTCTCTCTGTCACCTCGTGATAGTTTGCTCTCCCTTTTCAATTTCTCTTTCCTCCCAATTCCAGAATGCATTTCCATTATTCTACATCTTACCATTTCTTTATTACTTCTTGGAAGATAGGCGCAACATGATCTTCCTCTACGCATCGTATTACCCTCAAATTTTGCTTTGTTTCCTCCTCATCTTAACTTTGTAAACAAAGAAGTTAAAAAAGTTTTTTAAACTGGGAAATATTATTTAAAAGAAAATCCCCCTAAAGTACTGAAAGTTCCTGTTTAAGACACAAAGAAAAAAAATAAAGAAAAATATTTACTTATATGTCATTTTTTTCCATTGATTCTTTACGACTTAACAAAAAACGAAAGAATAATTCAATAAATACATAGATAATAAATAAAGTAAAAACAATAAGACCCGACCAAAAACAAAAACAAAAACAAAAAACAACAAAAACAATTAAAAGAACAGAAAATAAACATAATACATAATAAAATAAAAACAATACGACTCCTACGACCCCCCCCCTCCAAAAAAGAAAAACAACAACAAAAAACAAAAGAAAAAAACAGAAGCAAAAATGCAATGACAACCAAACAATTATAGAATGAAAAAAAAAACGACAATTAAAAAAATGAAAAATAAATATGAGTAGGAAGGCATTTTAATTTCTGTCATGTTCGGTCGTTTCCCTTAAAAAAAAAAGATGGCGGCCAGCGGGAAGCAATGATGTCTAATTAAACTGATGTCCTGCGGTCTAGACACACAAAAAGTCAGAAGGAAATGTTATCTAGCACAATGTAATTGGCAAAACATGGCGATCTATCAAATGAAAAACAGGAAAAAAGGTTTTCAAAGAAATCATACTGAGATATATTTGATATAAAGAAAGTAAAACTTCTAAACGACCTTGAGAATCATCATAAAAATCATATCAACGGATCGAATTCAGTGCCCAGCCCTCAGGTATATATATATATATATATATATATATATATATATATAAAGAACATTTGTACATACAGCGTATCTACAAAAGAAAGAGAAATTTATGAAAAATACGATTTTATAATTATTAATATTAACTGTAACAATACACAGTTTTGTAGAGAAGAAAGAAAACAAAACAAAACAAAAAACTTCAAGTTTTATATTGTCTTTCAGTAACGCCAG
>CM042141.1:97604982-97629982 GCA_023376005.1 Doryteuthis pealeii
TCTCTCTCTCTCTCTCTCTCTCTCTCACTGTCAGTTTCTGTCTCTCTATGTCCGTTTATCTGTATGCAACCCTCTCTCCATCTCTTACTTTTCTCTCTCTCTCTTTATCTATTCGTGTCTCTCGATCTCTCATTATCTCTCTGTCTGCCTGTATGTATGTATCCCTCTCTCAATCTCACTTCTCTCTCTCTCTCTCTATCTCTTTGTGTCACCTTCTCTCTCTCTCTCACACACACACACTCTCTCAGTTTCTGTCTCTCTATGTCCGTTTGTCTGAATGCAGCCATCTCTCCATCTCTCACTTTTGTAGTCAATTAAAATTAATTCTCATCTCTTTCAAAACAGAACGGCAATTAAACATGTCTAGACTGAGACTATCTAATGATCTATCCCTTAAGCTTTACCAGCAAGTGTCACTCAATGGCCAAACAGAAAGTGTCAGACGAGAAATGAACAGAAGTTGTTAAGTGAATAATTAATCTGACATTTAATTGCAAAGAATCAAATGCTAGTGTCAGTCTGCATTTGCCCTGGTCTTACTTATATTTCTTCTTCTTCTTCTTTCAATTCTTCTTCTTCTTCTTCTTCTTCTTCTTCTTCTTCTTCTTCTTCTTCTTCTTCTTCACAATGGCTTTCTTTCTTCTTTTCTCCTTTCTCATCCCGATGACGCCTAAGTTATTAACCTTTTTAGCAAAAAACTGTTTCAACTTTATTAGAGAGTCAATCGTAAGATAAGCATTACTTCTTCGATTATTTCCCCTTCGGCAACAGACGACTGCTGCTGCTGTTGCTGTTGCTGCTGGTGATGATGATGATATTTACGTCTTGCTGTTAGTCGTATATGAATATTTATTCATCTATTTATTTATTTGTTTGTTTATCTAATTGTGTCTGATTCTAACATTTCATGCGACTAATCGTAGCGTAAAGGTATTTTCCTTTAAGTGTCCGAATCGGCCAAAAAGTTAAGTCTTACGTCGAATCAAGATTTTTGTTTTTGGTTCAGAGCGTTATGAGATAAGATCAAGGTTGGCTCTCCTCTTGATAAATGTCTACTCTCAATAGGAGATTGGAGATTAAGCAAATAAGAAAAGAAAACTTGATCGCCTTGGTGTCATGAAATTGTGGGTTAGCAAGCTAATCTCAGAGATTTTCAACCACAGATCAATGAGTGCTTCAAACTTGTGGCCTAACAGTGTACTAAGATAAACTAAAAGATACGCCAAGAATTGAAATTCCTGCTCTGGGCCGCCCTGTTGGCTGGGACTGTAGAATACACAGGCTGCACCTATGCATATAAAATCTTCCCAGTGGGGCCACCTGTTTGCTGTTGGTAGCCACGTTATTTTTTTTATTACACCTCGTAGGACAAGACTTTTCAAATTTTGAAAATAATTGTATTATATTCACCTTACAAAATAAAAACAATTACGTTACTTCTTGAGTTTCCACCCTGTCAGCTGGAGCTGTTGAATATACCGGCTGCACCTCTGCAGACGAGTAAAATCCCCTCCAACTGCAAATTATTTGTATTAAGAATAGTTACTTGTAACTATGATTGTTTACTAGGGATTATTATTAGTTACTTGAAACCATTTAACTGTGTACAAACAAATTTCTATCATTAAATCGAAATAACAACTTGAAACCATACAATTATTAGTATTAGATAAGAATACTTGAATCTATACAACTGTGTGCAAATTATGTATATTAGATAGGATTACTTGATATCGTATAAATGTGTGGGAAAAAATCTTAAGAAACAACTACACACACACACACACACATATATATATATAGACTATAATGCTAAATCTCTAAGTCTTTTGTTATTTCTTTACTTATATATTTGCTCTGTGACTCTAACATTAAGAGCACACATTGAGCTCTCAAACTGCGACAGGTTTTTGGAATAAAACTCTTGTGTCATAAGGAAGATTTCTTCTCTGGACTTTTGGATAATATATATATATATATATATATATATATATATATATATATATATATATATATATACAATGAATACAGGCATAAAATAACCTTAGACGGGTTTAGATGTCATTAAAATCAATAACTCAATAAATTAATCTAAGAGAAGGAAACTCTTTTTATTAAACCTTGCGCCTCTTTTGTAGTTTGGGTCGGGAACTATGTTTCATCTGTGTATGTTGTATGATTAAATGTGATATTGTATTACTTGTCTTTTTTTTTCCGACCGAATATTCTATGTTGGGTTACCCTCGTTTGGAAAACCTAATGGATTATAGGAGTGCGGGTGTTAGCTTTGAACTGACACCCCGCAAATTCTTATAAGACCATAGATCATTGGGGCATATGGGCCCCTTAAGTGTTTGATGTTAAAAACTTAAAGCCTAAAAGAAGAACATTAAAATAAAGCAAAGATTTAAAAGGGAGCAAGAAAAGATGGAAGAAAGAAAGAAAGAAAGAAAGAATATGTGTAATAAGTAATTGAGAGTTACATCCCCTATTTTATGATTACCCCCCCTTTTTCGAGAACTCTCTAGGGAATATTAGACTATATAAATTCTCAATTAGTGTACCAATTATTCTAAGTAGAATAAAGCTTTCCAAAGTCTATCAGTGTTATCGTTTGTCAATGGGCTAAGAAAGAAAGAATTAATTTGAAAATAAAGAAGTTACTAGATAAATGAACTATTAAATATATAATATACTTGAAAAGAGAGGGTGGGGGAATAAATAAATTAAAAAATAATAAAAAAGGAGAAGGAAAGTATAAGTAGTCAATCGAATTTGTTGTTTCATACATTCTGACCCTCCACCCAAATAATTTGGAGTGATGACGTGTCGTACGGACAAATATGGACAGGTGTCCAAATTATAAATAAATAATTCACACCGGAAGAACCCTCCGAGCATGTGCAGGAAAAAGGACCCACTTCCGATCCCCAAGATAATCTCTCGCTCATTCGAACTTAGGCCTTATCTGGGACAAGATACTACAACTGGCTAGGGAGAAATTTCCTTGTTACGTGGTGGCTATGACCTGTGAATAAAGCCTAAATCACAAAACTACCTGTTGTCTTTGTCTCTTCTTTCTCTTTCTCTGAATACATTCCTTTTCAGCGCGACCGCCAAATAAGTTGGGGCAAAAAACAAACCCTAAGAACACGCATCAAGAATAACCAGTTACCTTTTTAAACCTAAAACATTAAATCTCTTTCCAACCCACAAAACACTGTATATTTGCCATAAAATCTAGTCTCACTAAAAAAGTAATAACAATTTCTAGTGTTATCATTACTTGACAATTTTGTCAAGATTTGTGTTTGCGTCTGAGGCGGAGCGCCATACCTACCATCAGCTACTCACTTTACTGCACTGTGCTACTCATGCGCTGAGTTGACGAGGGCCAATATCGAACCAGGAACCTAGGCGGATGCTCTACCGACTGAGCTAAACCGGACTTTTCGGACTAATACTGTTGGAAAAGATAGGAACTCCTCAGCCCTCCCCCCAGCCATGGTACCAACAGTACAACTACTTCTAAAAAATGACGGCTTTTGCATTAAATAACCCATAAAGGTTGGTATGCGATTAAACACTTATTTCTCTTTCTTTTGCTTAAAGTGTTTCGTTCGATTTATCTATATATCAATACTCGTGTTTCTTAATTGTACGACTGTTATCATATTGCAACACACTCTGCTTAGAAATGGGACTGTCTAACTCGTCCAAGAGGAAATTCAAAAAATGTAGATCCTGATTATCTGGTGTTGCTTATCCACCGAATTCTTGTTTCTTATGAGTGTCGTCACCTCAGCTAAATAATGGACCATTCCGTTTTTTATTATAAAGAAAGAAAGGGAATAAAAAGTACATGCTACACAGAAAAAAATATAAGAAATAAAGAGAATAGGGGAAAGGTAGAGAAAGGGGTGAGCCCGAGGAAGAGATAACGCTAATCTGTTTCAATCGAACATAATGAAAAGGTAAAGGAAGGAAAGAAAGAAAAAAAAAGACTGCAAGAAAGAGAGAGAGAGAGAGAGAGAGAGAGAGAGAGAGAGAGAGAGAGAGAGAGAGAGAGAGAGAGAGAGAGATGTAATACGATGTTGGTCGGGGTGCCAAATGTAATATTATGATCTGGTCACGGGACAAATGTAATACTATGCTGTCGCGGCGTCGAATCTAACGCGATGGGTGTTCCTTGACCCACAGGAAAGTTGAAGTGCGTGTTCCGGGCTGTACCTGAAAATGACCAAATTCACCAAGGTTGTTCCACAATTAACACGAACGCGTTTTTAACAATAAAAGACCTTTATTAATCATACAGTGATTAAAAATCATGTACAACCACAAAGGGGTATCGAGTTGAAGTTGAGTCGGAATTTTGTGGACTGACTGGCGATATATGCTGGGTTCTGATTCAAATTCAGGACTTTGAGTAACAAGATGACAAAGCAAAGACGGTGACAAGGGCCATGAGACGGAGCTATCAATCTGCTAGGGAAGCAGTTGTCCAATCTGGTCAAGAACCAGCTGTCCGATCTGGTCAAGGACCAGTTCTCCACTCTGGTCAAGAACCAGCTCTCCAATCTGCCTGGGACCCTTTTGGGTCCTCTTTTATGGGCTCCAAACCCCCGAATCCAGGGCTCTCATTGGCCAGCCAATAGAAACGCCGGACCAATGGCCCTACAGTGTAAACATCAGGAGGTGTACGAAACCCCACCCACGCGGTCGCATTTGATTGGACGGCCAATCAAAATCATGGCCCTGGGTTACACATCTCGGAGGGGGGCAACAAGTCTCCGCCCCAGTTTTCTGATTGGTGAGGCACCTGATAATATTTTTGTTATTGTATAAATGGTCATGTCAATTGCTATGATAATTCCCAGGAACTGGCCCAAGACCACCCGAGCAAATCATCATTCCCACTAAATCAACACTTTTAAGATTTAATCTTTCAAAATGTCTTTGTTAAATAAATCTGTCTGGTCCTACGCAGTCCCCACAAGAACAACACAGATATGGATGTCAACAGTCATAAAAGCCAGACATTCGTTTTTATACCAACCACTTTCAGCCTGGATAAAGTGGTTCCCTATCTTTTTGGAGTCTCCATGTAAATGATAATATGATAAAACAGACCTTTGCTTTACATCAACCTATTTCTGCCATTAGGATTGGTTTTGTTCAAAAATTATTTATCATCTTGTTTCGACGCTACAAGAATGATAATATACTTATATGAAAACATTTGTATAAACAAAAAGTCATTTGTGTTATATCAACCATCAACCGACTTTTAGCCATTAGAATTTCTTTGTGTTAGAGTAATTAATTTTATCTAGTGTTGACTTTACCACACCACTAACTTGTACTCTAATCTAAGTCGCTTGTACGATTCTAGACTCAATTGTTTTGTTTTTAAGTATCTAATCGGATATCGCCAATCAGTCCATAACACTACAGTGTTATATATATATATATATATATATATATATATATATATATATATATATATAGAGAGAGAGAGAGAGAGAGATTTAAATAAAGATTATTATACTTTTTATATATGAACTATTTTGCCATAGATCTTAAGTAAACATATCAAATGTTGTAATAAATTATCATAGTGCGGTATATCCACAGGTCATGCTAGTTTGCATAATTGTTAAACTGACATCCGCATAAAGTAACCCAACAAGGGTTGACATGCTGTAAAACCAACCAACCAACCAACCAACCAACCAACCAACCAGCCAGCCAGCCAGCCAGCCATAACTTCTTATATAGTTCAGTTTTCTCTTTTCTCTTCATAACTTCTATCGCATGAAGAATTATTACTTAAAAAATTGCTGAGTTGATACTTTTCGCATTTCATAAATGATCATATATTTTTTTCGCACATAACTCGCTGGTGCTAAATCAGCTTTGTATTCTGAAAATTCTACGCCGATAAGCAAGTGACGATGTGTGAAGTTCTATCAATTTCGAAACCCAGTCATGAGCCTGTTCGTAGGCAGTAGTTGATTTCTCTTATCATCGTCTTCTTGCTTTCACGAAAGGGAGGTAACTCTCTCTATCTAAGCAGCTGTTTGTGGCGAGAACGCGACTTATCAGCATGAGTGGATTTCCAACGTAATAGGGGATCCTACTCGATAAGCGAGCCGACAGCTATTATCTAATTACTCCTTGCGAGTTTCACACTAGTTTTAACTGGTGGTTGATATCCCATTAAATAAGGTAACATATTTGTGCCACACAAAGTTAGAATTTAGTAAATGTCAACATCCTGTCAAGTGTGTTCTTTTTCGATCGTAAAGTATCGCTTTCATATCGCATTAACTTATCGGTAAAAACGCCTTCAAACCGTTAAGTGGTTGTAATAAGTAACTGAGAGTTACATCCCCTACTTCATTATTACTTCCCTTTGGAGAACTCTTTGGTGTTTACAAGAGTATATAAGCTCTCAGTAAACTGCACCATTATGTAGAATAAAGCTTTCTTAAACCAATCCGTGTTATCGTTTATCATTACAGTGGTTCATAACTAGCACGGATCACATTTTCAGCAGGCGCCGCTTAGCGTTTTTTTAGGACAGGAGGCCAGGACGAATAAATCCGAATTGCACAAAAAATTAATAAAAATAATTAATTCGTAATACATTGAAAATATCATTGATATTTTTGGTAAACTGTTGATTAGAATATGATTAATATTTCGGATATACAGTTGATTAATTTAGAATATATTTGTTGAAGATACGAGAAGATTCAACGGCATTTTACGTGAATTCAGGGTATATGTGTTTGAAAGAGAATGAAATAATCAAAAAGATAATAATACCTGATATGAAACTGATTTTCATCATCCAAACAAATTAAAACTTGATGAATTAAACAGTTGATAAATTTCAAATTACTCATGCAATGAGAATATAAAATAATTGCTTGTAGAATTTCAGAATAATCTTAAAAACTTTTAAAATCATTTGAATATTAAAGAAACGCACTTGATATGATGTTCATACTTACTCATTAAATAATATTTTCTGTTTTTTTTTTGTCACTTAACTGTTTCTTTTTTTTAACTTTCTGTTATAGAAGTACTAGTTGAAGTACTTGTCTATGTCGGGTAAGATGCCGATTCTGTTATAAACATCTCTCTATCTCTCTCTGCGTCGACGACTGCTTGGACGATCACTGCCTAATAAACTTGCTGACGAAAAAGATTTGCACTTGAGATTGCTTTAAAAGCCAGCCCATTGTTTTAAGCCTCTTTTTTTATTTTCAATTTGAAACATTATAGAAATACTAGCTGAAGTACTCGTCTATGCTGGGTAAGAAGCCTTGTCGACAGGGGATTTAAAATACACCGACTGCACCTCTACAGAAAAGTAAGACCCTCTAATCAGGCCATATGTTGGCCATGGTAGCGACCTGTGATGCTTAAAGACAGAACCCTGGTAGCTGAGCAATCCATGATATGCGATACTCCCCTTTAGCCTTTACTTAGGCTAGACAGACGGTCGGAGAGGCCCACTCCGACCAATCAGCTGGTCATGTCAAGCCCAAGCAGCCATATGATTATCCCAACCCTATTGCCCTTATATATGTGCTAGAAGGTGGTGGCTGAAAGTCTTAATGTCCTGGGTATGACATTAAACTCTATCCGATGGTGATTTTTCGGAGCTGTGAGGAATGTGGAGTACCCCTTCATCACCATTGCTCCTAGGTCCACTCTGAGCCAGAGTAGATAGTACCTGCTAGAGTTCCATCTCTTAATAAATAATTAAAAAAAACGAGTTTGAAAAAAATTGATTATCCAACAAGAATGAATAAAAATGTCTTTGATATAAAATAACACAACAAGGGTTGACATTAGAATTATTTGAATTATTCGGACTATTTTCAACTGGACACATAGCCTAATGGATAAAAGAGTTAGGTTAAGTCAGTTCTAAGTGACAGTTATCTCTAGACTACAGGTTCAATCCTGGTCAGGGGCCAACAGTAAAATAGAATAATAATCAACACAGCTTGTACCCCAGCTATGGTTAGCGGAATGAGAACAGGATACCCCCGTGGACTGAATAAAGGGTTAGGTTTAAAGTCACGCGATGGCTCCCGATTACGACAAGAAGGTTCCCGATGATGACAATAAGGTTCCCGAGTTCGAATAGAAGCTTCCCGAGTCCGAAAAGAAGGTCCCCGAGTCCGAAAAGAAGGTTCCCGAGTCTGAGAAGGTTCCCGAGTCTGAGAAGGTTCCCGAGTCCGACAAGAAATACCCAAAGAAGGCCGGAGGACACATCGGCCGAAACATTGTACAGATAACAATGAAGATGAGGACAACAGTCCGAATAATCCAAATAATACTAATTATCAAACCTCATCTCAAAAATTGAGGGAAACAGTTGACCGTAAAATCCAACCAACCAACCAACCAATCAACCGACCAAAGTTAAATTTAGCCAAATGTCATCGTCCTATGAAGTATGTTCTTTTCCAATCAAGAAATAATTGGAAGACACACACTTGAAATGATCTTCATGTTTACTCATTAAATAATATTTGTCACTTTACTGTTTCTGTCTTTTAAGACTCTTTTTTTTTAGAAGTACAAGATGAAGTATTCGTCAATATTGGGTAAGAAGTCAAGATTACAGAAAATGTTAAATGTTATTTTTTTAAAAACAATTTCTATTTTACAATCTTTGCTGTCAATTAAAAATTTACACCAAATGATTACAAACAGTTGGACGCGTGGACTTGCTGTCTCTCAGCCTCCAGTGAAGCACCAGCTAAAGCGAATGTGAAAAACTCAGATAATAAATAAATAAATAAATAAATAAAATAAACAGAGATAGACATTTAAAATATGAAAATAAATAGAATAAAATAAAATGAATAGAATAAGATATAAAATTAAATAAAAATAAAGAATGAATGAATAAAACTAATAAAATAAATAATAGATAGATGGATAGATAGACGGATAATTAAAAAAAAGCGGCAAAAAAGCCCCACCACCCCTGGGCAAATAATGAAATGTTCTAATCATATTTATTAGTTGAAAATTGGAAAACAAGTAGGTTTAAATGTTTAATTAACTACCCCTTGTTTTTGGCTGCGATGACTGAAGGTAATATATTTTAAAAATTTATTTGTTATATATTAATATGTTGACTAATATAAATACCCTCTGTTCGTTTCTCTTGTAAGAAAGACATATCTTAATATCTTAGCTTTTTCTGTCATACATTATAGAGTTATGCTTTAAATCTTCTAGCTTTTATAATTCGTAAGATTTATTTCCTAGTCACCAAAGTACATAAATGAATATGACTTAACTTATTATAATTAGGGTATCTTATTCAATAGGAAAAGGGGACCTGTGGACTTATACTAAGTTAAAACTTATAAAATTGTAAGGTACAAATATCTCATGCATAACTGACATGTATATATACAGAGGTTTAAGTACATATATACACAACTGATCATTGTACATCCGACGTCATAAATGATGCTTGCTAAGATGGGTTCTCCCACCATATAGCTTAGCCATGCCTACATTCTCATTAGCTACTCTCGCAAGTCGTACCTGCTACACTTGTACTCGTGTGACTTCCTTATAATAACAGATTGCATAATAGTTGACGTTGGGGAAAGGGAGAAGAAAAAGGGGAAGGGGGAGAAATCCCATGGGATCCAAACAATTGCTGATTTTCCCACCCTACAGCATTATACCATTCATTGTCTACATTCCAGCTTGCCAAAATATCACGTCATAGCTATATTACTCATGCATTGTCCACACAACAACGTTCTGTACAAGATTAATTTTATCTTAAATCAACCCATGTCCGAAATGGGTCCAAATGATCATAATGATTGTTGGTGCACCCGCCATACAGCATTTTACCATCCTATAGAATGGGGGGGGGGAATATATGGGGGAAATAGACATTCGAATCAAGAAGTTCCTGCTGAGGGGGGGGGGCAAAAACAAGCGAGTTCACAGTCTTCTCACGAGCCAGACTTTTTTTTGGTCAACACATTCTTCGTCTTCGTCTAGCAGCTGGAAAATCCGTCGTCGTAGTCGAAATAATCTTTAGCAGTTCAAAATCGCAATTCCTATTTAGTTTTGTTTCTGTTCAACTAAAATCTATTTCTTTACTGGGTCGTTCGCAAAGCGCTTCGTCGTCGTCGACTGCTTCTGCTTCTGCTGACTGCCCAGCGCTCGACTCAATTGTTATTTATGGACATATTTACCCAAACATCCGGGCACATCAGTCGAACCTCCCGTCCGTCCAGTGCCCAAATCGCATTTGTTTTTGCATGCGGGAGGACGCGAGTTCTATCCCGGCAGGCAAGACAATGTCTTGCTCTTTTTCCTTTCTCATTCTCCGTCACATATCAATAGATTACAATCCTGCTTACCCAGATTGTCAGGTCGTAAATGTTGTAATCGTGCACGCTCCATATAATCACACACCGTATCACAATGAGTGATCTTGTTCGAAATAGTGATCATAATGAAATGCTTGTCTGAATTTTGATCGCCTGACACAAAATAGGTTCCTCACGTGTGTCTGGGTCATCTGCATAGATAGAACTAAACAGTACAAAAAAATAGGACCTTCGAAAACAACGAAACAAATGTTTATGAACAAATTGGGAGACCAAAAACAAGAAACAGATAAACACCCAGATGCAATAGAAGCAAAACATTTTTGGAGTAATATATGGGAGAAAAAAAACCCACAATAAAAAATCAAAATGGATAAGTGATATTAAAAATGATCTGATAGACATTGAGGAAGGACCAGTAGCAGATCAACACTAAAAAACTGGAAAACACCAGGCCATGATGGCATACATGGATTCTGGTTTTAAAAAAATCACTTCTATCCACAAGAGAATGGCCCAACAACTGAACAGATGCCTACAGGAAACAGAAGTACCCGAATGGATGACAAAAGGAATAACTATCCTAATCCAGAAAGACCCACAAAAAGGAAATATCCCCAGCAATTATAGACCAATGACATGTCTACCCATTTATCTAAATAGTTAAATTATGAAAATTTAGCAATGAAAGACGGGAGTGATAGAAGTTTCAGTTATTCTGTTTCAAATCATTTTATCTGCATTCTTATTTGGTTTCATTAGTCTTTCTAATTTAATACGAAGTGTGTCAAAAAAGTATCGAGAATTTTTGTACGCTTTGACACACCTTGTATTATGAAAAAAATAACGTTCCATTCATTGTTCATTTCTATCTTGATAAATACAGCTTCAATCTCAATACTTTTATGACACGTCTTGTATTTTATTACATTAAAACTTAAATACTCGCGCCTGGAAGGTGCATATTTTTGCTAGTAATAATAATATCCATTGTAGTTTATGTGGTGATAGAGATGAAACAGTTAATCTCACAATCAGTGAATGCAGCAAAAAGAACACAGCAGCCATAACTCTAAGGCTCACACTCTGACGTCATCATTTCCAACGGGTACATTACAGAATTTCTCACGTTGTCTTAATGAGCTTTTCTAAGTTTTCAGTAAGTGCAACTCTTTGTGGTTCACCCTCTTCTTTTTGCAGAGCCACTATCATTCTCCCTTTCGGCAAGGGAAGGAAAACTTTAATTAATGTTAATAAATTACTCAACGCGTCATTCTCGGATAATGAAGATTGTAAGATGCTTTCAAAGAACGCTTGCCCTTAATGTTCTCAGAGAAGTTGAGAAGCAATCAGAACTTTGGTTTATAATAACACTGATTATCCGTTCTCTATTCCTGGGGTTTAAAGTTCTATCTCATCAGATCAATAACACCTATCCCATTCCCTAGGGTAACGTTAATCCACTTTATTGTATACTGGATTGTACAATATTCAGTATACTAGAACATCCAAATACAGTTTGCGCCAGACATTGAGTAACTCGCAACAGAGTGCTAAAACATCGAGATAGACGGTTCGTGTAATGGTTCCGTAATCTTGTCAGTCTCAGTAATCATAGATTCTATTCAGGGCTTTCTGTTAAGGGTTGGTCTAATCGCGGTTACTACCCGTCAATAACAGTCAAGTAAATTTCAACTGGACCCCGTTATTCTGAATCTAACGAACTTTATTCAAATATCCCAACTACAGGTACGTACATAAATTATAAGCTGATTATGAAATTATGTCCTCAGTATGACCCCCGATTTCTTGTTGCAAGGAAACTGTAAGAAAAAAGCTTTTAGTTGAATCAGTCCTCATCGGTCGTCGTGATGCAAAGATGCAGTAAAGTGGACTCATCGCGCGTGGTTTAAGGTCTGGTGTTTAAGAAGTAATAAATGTGATTCACAAAAATATATGCATTGAGTTTGTCCCTAAAAACTATGACAACCAAGGTATCACCAACATCTTAGAAGAAGCCAGAACCAGAAGTGAGAAGAAGCCTGAACCAAAGAACCTTGAAGAGGTTAGAAGTAAGAAGAAAGACCAAACCATCCATCAACGAACAGAGACCAGACCAGGCTACACACAATTAAAAAAGAAACTACACACTCACAAGTAAGAAGTAAGGTACAGATGAAAATAGCAGAAAAAGAGAGTACACAGTAAAAAGATTTAATAAATCTTGCTTGAAGCCTAAAGATGGCCACAAAAATCGTAACAGAAGTACGTACCAAACAAAATAACGCCTGAGACTTTTATAAATTGCGCAGCTGCAGTGACCTTTGGATATCAGCCATGGACATCTCTCATAATACAAAGGTAAGAAAGTGCTATTCAAAATGTAAGTACACATGTAAGAAGATTAAATATGAGGACACAATCACGGGTGTCCTTCACACGAAAATAGATATCGCCATAATATATAAAAGAAGACAGAGCTTATATTAATTTTCACTCCGAAATATAACACTAGGGATTATTTTCTGGTGATGTCGAGTGTTTAGCAAACTGCTTCCTTCAGGTTTTCAGTGGTGCCGAAACCCGGGAATGAACCAGGGACCTTCAGGTTATCAGACAGTCGTAGTCGTCGTACTTGCTTTGCTCTCCCAGCAGTTCTAGTCTTCTCACTTGCACTATCCAAATATATCTTCTCTTCCACTCGTTTCGACAGCCAAAATGCTACTGCAGACTTTCTCCCCCGATCTGGGAGGGCAGATCCTTAAATATCCCATTGCTGTGTTTCATTCGGGCTCCTTACTCTGAATTGCACGTTCGACATTCATCAGCACGCGTCAATCCTCACGATGAGACTTTACATCCGGGTTACTCTGCACTGCCCGTGAGGAATTTCACCAGCATTTCAGCAATGAAGAGGTGACAAGTTCAATTTCCATGGTCACTGGCCACACTCCTCCCCCTCGCACAGGCCACAGATAGCCAGACTCGTTTCGTTCGTGGGGGCTGGGAATCTGCTCGTCCACAGAGTGTTTTCATCACATGATGTGATTGTGAGACTGCTAATTTCTTTCATCTCTGTCGCTCTTAGCTAGGGATTATTTTCAGGAGAGGGCTTATATTAAAATCATACTGAAAATTCTCGCTAGATTTTATTTTGCAGGTAGGTCTTATTTTCGGGAAAACTCTACAATACTATGATTCAGAATTACCGTTACTTACATTTCTACTCAAACGTAATGTTACCTCGAATTTGGGTATACCAATGGTGTGTTCCAGATCTGCCGTGGGGATTTCTCAGAGTTAGATCCTGGTCATAGCACAAAATTTGGTCTTATTATTGGATTGATCACATGAAATTTCCGACTTGCTGCTTTGTCGATGCTTTCTGCGCCCACGTTGTGTTTTCTTTATATCTGCAGGATGGGGATCGACGCAACTTGGTCGGAGCGTCTTTGTGACGGGTCGGATGGGTAATTGAAAGGAACTGCCGCAGTTGTTGGCAACTCCAAGAACGAGACAATACACCGTTAACAATAGCAAAGATTTCCTTATTATATGATTATATAATCACATATAACCGAAATCACATATAAAATGTATTTCACACGAGATTGGAAAGAAAAGATACGGCGAGGAACTTGTCCGACGTTTTTGCTTTATGCAAATTAATTTAAAAAAAAGTAAAGTTGGCGGAGTAGCCCATTGTCGTTATCAGTCGGACAGTGAAGGATTCTATCCCCTCATTGCAGGCACTAGACCAGAGAAATTGTTTTTGCTGAGATGGAGAGAAACACCTACCGTCAGCCCCCTACTTTAGCGCACATATTAGATTATCCAATCTGTGTTAATCATACACTGAGTTGGAGGGGACCGGTATCAAACCAGGAACCATGTGGGTCTTCCACCAACTGAGCTAAACCGGCTAATTAGTACTGAGTAATTCATAAGAAAAGGTGACCTACTTTTGGAATAAGATGTTCGACAAATCACCACTTTTATTTATAGACTTTACCAAGTTCAGCAGCATCCATTTTCAGTATAATGGTCCAATCAGAAACGAGCCCAGAAAAGCAACATTTGAAGCGTGTCAACCAATTCTCCGGACCCAGAAAAAGGTCACAAAGTTGTTGAAATGTTTTGTGATATAAGGCGTGCTGCAATCCACCACTTGAATTTATTGACTAAGCAGTGTCACGTGGTTTAAACTCCAGCTAATTAACAGCATGAATACGTGATTGGTTACCTATTTAGTCGCCGATATTGACAACCGTTCATTTGCACTTTATTCTACCTTGATGAACGGACCTACAGCACTAAGGAACACCAAGGAACAACCAAAGGATCATACTCAACATTAAGGAACAACTGAAGAATCATACCCAACATTAAGGGACACCAGGAAGCAGCCAAAGATTTATTCCCTAAGGACCGCGCTCAACTTAACACAAGGGATCTCCGCTGGACAGTGCTCTTGCTTGAAGCCTAAAGATGTCCACAAAAACCGTAACAGAAGTACGCACTAAACAAAATAACGCCTGAGACTTTTGATCAAATCTGTAAATTCAGCTAGAAGAATCAACCTTTGTAGAATATTTTGTTTTTAATGATTTCTTTTAATTTTAAACAAAAATATTTCCCCTGACTCAGAAAAAGAAAATTTAATTTTCTTGTTTTCGTTAATGAATAGTAAGCGCTAGCAGAAACCCTTGTCGTCGGGTCACAACGGAATAAAATGATTTATAAAAGTTTTGGCATGCAATGCATGAATGTAGCTTTTTGAGCTAACAAGAGCTCTTTAAAATAATGGAATAATGGGATTATATTTTATCAAAAACACAATTTTCACATTTTTTACTTTACCTTTTAAGCTTTCCTGCTGATTGCATTTTTGAACCTGTGATATATATATATATATATATATATATATATATATATATGTTTTCATTTATTCATTTATATTCTACTCTGTCTATGTGTATATATGTGCATATGTATATTCATAAGTAATGACAGATATAGAAAAATAAACTGGGGTTATTCAAGCTTGAAAGAATAAAAATACACATTTTAAAATAGAAATGTCAAACTGTTAAAATTCAACATGAGGAATACAATTACTTACCCAACCTCATCTACGTCAGATTCGGAATTATACGAGTTGAGGAAGCCTTAAAATCTAACCCAATGTATCTTTTAATTTCCTGTTGAGAATATTTCATGAATTTTGGCTGTTAAAAAAATCTAAAGTCAATATGTTTGAAATTCAAATCAAACAATGGATTGAACAATTATAGATTAATAAGAAAGATTTGATTTTATGTATATGAACTACTCAATATATATGAAACGCACAACACCACACACACACACACACACACACACACACACACACACACATATATATATATATATATATATATATATATATATATATATTATTATTATTATTTATATTTTTGCTTGAAGGCAATTATAATGCGTATATCGCATAAAACTCGATAATTATAGAAAATAATCATGACAAGTGAATCTCGACAAAGAATTGTTCGGTGTGTAGAACATCGTACAGACTGTTTCAACTTTATTAAATCTCATCAGCGATGTATACTAACGATATTTCGATTTCTGTCGGAGGGAAATCGTTAGGTAGTAGTGGATAGTGGATTTTCTTCTCTCTATATGCATCGTCGACAATAAACATCCAGTTTCCATAACATCCCGTGATTGTCTACCTTTCTCCACATATGTCGGATTAACCTCCTCATATTTCTCCCATATATATATATATATATATATATATATATATATATATATATATATAAAATAAGTGTATTTTGGCAGCATTTTTTCTTTTATACAAGATTTGTTGAAATGTACAGACAATTCTTGTCGGACAAGTTTTTGGTTGATCCTTTCTAATTTTCCCTCCCACTACCAATGGTTATTACCTCCCACTTCTAATTCCTTGCTACTACTCGTTCTCGTTAAAAACGAGACACGAAACCATACTATCGTTTTCTACCTGATGATGGCAAACTGTATTGCCGAAAGCGCTCGTATCGAAACCTTTGGTTGACTGTTACACCAGTTCCACCCCGACACCAAAAACATGACCCGAAAATTAGAAAGGATCAACCAAAAACTTGTCCGACAAGAATTGTCTGTACAGTCCAACACACACACACACACACACACACACACACATATATATATATATATATATATGTGTGTGTGTGTGTGTGTGTGTGTGTGTTGGCATCCTTCCGTCTACGAAAGACGATGGAGTAGTGTCAAGGTTTTTGTTAACTACATAGCCTGGGCGGTTTCATATGGAGGATGAGCTGTTGCCCGTGCAGCAAATCCCCCTTCCCCACACTGCCGCTGTGATCCAAAGGAAAGGTAAGGGACCAATGCAGTTTGGCAACGGTAGTGTCGCAGGAGTTAATGGGTAGCACTGGATTTCATCATCACACCACCTTAGGGACTCCAGTTCCTGATTTATTTTCGGGGTTTACTCCCTAGCCTTTCCTTGAGGGCAACAGAGGTTCTGTGTCGGACTTCTTGAGTTGATGGCTTGCCAACCGAGGCTAAAGAGCCCATTCAAACCCATTTGGGGATTTATGCGAGTAGTACCCCAATCTTACTACTATCGGTGTTCCTGAAAAGGAATTGAGGTTTGGGATATGGTATATTTTGCATTTGGGTCATTCCATGTCAAAACACCAACAAAAAGTTGAAATCTACACCCACCGACACCGAATTACCCGAAATCCGGCACAAATGCTCCCCTTCATGAGTCAGGAAAGTGTGCCAAACTACTCTGTCTCAAACCCCACCGCTCCAATTCCAGAGGGGGGGGGGGACACAACTTTCCTATTTTGCCTCAAAACCAGGCAAATATATATATGGGAGAAATATGAGTCAGTGTGAACCGTTTAAAAAATTGCAAGCGCTAAAATTATGAAATTGCATAGAATGACTGAAAATAAGGGGGTATAAAAAAAGAATGTTATTGAACTCTAAAAAAAAACATTTGGAGTAGATAATGGGGTAACTTAGAAGAGTTATTTTGTATCTGTAGTATCCAACATTCTTAGACTATTGAAGATAAATAATGATAAGTATGGGAATAGACTAATGGATAAAAAAGAATTATTAGTCTTACCAAAAGTGTCTACCTTAGACTTTAAAAATTGGACAAGTGTGAAGTCATCATGAAACGATAACCCTGAAGTTAAGCGTGGTCTCGGGGATTTAATATCATTACCACTAATTCAGTGCCCCCAACAGCGGATTATAATGCCACTCAGATTATGGTTCGAAATGTGATATTTTGAAATATGCGGGAACTATGTATGTTTCAGGTATTAAATGATAGATATAGAAAAAAAAAAATGGGATTATCAAAGTATGAAAGAATAAAATTACAAATTTTAAAATAGAAAATTAATTTTAAAAAAATACTTTATATTCATATAAAATACTTGATATTCATATATATGTATATATATATAAACTTTGTATGTACGTTTAAGTTCTCTATTTTGGTTGAATTCTATTACAGAAATTTGATATTATTCACACACACACACACAAATATATATATATCATTTAAAGCTCGCCAAATTTAAGCGGGGTCGCGAAAAATGGCGACTTTTTGTAATCTATTTTAATCTATTTATGAGTTCTAGAGATTTCTACTTCTAAAAATTAATTTCTAAGAGCATTTTTGCCAAAGAAATCCAAAAATGCTGTCAAAAAAGTTTTAAAGTTAACCAATTTTAAGTTATTGATGATTTCTGATTTTTTCATAGCAAGATCAATATCCCGATGTGGTACTGCGTCTCGGACAACAATTTTTTATTTTATTATTTCACATATATTGAACATTATTTGTACCAAAAAGATAGTTTGATATTTGCTCAGAACCGAAGCTACAACATTTTGCAAAAAATTGTTAAAATCTTGCACTTTAATTTTTCTGAAATTTTGTCCAGGTGTGGACTATCTTAAAATTAGCCAATCTCCAAAATTTGAGCTTCCAATTCCAAAATTGGCGGAGTTATGTTAATTCTAAAAATCGTCATAACTCTCCAAATTTGGGGGGGTGGCGAAAAATGACGACTTTTTGTAATCTATTTTTATCTGTAAAATGAGTTCTAGAGCTTCCCTACTCCTAAAAATTGGTTTTTAAGAGCATTTTAGCCCAAGGAATCAAAATATGCTGTCAAAAAAGTATTAAAGTTAACCAATTTAAGTTATTAATGATTTCTAATTTGCAAAATTTTCATGATGTTGTAGCTTCGGTTCTGAGTAAAAATCAAACTATCTTTTTGGTACAAATAATGTTCAATATATGTGAAATAATAATAGAAAAACTTTTTTGTCATAAATGCAGTGCCACATTGGGATATTGAACTTGCAATGAAAACATCAGAAGTCATCAATAACTTAAAATTGGTTGACTTTAAAACTCATGGGCAAAAATGCTTTTATAAACCAATCAGTAGTTGTAGGGAAGCTCTAGAACTCATTTTACGGACAAAAATAGATTACAAAAGTCGCCATTTTACGCCAACCCCACTAAATTTGGAGAGCAAAAATTGACATAACTCCGCCAATTTTTGGAATTGGAAGTTCAAATTTTGGTGATCGTCTAATGTTAACATGATCCATACCTGAAAAAAATTCAGAAAAATTGCAGTGGGTGGATGACAATTTTACTTTTTCTATGTGATTTGACATGGAATTACCCATATGATGGCCTTTACATACATACAGATGTGTGTATTGTTTTAATCCCCTTCATATTCTGATATGATGATAGCCAGAAGGGTAAGCTGTCCAACTGCTGTTGAGACGATCGGATTTCTAACCCGGCTAGCCACATGTCTAGCCACACTGAAGAGATTCAAAACACGTGTCTGTGGATGAGTCTCTCTCTCTTCTCTCTCTCTCTCTCTCTCTCTATATATATATATATATATATATATATATATATATATATATATATTGTGCGGGATTGTCACTGTTTCAGTTTTTACTGGATCGGTGTGTCAAACGCAGTATTATTGGTAGAGTGCTCACTATAAAATAGAGCCGTTATATAATATAATAAAATAAATATATAAAGGTTTTACATATATATTTATTTGGTGACAAAGGAACATTCACGGCCATTTTGGTTTCATGCGTCAACAATCGTCAGGTGAAGATGTTATAACATCTTCACCTGACGATTGTTGACGCATGAAACCAAAATTGTCGTGAATTTTCATTTGTCATCAAATAAATATATATGTAAAACCTTTAGATATTTATTTTATTATATATATATATATATATATATATATATATATATATATATATATATATATATATATATAATTAGGAGCTTCAGGCAAGTGATTGTGGTCGTTGGAGGGAACTGATTTATTATTTAGAGAAATTTGATTTTGAACAAAACCAGATTAAAAATGAAAAATTCAAAAGAAATGCTAAGGGAAATAATTTTTTCCCCGTTTTGTTCGTATCTGTTGGAAAGTGTCAAAGTAAATTTAGAATGAAAATCCACTTACGTTTGCATTTCAGAAAGACACAGGTGTGTTATGAAATATCTACAAATTATAACACCTGCCACACCTTCGAGGAAAGAATGTGGGAAGGCTTAAAGGTAAATTGAAAAACATCGACAATGTGTCACAGCGATTTCTCAAAAGACGAAATAGATTATTAAAAAGCAAATTTAAAGTTTATTTCCTTCATTTAAACACTATATTTAGTTCTCACTGCTGATGATTTGGATTATATATATATATATATATATATATATATATATATATATTAATCAATAATTACTGAATTAGGCGGGCGTACCTATTCAAATGTAAGACTAAACAAATCGAGAAAAATCAATCTCTGTATGTAAATTTCAGCCTATTAGGCCTCATCAGCAGAGCAATAGACAGGAAGACTGCTTTGTGTGTGATTCGAGCCCTGACTGTCAAGCTGAGAGGCGGGGACTCTAACCATTACACCAGCTGTTTTTTTCCAGATTTTTCGTTTGTTTTCAAGTAGGTTATATTCCACTTATGGTGACTTTTACTACACGACAGTATGAGAAGTAAACAAACAAACAATGTGTTTGATATGGCTTTTTTAGCCGACAATTTTTGGGAGAATATGTGCTTAATTGAAGTCGTACCTAATTTTGAAAATTAATTAATCAATAATTACTGAATTAGGCGGGTATACCTATTCAAATATAAGGCTAAACAAATCGAGAAAAAGCAATCTCTGTATGTACATTTCTGCCTATTAGGCCTAATCAGCAGAGCTATAGACACATTGCTTGTTTACTTCTCATACTGTCGTGTAGTAAAAGTCACAATAAGTGGAATATAACCTACTTCAAAACAAACGAAAAATCTGTGAAAGAAAACAGCTGGTGTAATAGTTAGAGTCCCCGCCTGTCAGCTTGACAGTCAGGGTTCGAATCACACACAAAGCAGTCTTCCTGTCTATAGCTCTGCTGATGAGAGAGCTCAATGTATAATAATCAATATTTTAGATTTTATATATATATATATATATATATATATATATATATATATATATATATATATATATATATATATATAAGGGTCTAAATGAGTCAGACACTATCTACCTGGGTTTCAACCGAATGGTTCTTCAGGATAATTATTCTGAAGAACCATTCGGGTGAAACCCAGGTAGATAGTGTCTATGATAGACTCATTTAGGTCCTTATAATTATGCTCTACTTAGCGTATTGAGCATCATTTTACATATATAACTTAGAAAACTCCTTATTTTTTTCTTTTGGTCGCTACATTAGAATACTGATGATTATTTTCAGAAAGTACGGGTGTGTTAGTGTTTTCTTTTTTTTAAATGTTTTCCCCCAGATATTAATTTGTAAACTTTTTATTTTATTTTGCAAACTGAGTTATCCTGTTGAGATTACTAATACAATATATGTATATATATATATATATATATATATATATATATATATATATTATATATATTTTTTTATAGGTGGAATATATCATGAACAATTTTTGATACTCATTATACACTTTTATATAATTTTACATCAAACTCTTTTGAGTTTTATTATGAACTATAATGCTTCTAATTTTTAAAAATAAAATTTATTTTATTTTTAACACAGAACACGCATTTTTAAAAATTTCAGCATTGAATAATAGAGTTTTGTTTTTACCCTTTCTTCTAACGGTTATTTATCCCGTCTTTCTCTCATATGTTGCTCTTGTTGAAGACCGATCTATTAAAACTGTCGAAACAGATTTCTATCAGCAATTATATACATCATTTGTTTTTTCAAAAACGTTAAATTCATATATATATATATATATATATATATATATATATATATATATATATACTCATTTGACCAAAAGAAAAACAAGAAAAGGGTCACTTAGTTAATTTCTAATTACAGGTAATTAGGATTTTAATCATGGATATCCATGACAATCTTTCGCCAACCTTACCCTATCGTTCATTGCTCTTAGGGGGTCCTCTGCACAGCATCCAGTATCTGCACAGAGTTGGTCAATGTACGTCTTTACTCAATGGTCCACACTGGCGTGCATGTGTGCTGGTTTCCATTGAAAAATATCACTTACGTATTTGTCCTTGATCCTCCAGCAGTGTCCAGCATGTCTTTTGTTCATCTTATTCGGATAGTTTGTGTGATAAGTGGCAAGTGGCCATACAGCTGCTTTCTCGTGGGGTGTTGCTTCCACAACTTGTTTAAAATTACATACTGCATTCTTGAGAATAAGCTAGATGGGAATCTAGCTTATTCTCTAGGCGCTATGTTAGTGTCCAAGTGGTGCAGTCATACAGTAGCAATGATACAACTATGGCTTGGAAGAAAACTTTTTTCACTTAAAGGATGGGGGAGTCAACGTTTGCCCATTTGAATAAAATTTCACAATTTATGAATATCTAGAAAAATTCTGTAACTACCTTTACTCAACATGAAATATTTTTAATTAAAGGTATATCTAATCTATTAAAAAAAGTAAGTTTAATAATCATGTTAAATCAGACATGTTTTCTGAATTTTCATATATTCAATTTTTTTTATTAACGATTGTTCTCATTTATTTACAGCAGACCACGGTAGAGTGTTCGGCTAGGAGCCTCACGGTTCCGGGTTCGATACTGGCCCTCACCAACTCAGCATATGAGTAGCACAGGATTCTGTGTGGTAAAATGAGGAGCTGATGGTAGGTGTGGCTCTCCACCTCAGACGCTAAAAACCAATCTCCTTAGTCTAGCGTTAGTGAAAAGGGGATAGACTCCCTCGCTGTCTGGTTGATACTGACTTTAGGCCACCCCGATGATTTGCTATGATTTTTCTTTAAAAAAACATTGTGTATCAGGGTTTGGGGTTGGTGATTGAAAAATCATAGCTGACTCGGCTATGATTTTTCTGTAACGCCCCCCCCACCAGTGTACTTAAATTAGGAATTAATACGGATAAAATAGTAGCTGCGAAGGATTAGGTTCGCTATGTCCTGTTTTTTTTTTAATTTAGAAAAATCATTCTGATCTACAGAAACACCAAAAAGAAAAGGAATATGTTCTGATGACATTGTAAATCGGATTGAGAGTAAGCTAATTTAATAAAAAAGAAATATGGCCGGATAATTATTTAAAAAAGTATAAGTAAATGAAATTATTATCAATACGACTGGATAATTTAGAAGAGAATTGGATTTTTATTGTTTTGTATTATAAAATGTACAAAAAAAAATTTCTAAAAAACAAAAACGTAAGTTATCGTGAAAAAGTTATTGCGTTTATTTTTGTTTTATTTTTTCGTATATCTTTTAATCCCCAAAAATCACAACTTTTGATTTTATAACAAAATAAGTTGATTTGGAACTTGTACTTTTAAAAAAAAATTAAGACCGTTTATTTTTAGTTCTAGTAAGAAATGGTGATAGCGATTATCAGTTTTGGTTTTGAAATGGTAACAATTAAAGAGGGTGGGACAATTGAAATGGATCATAGGATTTTATTAACCTACGGGTTGTCCCTGAATCTTGGTATGCAAATAAAGTCAGTAGTTATGTTTCTATAACAATGACTCTCCCACTCCCTCTTACTCACACGGAGAGACTAATATTTATATAAGGAGAAGGTAAACAAGATATACAAAGAGGGGGAAAGTAATATGCAGAATGAGAGTGAGAGATTGGTAAGTTTTTGACTTAATTGCTAATTGTCATTGGGAGGGATTACTCCACTGCAGAGGTGCAGTCGGTGTATTCTACAGTCTCATTCGACATATCGGCCCTCTTTTGATGTGTGTGCTGGGTGAATGGACAGTTCTTATCTGCAGAGGATACGGTCAGTCTATTCTACCCCGGACACCAACAGGGCTAATGTATGTTTGAACGCATCTGTTTTTTTTTTCCCCAGAGAAAATATTGTTTGAACTAACGTCACTTTTATTTGACTGTCACAAAACAAAACTCAACACATCATTACTATTAATAGGTGACACTGCCGACATCAATATTAAATCTAAATGTTTATGTCAACGTGTACCACTCCATTCATTCAAGAAGCCAAAACAAATGCGAAATGGATATTAAGAAATTTCTATCTAAATTTGAAACACGGTTCGCTGATTCCGTCGTCCCCGCCGATAAACATCAGGCCATTGCATAACTGAAAATTTGTTTCCCATCATATGGTCTTCCTGTTTGTCTATTCACAACATTCCTGTGCTTCTAAAATAAGCGAAACTCGAATGGTATAAATAATCTTCCTCTTTGTTTGTGTCTCTATTCAAATGCGTTTCACTTATTGTAGAAGAGACTTCCAATTTCCAGAAATTAGTTCGTTCGACCGCCAACAGTTGAAAGGTTTTGTGAATGGGCTTAAACAAAGAAGAATTATACGGAGTGAATAAATGTTACTATTCAGAATCTAAGTGAGCGGAAATGGCCGAGACTGGTTTTCACTGCGGGATAGTTCTTGTGCAAACGTCCAAGGAGAGTCCAATGAATATAATAAAGAAGAAAAAAACCCAAAACAACAACAACAACAACAAGACCCCCAAAAAAAACAAAAAAACAACAACAAAAAACAAAACAAAAAAACATGAGAGACTGACAAACAGAGGTTCACAGGCTGGAGAATATTATTCTGCAGCGTGTGACTTCATTGGTAGAAGTTCTGCCTTTCTGACGCACAAGCAAAAGTTAGAATTTCAAATGTGATTTACCATCCCATTTCAGAATATTGGCGCATCGTTTTGTTCCATTCTGCTATACTAAGCATATTGTATATTAACTGACAGGACCTGTGGATATACCTCAGTATGATAATAATTCAACGTTTGATATGTTTACTTAAGAGGTATTGCGAAATAGTTCAATATGTAAAAAGCATCTTGATTTGACTCTCTCTCTCTCATTCTTTTTTTCTTTCTTTTCAACTTTCCATTATGTATGATTGAAACAGATTTTCTTTTTCTCTCGAATTATTGGGATCAGTTGCGCAAGTTGTGACGTAATCAGGAAACGCGAAAC
>CM042141.1:97634982-97639982 GCA_023376005.1 Doryteuthis pealeii
AAAGAGCATAGAATTCCCTACTATTTACCCATAGCTGGAGAGAGAATAATTGAATTCATACCATTGCCATGGGTATTAGAGCTATGTGAATTGCAAAGAACCTCGTCGAGGAATTGAACTCTGTTCACCGTGTCCATTTCCTACGACGATAACCATTACACCACAAACATCTTATTAAGTAAAGTCGGTGGAGTGGTCTCTTTCGGTATCAGTCAGACAGCGATGGGGTCAATCATCTTTTCACTAGCGCTTGACCAGGGATATTGTTTTTGCGTCTGAGGTGGAGGGCCACACTTACCACAGAGGTGGAGGCACCCCACTTTAACGCACAGATCCAAGTTGTGATACTAATGCACTTAGTTGGCGAGGGCGGTATCGAACCGAAAACTTGTGGTTTCTTGGCAGATGCTGTACCGACTAAGCTAATCTGGTCTATAATAAAGCGCCACACCTATCGTCAGTTCCTCACTTTACCGCACAGATCAGGTTACCCAATGTGTGCTACTCATGCACTGAGTTGGAGGGGGATCATTATTTAGCCTGGAACCTTGAGATTCCTAGGCGGATGCTCTACCGACTGAGCTAAACCGGTCCATGAACCGGTCCATAAGGGCACCTTATTTATGGGCGATACTGTACGTAGATAATCCATAAAAGTAGCCTTTTACCAAACACAATGCAATTAATAATGATCCTTTCCTCAAAGTAGCGTTTGGCACAAGGCCAAAGTATTGAGCGCCTGTGAAGATCTGACTACGCTATGTTGTGGTCTGGCAATATTAGCTTGTAAATGCATTCGCGAAAATACGAACGCTAACTTCGCTGGCTTGAATCGTTTTCTTAGGAAGAAGACCCGACAAATAAGCTTCGAGCTTAAAAGGTCGATTGCTTATTACGTCTTATCTTCTGTCTATTCATCGGGAATCTGCCTGGGAATTTCGCTGCAAGTATTCACTTGAATTCCGTCAATATGTAATTGTTCCGCGCTTTCCCGCTCTCTCGCCGCGTCCTTTTCTTCTTGGAGTAATTCAATTGTGTATCGTCGCAGCCAAATTCACCGGTTCTCCCAACAGATCAATGAACTATTATGGTGAAGTGAGTGAAGAAATCGTTAAGTTTCTCAAGTGGTCATGACTGAAGGACATATTGAAAGATATTCATTAAAGTAGTTGAGCAAATTGGCACCAATCAGATTTGTGACGACCGTGTTGCAATTAAATTGGTTCGTAAGATGAGATAGATAACCATCACTTTAATACTCACTTAACACACACACACACACACACACACACACACACATATATATATAATATATATATATATATATATAATATATACAAGGTGTGTCAAAAAGTATCGAAAAAAGTACATAATACGGTAAATACAGCTTTAAACTTGGTAATTTCTTGACACACCTTGTATTCTGAAAAAAATTAACGTTTCATTAATATTTTTTCAGATCACAAGGGGTGTCAAAAAGTACAAAGAATTTCGATATTTTTTGACACACCTTGTGTGTGTATATATATATATATATATATATATTTATTTATTTAAGAAATGGATATAAAGTAACCTACTCGAGTTTCATCATCTGAATCGTCAGGGTTACATCCGCTGAATTAATCGAGTTTTCGATTAATATCAGCTGATACCACGTATGTCTGTTGGAATGGATCTTATCGTTACAGATAGACGCTTGTTTACAAAAACAGAAATACGTGGTATCAGCTGATATTAATCGAAAACTCGATTAATTCAGCGGATGTAACCCGGACGATTCAGATGATGAAACTCGAATAGGTTACTTTATATCCTTTCTTAAATAAATTTTGCTCTACATTGTATTGAGCACTTTATATTTGTTTTTCACGGTCTTACCCCTGGATTCTGTGCGCTCCCAACGATCGTACCCGTACCCACCGGTGAGCCACTACTCATACATATATATTATATATATATATATATATATATATATATATAATATATATATATATATATATATGTGTGTGTGTGTGTGTGTGTGGTGTGTTTGTGTGTAATGAATGATATTTTCAAGGCGAATCTTTCCCCTAAAAAACAAGGTGTTATTTATTTCAAGAGATATGTTTTTGAAACGTCGAAGCTTACCTTGTTTCTACGCTTATTATCATTGGTGGCAGGGTATATCTATCTATACATATACAAAACAAGGGCGTGGTGTAATGGTTAGAGTAGTAGGAAATGGATTCGTAAACGCGAGTTCAAATCCTGGACGAAGTTTTTTGTATTTCATGTAGCGTTAATAATCTTATTAATGAATATATATATATATATATATATATATATATATATATATATATTACTCGTGTAAAGACCGACATTGTAAGGTCCTTTTTTTTTTCAAAAACAAATGTTATTCATTACAAGAGACACGTTTTTGAAATGTCGAAGCTTATATTGTTTCTTGTTTCATTGCCGTAAATTTTATATGTAAATTTAATTTTTTTCCTAAAAGATATACTTTGCATATAAACAAAACAGTGTTTATTAGTTATTCATATTTGTGTAACATTATTTTTATTTCTGAACTAATTCAACCATTTTCAAATTTTTTGTTTTACATAAATTAATTATAAGCAGAATCATCATTTGTTTATTGTAATGTTCAGATTGTTACATTACAAAATCTAGCAAAATAAAAAAATGCCCTCTGCGCGTCGTAAAATAAATATTGCCTGAGGGGATGGGAGTTGAAAATTTAATATCAGAGAGTTTGTATCATAAGTAAAGTAAAATCATCAAATTTATTAAAGGAGTAAAAAATAAAAAAACAAATGGAAACTTAGTTCTGATAACTTTAAATATATATTAAAATAAAATAAAAACTATATATAGATAGATAATACCAGGTATGTATTTATTAAAACTTGTTTAAAAAAACAATGAGGACTGCCTAACATTGCATGCTCAAAATTTGAGTGTATTCTATTTATTACGATTTTCGGCAGTGTGACGTATGCAGTGACGTAGTTTTTGTTACAGACAAAAACCGGAAGCGAATCTCCATTATTAATAGATAAGATAAAAGATAAACTATTCAATTTTATCTTATAATGAATATTATTCGTTTGTTGTTGTTGCTGTTGGCATTTTTCCATCTGCGAGAAACGATGGAGTAGTGTCCAATTTTTTAAATAATTGGAGCTACGTAGCCTGGGGGGGGGTTCATATAGAGGATGAGCTGTTGCCCAAACAGCAAATTCCCCCCTCTCCACACTGCCGATGTGATCCAAAGAAAAGACAATAAACTAATGCAGTTTGGCGGCGGTAGTGTTGCATGAGCTTCTGGGAGCACTGGATTTCAGGGCTCCTGGTTTGTATTCGGGGTTTAATCCTTAGTCTTTCCTTGGGATGAGGTAAATCCGCTACGCAGCGGAGGTTTTGTATCGGATTTTTCCTTGTCCTAGATGGGTTGACAACCAAGGCTAAAGACCCCTTCTAACCGGTTTGGGGATTTAAGTGAATAATGAATACCCCAATCCTACCTGTCGATGTTCCTGAAAAAGGAAATGAGATTAAAAATAAGGTATATTTGCATTTATGGATCAAATAAGCAACAATACCTTCATATTGGGAAAACCCTAATTGAAATGTTCACTGATTCGAGACCGAACTTAATATATATTTTCAAAAACGATTTGTTTTTGCTATGTGCAAAACAAAAAGAAATTAGACCCGCGAGCTGAAGAGGGTATTTTTATAGGATATGATAAACAAAGTCCAGCATATCTCATTTATTTCCCTGAAGTAAAAGTTATCAAAAAAAAATAAGATGTCTAAAATTCACTGATTCCTATGATAAGAGCCCGAAATCAGATGGAATCGGTGACTTGCTAGTCTTGCCAAATTATTCCGACCGGGTTTATGAAAATAAATCGCCAATTTGTAAATCTGAACAAGTGTTAAAATCACAGTACCCTATACGTGAAAGAAAAAAAAAACAGATTTCTTTGTAATTGATAATTTTAAGTTAAAAACTTTTAACTATTGTTACTTATTATCTACCAACCCAACAATTATGTTGAGGCTATGAACTCGCAGGATTCGAAACAATGGCGGCCCACCATGCAAAAGGAATATGCTAAACTCATTGAGAACAATACGTTCGAATTAAAACCTGCACCAAGAAATAAAAATATCATAAGAAGTCGTTGGGTTTACAATTGAAAATACAAAGAAGACGGCACCTGCAAATATAAAGCCATGTTTGTCACAAAAGGTTTCTCCCAGATGGATGGCCAGGATTATGTGGACACTTTTTGACACCTTTGACAAATCCAACATATGTCATCAAAGAAACGAAACCTATTTAAATGTGACTCTCAGTAATTAACAATTACTTGCAGTAAGTGACGATCATCAGGCTGCATTGATTAACACTTTCGCAGCATTTTAGATTACTTTACTTTTCTTTTCCCTAATCCTATTATAGAAATTCTACTATCGTCTTTTGCCTTGATATATATCAGCTGCGTTTTCTGTTTCCTCAACTTCCTCGAATGCGTGAGAGGCATGCGCAGACGTCCATAGCCATTTGAAAAGAATAAGGATAATAATGATATGGGACTTTGAGATTAAGATGAAGAAAAGAAAAGAAGAGAACTTCTCAACTGGTAGATTTTGCAGTTCCAGCAGATCACAGGGTGAAGATGAAGGAAAAAGAAAAGAAAGACAAATACCCGTGTTATATATTGTACAAACGGAAATATGAATTTCCGGTTTTATTAAACAAAGAAGTTTTTACAACTGCCCGTTATCAGATCAAGAGATAAAAATACGTGGGTGTAGCTATGAATATAAAAGAACCGAGGGCCCGAGACAGGTCAGTCGTCAGTTAGCCCCGGAGGCAGTCACCCGGAGAGAGAGTGAGGTGATCGGGGTCAGTAGTCGGCCGAGCAGGACCACGTGTAGTTGGTGTTGGGAAAGCTAGCCTTGATACTTACCAACTGAAAAAGCTT
>CM042141.1:97644982-97672482 GCA_023376005.1 Doryteuthis pealeii
TTATTTCTTTCAGTATTGAATTCTATTTATTCTGATACATTTGCAAAGAATCTTATTAATTTATTTGGAAAACAATGGCCAATTTTATTGCTCATTTAAATGTAAAATGACCTAATATTAACGCTTTCTATTATTGTCAATAGTTTTCTTTCAGGACCAGAACATGGAACTATTTTTGGCTGCTTCACTTGAAGTTAAATCTGCTAAAAAAAACAAAAAAAAAAACTCTCGTTCACACGGGATCTTAATTTCTGTTTATTATATAATTGCTCAAACTCGAGGCAGATTGAATTAGATAAACTCTTTTTCTAATTCTCTTTTTGAATTCGAGTTCTCCTAATTATATAGAAGTGATCTTTTCAAAAAGCGGGAAAAACTACCCTAACACACACACACACACACACACACACACACACACATTCTCTCTCTCTGTCTCTCTGTCTTTTTCTTTATATCTCATAGAAAGTAAGTTTAAATTAACATAAGAAAAAGCCCTGTAGAGAGTCAGAAAGGCAAACGCCTGTCCGTATTCTTATTATCGACATGAGTTAGCAGTTACGTATAAGAATATTCGCTTTTGGGAAGACAGTTATGTTGATAAATACGAAATATGTAATGAAAATTAAGTCGGAGCAGAAGAAAAGATTTGCTGACGTCAAATGATTTTTGGTTTTTGTTGTAGTAGTTGTTTGGTTCTAAAGGAGAATTCAAATTTATCGCTCGAAATGTCCAACAGCCTTTCATTTGCAATCCAGAAATCAACTCACAGATCTAATTAAATCTTTCGCTATTTTCCTTTCAGTAGATTACATTTGAAATTCACCAACTGCGTCAGTAGCCGAAATAAAATCAACGTTTTACACTTACAACAGGAAGACTAAAATTGGTGAAGTTCTTAAAAATAACCTTGTGCCGGTTTGGTTGGTTGGTTGGTTGGATTTTGCGGCATGTCAACCCGTGGGTTATTTTATGGTGGATACATTTTGTTTTATTCATTCTTGTATGGTAATCAATCTTTTTCAAACTGAATTTTTAAAAACACGTTGTAATGACAAACCATAACACCGATCGACTTTGGAAAGCTTTATTCTACTTAGAATAATTGGTACACTTATTGAGAGTTTATATAGTCTAGTATTCACTAGAGAGTTCTCCAAAGGGGAGGTAATCATAAAATAGGGGTGGTAACTCTCAGTTACTTATTACACATTTTTTTAAACTCATTTTTTGATCTATTTAACCCATAGATGGGACCCTAATAGGTACTATCACTCCTGATCTGAATGGACCTTGGGGTAATGGTGATATAGGGTTATCCACACTCCCAGAGGTCCAGAATTGGAATTTAACCATCAGATACAGTTTAACGTCATACCCAGGACAGTAACAGCATCAACCACTGTCTTCTAATACTCTCAATACCTAATACCTGTGGCATCATTATCAGAACCTTACTGTTACACACCCCATCTAGAAAAAAATAGAACTCCCACTACCAACTCCTGCTAACACCAACAATTGACCACCCTTCCCCTATTGACGACCTCCTAATTCACCAGTATGAAAATGTTCACCGTTGAAGAAAGAACTGAATCCATCGTCCTGAAGAAGGTCTAACAGACAGAAACGCTATAACGTTGACATCACTACCCACAATAAACATCTATTTTGTAGAACATCCCATGTTTGTCTACCTTTCTCCACATATATCGGATTAATTTCCTCTTATTTCTCCCATATGTATATATATATACACACACACACACACACACACACACACACACACACACATATATATATATATATATATATTATATATATATAAAGATAGTTTGGTTTGCACGTGTCGATCTATAACCCCAAAACGGGGTTCGAAATCTTGCATACACATTTATAAACTTCTAACTAAGAAACACGCCAAATTTGGTTATTGATTAAGAGATATAATTAATTAATTAAACCGAAACCAACCAATTTGCGGAATCGTCCGTGTACCAGCTGCTGCTTATAATAGAATATTGTCCGCAGCCTGCTTTCTATTATAAGCGATACCAGTAGTTTAGTTTAATTTTAGTGAACAATATCGCAATCTAAGCCGTTCAGCTCGGCATCTCTCGCCTATTTATGGTCCAATCTTTAAAATATTTATATGGTTAGAAAGAAAAGAAAATTATCTTTCTAAATATGTAATTTGTATGTGTTTTTATCCATTGAATTGTTTTTTTGTTTTTTACAGCGAGTTAAAAAAATAATATTTTGCTTCGGACAGCCTAGAATTCGAAGCATGATTTTTTTTCATACTAAATTTTAACAAAAAATCAAATCTTATTTTTCGCATATTCATTTGGTTATAAAGAAAAGAAAATAATCTTTCTAAATATGTAATTTGTATGTGTTTTCATACATTGAATTATTTTTTTTAAAGCAAATTAAATATCAAATCAAACAAAAACATTTAACGATAACTCAACCCTTTTTTTAGTAATACTTTCATTTTAGAATAATCAGTATAACTAAAATCTTTTTTGTAAGAAACTATTCATATATACATTGTCATATGTACAAAAGAGTTTTCGAAAAAATAATAAAACACTATTATAAATTAAAAAAATTGTAATACGGACAATTGTAAATATTTAATTTTTAGCATTTGTTATTACATTAAACGAATACATTTTCTATCATGGTAAATCAAGATTGTTTCAAAATTGTAAACAACAAAAAGAGACTATTCTTAAAATAAACGAATATTATAATACACTAATTCTTAGCTTTGTTTATCATCAAATCTTTAATAAACGAACAATTTACATTCGAATGAATCAATATGTTACAAGAAAATTTTCTACAAATAAAGTACTTAGATTTTACAACATGTTAACCCTTGAGTGATTTAATGCTGAAGTCCTGTTTGTTTTATTCATTATTATTGGATATTGGTGTTTTATTTTATTCATTATTATTGTTTTTTTAACTCATTTCTTATTCATTTACCCCATAGATGGGACTCTAACAGGTACTACCACTCTGGGTCAAAGTAGACCTGGGAGTAATGACAATACAAGGGTAATCCACACTTCCAAAAACTCCAGAATGGGCGCATCACCACAAGAGGCAGTTGAACGTCATACCCAAGACACTAAAACCCACAGCAACCGCCTTTTAGCACATCTATGATAAAAAGGGATGGTAGTTTGTCAGAGCAATACGGTCGGTATAATAATCATATAGGTTCTCGGGCTTGACGGGACCAGACGATTGATTGGGATTGGGGGTTTTCCGATTGACCTAGCCCAAGTAAGGATCAAAGTGGAGTGTAGCATGTCATGGATTGCTCAGCCACCAGGATTCCGTACATAAGCATCACGGGTCGCCACCCAAGGCTTACAGGTGTCCTAATTGGAAGGAGGTCTTACTCCTAAACAGAGGTGCAGTCGGCGTATTTAAACAGTCCCAACCGACAGACCTAAATAAATGAGGAAGTTTAATACATAGCTCCTTTAAATTGTTACTTTAACACAACAAGCAATTGAATTTAAGTTTTTATCATATATACAAAAAGTTTTTGAAAAAATAATATTTCAAAACACTGAAGTTTAGGAATACATTAAAAAAAAATATTTTAAATGTAAACAAAAAAATATTTCCTAAAATAAACAAACATTGCACTAGACGAATTATCAGCGATTTTTAAAATTTGATTAATTATTTTCCTCTCTTTTTTAAAAATTTGATAAATCATATTCTCTCTCTTACTCCCGTTTTCTCTTTCTCACTCCCTCTCTGGTGTTCCTATTTTTTTTATAGTCCGGTCTTGGACCGGGTATTTTGCTAGGATATATATATATATATATTCATTATTAAATTCACTTGGTCACTAGTTAAAGTCAGAAATTTAAATGAAAAAATATCTAGAATTGCCGAGAAAATCGAATATCATTTAAATTTCATATGAATATTGAAAATATTTATTATGTAGCTGTTGTCGCTGTGGTGTATCCATTGAAAATAAATCTAATGAGAAAAATTATGTTTCAATGCGCAGTGGGAGTTAGTTTAAAATGCATTTCCATTATTTATTTTAATTCAAAATGTTTTTTTAATTTGACTATATTGATGCGGATTTGTGCAGCTTGGTTGGCTCAATCATATTCATTATATTACGTAGCCGGATTGCAAAGATTGAAGGCAATGAGATTGAAATGAGGCTACAATAAAATGCATAGAAAAATGTATGTGCGACAGACAGACAGATTAATGGATAGATAAGGCGAGACGAAGGTAGATCGATAGGAACAATTGGTTGGTTGGTTGGATTTTATGGCAGGTCAACTCTTGGGTTATTTTATTTTGTTTTATTCATTCTTGTTGAGTATTCAATTTTTTATATACTCCTTTTTAAACACATTTTTATAAAATTATAAGTATATATATATATATATAGGGAGAATATGTGCTTAATTGAAGTCGTACCTAATTTTGAAAATTAATTAATTAATAATTAATTAATTAGGCGGGCATACCTATTCAAATGTAAGGCTAAACAAATCGAGAAAAATCAATCTCTGTATGTACATTTCGGCATATTAGGCCTCATCAGCAGAGCTATAGATAGGAAGGCCTTGTGCGTGATTCGAACCCTGACTGTCAAGCTGACAGGCGAGGACCATAAACCCTACACCAACCGGACTTTCCTAGATTTTCCGTTTTGTTTAGAGTAGGTTATATTCCTTTTATAGTGACTTTTACTACACGACAGTATGAGAAGTAAATAAACAAACGATGTGTTTGGATGTGGCTTTTTTTAGCCAACAATTTTTGGGAGAATATGTGCTTAATTGAAGTCGTACCTAATTTTGAAAATTAATTAATTAATAATTAATGGAAAATGAAAACTGCCTTGTCTAGGATTTGAACTCAGGCCATGGAATCCATTTTCTACGACGATAACCATTACCCCCACACCCCCATAATAACTATCACAAACACTGAGATAGATAGATAGATAGATAGATATGAAAAGATAGAAATACACACACACACACACACACACACACACACACATATATATATATATATATATATATATTATAATAAGATATTTTGTTGTCTTTTTTTCGGACTTTTCATTCCATTCTGTTCTTGGATATTTCCCCTTCTTTAGTACTTTCACTTGTCATCATTTTTTTTGTCTTTCTTTCCTCATTTCCCATCCAGTTTTTTGTTTCTGTTTCGGTTCCGTAGGGAGGATAACAATTTCACCACTGACTAGTTTTGATCCTGCATAATTCAGGTCATTTAGTTTTGTGATGTTGTCTTTTGTCTGGGATAATATTTAAAGATTTATTTATCATTTCGGTTTCTCCATTGACTTTTCCCACTCCTGATTCCTTAGGGTTAGTATTGCATTCTTCTTTTCGATTATAATTTGTTTTTCATTATACCTACATTGTTTCTTTCATCTTGATGTTTGATTTGCTGGCTGGTTGGTTGGATTTTACGGCAAGCCAACCGAAGACGTTTTCGTTTTATACATTTATTCTTATTAAGAATTCAAATTTATTTTTGAATTCATTTTTAGATTTATTTTTGAACTCATTCTGAAGGCGCTAAATCTGGTGAGTATGTTGGTGAAATCGGCCTCCACGCAAAATGTTTTTCCTTGGTTGGCCATGACATATTGGGGAAAATTATTTTTTATAATATTTTAAGCACCAAATTGAATTTATATTCTGAAAGAAAAAAATTAGAATTAACAGTTTTATTACCAAATTTGTGTGTGGGTTCTGTTTTTTTGTTGTTGTTTTTTTTGGTCACACTGTATATAGAAGATCAATTTCATTACTTGCAAGACAAACCATACACATAAACAGCTGATAAGGATTTTCTTATTTCAAAACAAGTCAAGAAAGATAAACAAAATGTTTAATTCACGGAAGAATAGTCGAAAGTTTATAAGATACAAAAAAAAAAAAATCTTTATTGAGCAGAATAAAACCTCGGGACTAAAACTTAAGAAAGTCATACAAATATCGAACGATACGAATGCATTAGTAATGTGAAATTTCCTTAAAAAGAAACTCCGATCAGTGTTAATCAGTGTGTATAAACGAATTTAAATGAACCAAGGAAACCAATCTGTTGGGACAGCGATATGCAAATAAAAAGATTAATCATTCGTAAATATAGCAAAAGAATTCCCACAAAAGAAATCAGAAAATGGAAATTCTTACAATTTGAATATAAATTTCCAACAACGGTGAAAACGAATTTGGAGAAAAAAAGAAAAAGAAAAAGAAAAAGAAAAAGAAAAAGAAAAAGAAAAAGTAGTAAAATATAAATGTACTAGCAGGACCTGTGGATATACTGCAGTATGATAATTATATTATTACAACGTTTGATATATTTACTTCAGAGCTATTGAAAATAGTTCAATATTTAAAAGTATAAATTCGCAATTTAATTCTCTCTCACAAATTCTGACACGCATTCAAAACTTTGATTTCCGGCCTCAACCTGAAAAGTGTAATTTCTATTTGTTAATAATATGCTTGTTCTTTAATCTTCCGATCGTTATCATTTTGCAACACCCTCTGGTTAAAAATCAGACTGTCCAAATCGACCAAGATGAAATACAAAAATGTAAATCCTAATTATCTGGTGTTGCTTATCCGCCAAATTCTTATTTCTTATGAGTGAGCGCCAGTTATATAACCGATTCATAACAATTTATCCAACACAATTGAAGAGAAATAAAACATGAAAACAAATTTAATTGATTCGGTTTGATTTTTTGTTTGTTTACCGGCACATCAACCTTCATGAGTAATTTAATGCCAAAGCCATCCTTGAAGAACAGTAGTAGTACTATTTGGATAATGTGGCAACCATTCAATGCAAGCCATCGCCATTAGACGTAAGCAGTTTACGCTCATTTTTCGTGTTGGTGAATCACAATGAAAGTTTCCCGCTTTCACTTGCACAAATGAAATCACTCAACAAACTGTCAGCAAAGGACGGACCATATTATTACCTTTAGGCACCCATTTTTGATCTCGATTAAGAAAGGACATGTTTTTCATTTACATCGTCAATATCCGGTTGTTTGTTAGGGGTTAGGGTTAGGGGTTAGGGTTAGAGGTTAGGGTTAGGTTAGAAATCACTACTCAACAAACTGTGAGCAAAGGACGGACCATATTACCTTTAGGCATCCCTTTTTGATCTTGATTAAGAAAGGACATGTTTTTCATTTACACCGTCAATATCCGGTTGTTTGTTAGGGGTTAGGGTTAGGGGTTAGGGTTAGAGGTTAGGGTTAGGTTAGAAATCACCACTCAACAAACTGTGAGCAAAGGACGGACCATATTACCTTTAGGCATCCCTTTTTGAACTCGATTAAGAAAGGACATGTTTTTCATTTACACCGTCAATATCCGGTTGTCTGTTAGGGGTTAGGGTTAGGCGTTAGAGTTAGGGTTCGGGTTAGGGGTTATGGTTATGGTTATGGGTTAGTTTTATAATTTAAAAGAAATCTAAAAATCGTCTGTTAAAACAACCGGATATTGACGGTGTAAATGAAAAACATGTCCTTTCTTAATCGAGATTTACTTTTAATCAACAGGCAAGGAAGCTCGCTTAGAAAATAAAATTGTTTAAAAAATGTAAACAAAAAGAGACTATTCTTAAAATAAATGAATATAATAATACACTAATTCTTTGCTTTGTTTATCGTTAGATCTTTAATAAAGTTTAGGAATGTATTTTTAAAAATAATATCTTAAATGTAAACAAAAAGAAAAAAAATTCTAAAATAAACAAACATTCTACTATATAAATTCTCGGCGATTTTTTTAATTTGATAAATCATGTTCCTCTTATTTTCTCTCTTAATCCTGTTTTCTCCTCACTCACTCTCTAGTGTTCCTAATTTTTTTTAGTCCGGTCATGGACCGAGTACTTTTGCTAGTATATATATATAAAGTTGTAGTTCCTGTCATTTAAAAAAAAGAAAGACTCTATAACGATATATATACTGAAACTATATTACTCAGGGAACTTTGATAAGTATATTTCATTTTGATCAAAGGGGGTCACATACTCCCAACTGAATTTTTCCCTTCAATTCAAATGAAATCTAAACCATAGCTAAATGAACAGAAATGATGCCCCTTCACACAATTCAGCGAAATAATATCAATACAACTTAATGCAGCTTAAGCCCCCCACCCCCACCACCGTAGTGAAAATGTTGACCTGGGCAACTGAACTGGGTTCTAGGTACCTTTCCCAAAAATGAAAGGGCAGCTCGTTTATGATGTGCAAGTTAGAAATCAATTTTCGACACAAACAATTCTCGGCATAAAAATCAATTACTTGCCAAATACACTAGGAACAGAATTGTTGGCAATATGCCAAGTATTTAATTTGACTTGCAAATGAACACGTTAGAACTGTTATCTCTGTCACCTTCCGAGTCGACAAAATGCAAATTGGAGTTAAGCAGAACTTGACAGAAACTTGCCAAAACGAAAATCACACCAAATTGAAGGACTTCCATGTTAACCTTAGGCGTGCTCACTACAGTTTAATACTTACAACAGGGAAGTGTTTTACTATTATTTTAGGGAAGCGGATGGTGTGCTGGTTAGAGTCGTAGGAAATGGACTTGTCGACCCGAGTTCAAATCTGGAACGAAGCCACAGTTCACATAGCGCTAATACCCTTGGGAAAGGTATGAATCCAACGATTCTCCCTCTAACTATGGGTAAATAGTAGGACAGACTGGGCTCTTTAACCTTGGTTAGGCAACCAGTCAAGGAGAAGGAAAACTCTATAATCTATAATAAGCTCATTCCTACTTAGTGGTCAATTTCAATTAAAAAAAACAAAAGAAACTTGCTGTTCATCGTATCCGATAATGACACCATGCGAATCTATTTTCTCCATTTGATTTGATCTCTGGTTGCGTCTTGCCAACTACCGATGGGGATGTTCAAATCCCTCAGGTTTCTCTTGATGTTGTCTTTGTACCTGAGCTTTGGTCTACTAATTCCACATGATCCCCTCTCAGTTGAGAATACAGAATCTGCTTTTGCAGTCTGTCATCACCAAGTCTGTTTAAGTGGCCAGACCGTCTCAGTTTGCACTGGATAAATATGTAATGCATGCTTGGGAGTCCAGTTCTCTTCGGAATGGTCCTGTTTGAAATATGCTGCCACCACTTGACATTTAATATATTGCGCAAGTGACGCATGTAGTAGTAATGTAGTCTGTGGGCATCCGCTTTGTATACCGTCCAGGTTTCCACACCGTATAGGAGGGTTGAGAGAACTATTGTACGGTATACTGCACATTTAGTTCTTAAGGATATGTCTCTGTTGAACCAGACTCGCCTCTTAAACCGGCCAAATGCTTTGGAATCATTTGAAATTCGGAGATCAAGCTTTGCATTGAGTCTGTTGTTGATTGCAAATGTGGAGCCCAGGTATCTAAGGGTGAGTTAGGGTCGGCCTAAAAATATCCAGTGTTGCTCCGTTTGAACAGCAAGGTCAGGAAGTGATTCTCCGTTAGGAACAAGACACCGAGGGAGATGAAATATCACCATGACACATGTTCAGATATACAATGTATCTGGTCCCACACAGTTTAAACTTTAAGTGTCGGTTTTGGGAGAAGTTCTGTCCTACACTAAATAAAAACCATCGTTTGTTCTAATTACTTATAACAGTGCAAAATGTTTTCCTTCTTGATTTAAATAAATACAAAACGTCCGTATTAAAACGCAAAAAATATTTCAGACGCTAGAAACATCTAGATATCATTGCCAATATATATATATATATATATATATATATATATATATATATATATATATATATATAGCCCTGGGAGAAGTTAAAGTTTTGGTAAGTTTTATTAAGTGTAATTCTAACTAGGTTTTTTTCCTTATGTCTAAATTGCTTGTACTTTAATTCTAAATGGTTGCTATCATCATCATCATGTCGCGCAGGCAGCACGGATATCCATGACAATCTCTCGCCAACCTTCCCTATCATTCATCGCCCAAGGGAGTTCTTCCTCGCTGTAGCCAGCATCTTTACATAGCTGGTCAATGTAGGTCCTTGCCGGGCGGCCCACACTGGCATGTCCATGTGTTGTCTTCCACAGGAGAACATCGCTTATGAGTTCGTCACTTTCTGTAATTTTTAGTTTACAGTGTTCGTGCATCAATTGTATCAAAGAAAGAATTTAAGTTCAAGTGTACAGAAAACAACAAGAATAAAGATCTGTTGAAATTAAAAACTCTCTTTGTTCTTCCCGAATACAAAATAAAACAATCGTTTGTGCTACTTACATGTCCGTCATTTACTCATTATATTTTCATTTCTTCTATATCAAAAACTGTTTAAATGACTTTGAAATTGGCCCTTAAAAATTGATATTGAAACTAAATATGAGTTCTTTACCTGTTTAAAATGATTGTGAAGATACATTTTTGCCGTATTAATATAATGTAAAACTGGATTTGGCATCTATTCGCCCAACAAGGTTTGACATGCCGTAAAAGTAACCAGCTTTACCTAACCTATATAATTCATTGTTATATCAAGTACCCCTCCATTTATTTATTTTTTTATGCCTCCTTGAATATTTCCCCTTTTTTCTATCATCAACTTTTAACAAAAAAAAGGAAAAAATCTAAAAAATAGATAGTGTATGTGCATAGAACATACACTATCTCTATATTAATACGCTTGTTCCTAAATATCCCGTGCATCACCCTCTGGTTATAAATGAAACCGTCCAAATTTCTTATTTGTTCCATTTTATTTCACCTAATTTTAAAAATGAAACATTCCAAATGGTATTGCGTCGCTTAAATATCCAACGTAAAATTGAAATGAATTGAAAAAAAAAAGAAGTTATATGTTTGTTTTATTTATGATATTGAAATTGTGAATTACGGAATATATTTTGGTAATTTTGATCTTATATCGTCCTGGTCTCCTGCCTTAATTTACGCTATGTTTTAGCGAGCCAGCGTCAAGTGAATTTCCGGTCTAACTTAGATATTTTCCGCGTCGTGTTTCTGTCACGTTTTTGTCGGCAAATTAATGTAGATAGATATTTTAAATACCTCCCCCAGATTGTTATCGGCAAATCAATGTAAATAATTTAAAGAAAACATTGGAGAGAGAGAGAGAGAGAGAGAGAGAGAGAGAGAGAGAGAGAGAGAGAGAGAGAGAGTTAATTCAAGATTATTATACTTTTTACATATTAAACTATTTTGCAATAAAAGTAAACATATCAGACATTGTAATAATTAAATTATCATACTATGGTATATCCACAGGTCCTGCTAATTGATATAATTATCTATATACAGATCAAATTCTGTTCCAATAGTTCTAAAAAATTCCCTTTTAAATTCTTTTTCTTGGCATTATTTCGGAGATTTTCCAATGTTTGCTGATTTTAATCTAATTTGGCATTTAAAAAAATAAACTGGAAAAACCAGCTGATGTAATGGTTAGAGTCCCCGCCTGTCAGCTTGAAAGTCAGAGTTCGAATCATCCACAAAGCAGTCTTCCTGTCTATAGCTCTGTTGATGAGGTCTAATAGGCTGAAATGTACATACAGAGATTGATTTTTCTCGATTTGTTTAGCCTTACATTTGAATAGGTACGCCCGCCTAATTCATTAATTATGAATTAATTAATTTTCAAAATTAGATACGACTTCAATTAAGCACATATTCTCCCCAAAATAACTCTATTATTAACCCAATTGGTTAATAGACTTACTTTTTGAAATCTGTATTGACAGTAAATTTCCATTTCGAGGAGAAATATTAAGATATATCTACCATAATTAGAAATTCCAGTTATTATTTTGAAATTTCAAATTAGATAACCCCTCATTTTTCTTTCTAGTAAAGAAGTTAATCATAATTTCTCTAATGTCAACCTGTAACTGTAATCTTTTACCCTTTTTATTATTCATGTTACTCATCTGTTTATGCGCACCAATCTCAATATTACACTTCAATTTCCATATCTCGACACTGAAGATCAGGACTGAGTACAATATTCTTATTAGGCTTTTGTATATTTATGAAACAACATTTTTCTCCCTTGAGATAAAAATTTCTAATTATCCAGCCAATTATTTCATTATCCCTTGATATAACAGCCAATATATGATTATTAGCTTTGAAAATATCATCAAAGCCAACTCCTAGATCGTATTCTCCATTTATTTTTTTTTTAATTTTTTGCTTTTTAATTTGTTTCTAACTTTAATTTTTTTGGGTCCAATATGTAACACTTTGTATTTTTCTATGGTGAAATTCCAGTTCTGGAATTCTGAAGAGTGTGGAGTACCCCTTTATCCCCACTAATCCCAGGTCCAAATTGATCCGGAGTGATAGTAACTCTTAGGGGTTAAATAGAAAAAAATATGAATTTTAAAAATTTGAGTTAAAAAAAAAATTGAATACTCATCAAGAATGAATAAAACAAAACTTTTTCAGTATTAAATAACCCAACAAGGGTTGACATGCCGTAAAATATAACCAACCTGTTAACCATTACATTTTTCTATGTTCAATTTGAATTTCCAATTATCTTCTCAATAGGACGATTTATTTTACTCCATTGGTGTTATTGTTTTTTTTTATAGTAAGTAAAGTCATCGGGGCGGCCTAATATCGGTATCAGACTGACAGCAAGGGAGTTTATCCCCTTTTCACTAGCGCTAGACCAAGGAGATTATTTCAGCTTCAGAGGCGGAGCGCCACACCTACCATCAGCTCCTTACTTTACCGCACAGACCCCTGCGCTACTCATACGCTGAGTTGGCGAGGGCCGATATCGAACCAGGAAACTTATGGATCCTAGCCGAACGCTCTACCGACTGAGCTAAACCGCCCCTTTTTTTATAATCGTCTCACAAGTAGTTGAATATAATTAGCAAATAATTTTATTTCTGATTTTATATCAATAGGTAAATCATTTATGAATATTAAAACCAACAAATATCTCCATACTGATCCCTGAGGAACACCGGACGGTATATATTGTATTTCAAAATAACTGTTACCAATTTTTACTTTCATAATTCTATCACCCCCAAAACATCTTACAATATTTACTACATTTTTAGAACTTTTTTTTTATTTTTAGAAATACATAAATTTTTCATTTTTACTAGCAAACGATGTCTGGCTAAAACCCAAATATATAATATCCGCATTATTCCATCAAATATTTATCTATGCTATCAATACTTTCCAAAATATGAACATAGTGTTTATTTACTATTTACAATGTGTATGTGATTTCTAATGATATTTTCAAAAACTTTACATTAAATAGATATTAGAGAAACAAAGCAGTAATCATTTTTAAATGTATCGAAACTTTTTATGTATTACAATTTTTGTTTTCTAAAAATAAGGAATCATTTTATGTTCTATACATTTGGTTGGTTGGTTGTTTGGTTTTACGGCATTTCAACCCTTGTTGGGTCATTTTATGCCAATGACGTTTTTCTTTTATTCATTCTTGATGAGTACTCAATTTATCTTAAACACATTATTTCTATTTAACTAATAAATAGGACCCACTCTGACCCGGTGGGGTAGTACCTGTTAGGGTCTCATCTATAGGTTAGATAAAAATGAGTTAAAAAATGTGTTTGAAAAATTGAGTTCGAAAAGAAAATTGAATATCCTCAAATATGATTAATACAAAACGTCTTCGACATAAAATAACCCGACAAGGATTGACATGCCGTAAAATCCAACCAACCAACCAACCAACCAACTAACCAACCACTTATTATAACATTCCAGATGATTTGTGGTCATTTTACATCCTTTGACTTAATATGAAAAACTTATTAACAGTTTCTATTCAGATATTTCCTCCCTTTAGACCTGTTACATGTCCGAATTTAAAGAGCCCAATCTGCCCTACTATTTACCCCTAGCTGGAAGGAGAATAGCTGGATTCGTAGCTTTCCGAATGGGTGGATGTTGGAATATTTTGATATGTAAGGTGTGCTACAATAATAAAAAATAAAGTCGTCGGGGCGGCCTAATGTCGGTATCAGCCAATCAGCGAGGGAGTCTATCCCCTTTTCACTAGTGCCAGACCAAGGAGATTGTTTTTTTTGCGTCTGAGGTGGAGCTCCACACCTACCATCAACTCCTTACTTTACCGCACAGATCACACCAAAATTTATAGACTAGGCGGGGTCACGTGGTTTAAACCTCAGCCAATCAACAGCCCGAATACGTGGCTGGTTAACTACTTAATCGCTGACACTGAGAGACGTCTATTTGCAATCAGTGACGAAGGACCTCTGAGATGTGAGGAGCACCAAGGAACAACCAAAGGATTCTACACTAAGGATCACGCTCTGCTTAACACAAAATATCTCCGGTCGACAAGCGCTCTTGCTTGAAACCTAAAGGATGGCCACAAAAATCGTAACAGTGGAGCATCTTACTGAGGTGTATGGTTAGCAAGCTCGTCACGCGGATACATTGCAACTGGATAGCGAATTTGATACTCACTTGGTGCCTTTTGCTTGAGACATTACGTCACATCCTACCTGTGGCTAACGGGTTCGGTAAATACCTGCCTTTCGCCTTGGGGTGTGAAATGCAAACAGCTTCGTTTAGGATTCGAACTCGCGCAGCCGATTTTATTTCCTGTGCCGATAAACGTTAAACAACCAACGCCCCCCCCCAGTTGTACTCTGCTTAACTCTTTGTCTACCAAATTCACCCCACAGCCGTACCAAATTTTCTTGGTATTTTTACCTGTATGATGAGATCTTTTAAATTTCACTATCTATTCACCTCAGAACCCATTCTATTCAAAGTCCTTCTATTATTGTAATCTGAGTTATTCTGCTCAATTATAATGATTTAACCGCCAGTTTTTGTACTTTTCTTGGGTGTTGTGTGAGAGCCACTGTGACCAGTTTAAAGTAGGCAATGAGTTAAACTATACTTTTCCCGAAGTTATTAGACTGAAAGTGAATGTGATATCGCAACAGGAGCTTGAACTCACTTACGACGATGTTCTCTTCCGTGGCGGAGGTTGATGGGAGTCCTGTTTCCTTTTCGTGCGTCACACTTGTCCGTAACTTCTCTATTCACTCATACACACTTTTACACGGCGGTAGTGTACTGTCCCCGTATTGTGTTAAAAGCTTCCAATGAATTTCTGCCCCTGACACTCCTTCCGACCAGAGAAATCAGGTCACTTCCTTGGTGCATACAACTAGTGAAGCGGCAATGTTTGCACTGTAAAGACAGCAAGCAAAATGACGCGATCAAGCTCAAAATTTGATCTGTGACCACAACATTGCCAACTATAAGCACGCATGCACAGAACACAGTTTGACAATAAGTCCAATTATTATTGTAACCTGAGTCCTACTTAATTATAATGAACTAACCATCAACGGTTTACAGTAGGATCGCAGTGGTGAGAGAGTCGCTGTGAGCGGTTTAAAGAAGACAGAGAGTTAAAAATTAGCTGGTGATATTATGTTCATAATAACCTGACGATATAGTCGGTTTTCTAACTGTGTGACAAACAGGTAAACAAAAATTTTGTGAGATTTTAAAATTGTGCTAGAGAATGTAGCGAGGGGAGAAACTTACCTCATGAGGCGAACCGGGCGCGCATCTGTCTTGCGTACAAGATATCTGAAAGAGGAAAACATGGCTGCTCTTAGAGTCTCAATTTATAAAGAGCTGGCCTAGTGTTAATGTCGTGAATTTCGTGAGACGAATGCGGCGTATGCAAATTTACGACTCCTCGTATTGTTCATAAAAGAACTCATTACCAATGGAAAATGGAGGTTATTTTGAGTGTTCTGATTTCACCATACATTTACATGCGGATTTATTAAACGAGAAAAATAAAAGGTACGTAGGCGTTGTCGTTCTTTTTTTTTTCAAAAACCGGGATTGCCCAGAAAGCAATTTTTTTATTACTAAAATATATATCGTGTTAATATAGCAGTTATTCTAACGCGAACAACAACAACAACAACAACAACAACAAACAAATTAATTAAAACTTTGTTTAATTCTAAAGGTTTATTATACAACAAAACAATGACTAACAATATATCCTTTCTATATATAGAGTCAAGTTTGGGAGACCTACTAGTCTAGAGGAGAGGGAAATTGAGGATAGCTGGTATCTTCTGTCTTCTCGGGGATAAATTCTGGTTAAACTTGTCGTGGAGCTGGTCCGTAGGTTTCTGCTGAATATGAGCGCCAAAACTACTGTGCGCGTCATGTTATTGCTATGTCCAATCACAAATAGGCTCTCCCTCTCTTAACTCTTTATATAGAAGAAGACGTGTTTCAGTGAACCAACAGATAAAAACAAAATGTCGATAGAATTGAAAACACAAAGGCATTTCTTTAGGTTTAATGATTTATTTTCCAGTCTTAGATGATTTTCCAATGAAACGTTTTCAATTAGATGAACAGAATTGAACAATCAATCAATGAATGAAGGGAAAGAGAAATTACAAGAAAAGGAGATGAAAGATTCAGGTACTGGCGGGAAAAAAAGAGCAAGAAAAAGTACCGTAATTGACAGCTTATAAGACGCATATTACTTACGTCTGTCTCGTAATGAATGTTACATTTGCAAAGAAATGCCATATCCTAAATAAATAACATTTATAAGACAGAGGAACTATAAAAACATTATTTCTTTTTTTAGATACACGCATTGTTAAGGTTTGCTGCTTTTTACGTCATTAACCCTTTTTCGGTTGATTTAATGCCGAATCAAGTCATTCTGATAAACAAAAGACTCAAGTTACTTACAATATCTGATGTCGCTTAGGTGGTCAACCAATTAAGTATTGGACCGGCTCATCGCTGCTTAACTTCGGTGATCTTGCAGGAACTGGTGCTTTCAGTGTGACTTGACCGTAATATGCATAGTTAAGATTAGTCACTTGATTTTTCTTGCTGGCTGGTGTTACTTTATATAAAGTACCGGTAAGTACTATTGTTGTATGTTGGAAAAGATTTGCCGTTGTTGATCGAGAAGCGATCGTCGCCTTGTTTACGTTTGTGGAGATTTTTGCGGTTTATTTTCAAGCGATTTCCTCGGAAGGAAATGCTACCGAGAAGCGGAGAGGGGGGGGCATCTTCAGTAGACAAGGAAGTAGAAGGTAAATAACACCCAGACCAAACAACGCCAATTGATACAGACGGAAAGAAAAAAGAAATAAAACGCCTTATAAAACGACTCGTATCTGAAGTCGTCAGAATTAGTCTTGCAACAGATTGTCGTATTACGAACTTGGTTCGGAATTCGGTACCACGGTCTACTGATCTAGGTTCTCTGTAATTCTATAAGCACGATCGACGTGTTGGGGGTAGGGTGGTAATAGAACCAGCGATCTCTGCGTCAAAACAAGCTCCTTATATCATAGAGATAGGTGTGACAGGTGACATATGCGGCCGACACGTGACCTTTCATACTAATAAACATGTAATATTTCAAAACAAGACGGGCGCTTTTTTGAGTCATCACTCACCCTGTCCGCAGCCGCGGGAAGGTAAGTGACCCATACTTTTCCTGACAATTTCAAGGCCACTATAGCACAAGCACTCTACCAGCCAGTGACCAGAGCTGACCTTTGGCCTTATAAGTGTATTTGCCTCATACCCGACTTGTATGGGCTGGGCACATGGTCTCGTTTTAACGTGGGCCCACCCACAAGCCGAAGCTGATGGGTGGGAAAGAACAAAAATTGCGTCGATCCCTTCGGCATTCCCCCTCAAGGGGGGCGCCTCAGGCGCTGGGCAATAAACCCAGCATTGCCCCCAAGGGGGCAGGTGTTGATTGGGGGGATGGCCCCCTGGGATCGACGCTATTAATTGTACTTTACCGGGCGGACAGGAAAGAACCAAAGCATAGTAACTGGAACAGATAATACACTTTGATCCCCGCTTATGCCAGACCTTTGGCCTTATAAGACGCAAAGTGATTTTCAAGAACGTTTTTGGGGTTGGATTGGAGTGTTTCTTATAAGCATTCAAGTACTATTTGTATAGAAAGGAAGTCTACAGAAAGAGAAAGAAGAGAGAGAAAAATGAAAGAAATAGAAGGTGTTGAAAATGATGTGAAAATATATTTTAAACGATGAAGAAATGAATGATTAGAAAAATATTACATACAAATAAATTAAAAGGAATAAGAGGAAGAATAGAAAAGAGAAGAAAAGGAAGGATGAAGATAGGAAAACAAGATGGCAGACATGAAGAAATGAAAGAATAAAGGAATGAATGTATAAGAAGAAAAGAAATAGATAAAAATAAAAATACGAAAAATAAAAGGAATGAATAAATGAAGGAAGGAAGGAAGGAAGGAAGGAAGGAAGGAAGGAAGGAAGGAAGGAAAGAATCAAAAGCTAAAAAACATAACAATAAATAAATTTCTGCTAAAAAAGACAGATACGAAGAATAAAAGAATAATTGAATGAAATAATGAAGGGAGGTAGGAAGGAAGGAAGGAGGGACAAAAAGGGGGAAAAAAGATAAAAGTTAATTTACTTTCGGTGAATAGAAAAATAGGAACATTGAAAAAAGACGGAAAGAAGGAAGGAAGAAAAGAAGAAAAGAAGACAACAAATAAGAAAGCAAAAAACAAAACAAACAAAAAAGAACAAAAAAATAAATAAATAAACACGAAAAAAATCCGAAAAAAAATTAAAAACAACATGGAAAAATAAATTTACTTTCGGTAAAAATACGAAAAATAAAAAAAACGAAAAGAAGACATAGAATGAGGAGAAAAAAATGAATATACTGAAAAAAATCTAAAGAAAATTCTCAAAAAAACAAACAAAAATGAATTTTCGTAAAAAGAAAAATACGAAATTGTAAATAAATAAATAAATAAATAAGTAATGAAGGGTGTAAGAATGTGAGGAAAATGGGAAAAATCCAAGAGAAAAAGAAACTATGAAAAATAAAATTAAAAAAAAGAATAAGAAGGAGAAAAAAAATTAGAACAATAAGGAAAAAGAAATTCATATATTAGAAAAAAAAAAATTTAACCCTTTGCCTTCTAAATTTCTCTCACAGCAGTACCAAACTTTCTTCGTATTTTTTACCTGTAGGTTGGGATATTTCAAAGTTCACTATCTATTCATCTCAGAACTCATTCTATTCTAATGGAGTCTTATTATTATTGTAATCTGAGGTTTTCTGCTCACTTATATTGAAATAACCATCAGTTTTTGTACTTTGCTTGGATGTGGTGGGAGAGCCGCTGTGGGCAGTTTAAAGTAGACAAAGAGTTCAGTACCAAAGGAAAGAATAAATAAATATGAATAATAATTGGTGTTTGAGTCCAGGTAAAAAAATAGACAATAAAAAACACAACTTCGAATGACGAATTTCAAGAAGAATGGCGCAACATAATCTTCCTATCCACAGTTCCTCACCATTTGTCCGCGTGTCTTACTATTTTGAGCTTAGTAAATATCAATAAATAGCAATGAATCCGTCAAGGTTTAAAAATTCAACGAAAAGCGGAAAAATGTCTGAAAAGAAAGAAAAAATGAATGAAGTAAATGAATAAACTCTGTCAAGGTTGTCGATAAAAGTAACAGCTCTCACCTGTTACTCCCAATGCATATAGAATAATTAGAGGTGGGTCGTTTGACCAGGTACTCAGTCAATCACTCACTCACGGGGATGTCATCAGCATGAGAGTTTAGCCAGGTGTCTGATAATGGGACAACGTATTACCAAAAGGTGTCTGATAATGGGACAACGTATTACCAAAAGGTGTCTGATAATGGGACAACGTATTACCAAAAGGTGTCTGATAATGGGACAACGTATTACCAAAAGGTGTCTGATAAAAAGGTGTCTGATAATGGGACAACGTATTACCAAAAGGTGTCTGATAATGGGACAACGTATTACCAAAAGGTGTCTGATAATGGGTATTACCAAAAGGTGTCTGATAATGGGACAACCAAAAGGTGTCTGATAATGGACAGCGTATTACCAAAAGGTGTCTGATAATGGGACAGCGTATTACCAAAAGGTGTCTGATAATGGGACAACGTATTACCAAAAGGTGTCTGATAATGGGACAACGTATTACCAAAAGGTGTCTGATAATGGGACAACGTATTACCAAAAGCAGAATCTATATTATGGCCTTCTTCATGTATTCCTTGTCAGACTCGGGAACCTTCTCAAACTCGGGAACCCCCTCCTCGAAATTATGAACCTTCTTGTATTCGGGCGCCTTCACGGAACTTCGAACCTAACCCTTTATTCAATCCACGGGGGTAGACGGTTCTCATTCAACTAACGATGACTGGGTACAAGTGTTAAACTGTGTTGGTTATTCTATGTTACTGTCGCCCTTGACGAGGATTGAACCTGCTGCCCAGAGATAACTGCCACTTAGAACTGTATTGACTCAACGCCTATATCTACTACGCCATGCGTATTGGAGGTAACTTGGCAGTACCCATCTGCTCTTCAAATAACATATGAGAGATTTCAACCTCCCACCAGGTAAGAAGATGACATAAGGCTTTTTTTTTAAATGGAGAGCTACGCACAAACCGAAGTTCATGCGATAGCTAGTACAAAAAAATGCGTGGATCCCCTCGGTAATACCCTTTTGGGGCGCCACGGGCACCGGGAAATAAACCCAGCCCGGCCCCTTTAAATCAATGTGGCAAGTGTTGCCTGGAGGCAGCCCTCTGGTATCATGCAATTTATTTGCCCAACCGCCGCTCACTAGGAAAGACGGGACAGATTTCATTGGGTTACACATTACCTACTGCAAAGAGCAATATCTGACCTGAACGTAAAAAAAACAAACTATTATAACCTTATATATATATATATATATATATATATATATATATATATATATATATAATGGAAAAGGTGACTTACTGGTGAATATGGTCACGATGGTTAGAGGGTGCAGAATTCAGGGAGGTAAGTCAGTGATATAACAAATACAAAGTGCTCAATACCTTAGTAGAGTAAATTTATTTGAAGATCCTTATGGTGAAACTCGAGTAGGTTATCACTTGTACCTATATGTAATATATATATATATATATATATATATATATATAAGGTTTGTCATAAAAGATTGAAGCTGTATTTACCGAGATAGAAATGAACAATGAATGGAACGTTATTTTTTTCCAGAAAACAAGGCGTGTCATAAAAGTGCCGAGTTTGAAGCTGTATTTTCCAAGATAGAAATGAACAATAAATGGAACGTTAATTTTATCAGAATACAAGGTGTGTCAAAAAGTACAAAAAAATCTCGACATTTTTTACACACTTTGTAAATATATATATATATATATATATATATATATATATATACGTATGTATGTAAAGGTTATTTATATGTATATTTGAGTTCTCAATTTTGGTTGAATCCTATCATAGATATATTTGATATTATTCCCCTATATATATATGCCTTTTGTGTTGTCTGCATTTGTATTTTTCTAGCGGTTCGAATGTTGACACACGTATCTTGTAGAACACGTAATCTGTAGTTGTAATTGTTATTGCAAAGGTACTTTCCAAGGCGATCGTGACTTCCTTTTTATAAGGCTATTCATTTGTGTAATGGGTGATCTGATACAGTACAATTACGAAATGAACACCTTGTGTTTCGCCGGAATTGTAGAAACTAGCCAGCACACAAAAAAGAAAGTTGATGAGAAAGAAACACAAATAAAGAAGATTTTTTTTAAAGCAAGGGAACTCCCAAGGTATTGGACGGTAGATTAAAAAAAATTCCTTTTTTTATTTTCTTCATTAAGTAGATACAATCAATTACTGCAACATCTTTCGAAGAATGTTCGAGAAATCTTAGAAATGTCTTGGGGGATTTATTCATCTTTTTAATTTTGGCGTGACCAGTTACATTTAGACCACTATTTATAAGCCTTTACAAAACAACACCAAAAATAAACAAAGAAACCTCCCCTCCCGCCCACCCCAAAAAACAAACCTTTGAATTGTCCAGAGTTAAACAAGTTTGAATTAAGAGTTTTCATTTTCTTAGACAGGTTGCCTTACTTAGGTTAAAGAGCAAAGTCCCCTGTACTATTTATCCATAGTTGGAGGGATAATAGTTGGATGCATACCTTTCCCAGTGGTATTACTTTATGTGAAAAGCAAACAGTCTCGCCCAGGATTTTATCTAGCACTTTGGGGACCAATCTTGCAGAGATCACCATTTAAAGTACTCATCCAAAGCCGAAGTAGGGATGGGTGTTCTAGGAAACCCAGTATATATATATATATATATATATATATATATATATATATATATATATATATATATATATATATATATATATATATATATATATATATATATATATCACGGATTTCGTGATTCGGTCTCTTTTTCTCTTTGTTGGGGGCTGTAGTGTGAGGAGACAAAAATTTACCGCGAACGAAGACGGATGAACCAAAGATAGTAGAAGAGTCCCGCTTCTAGGAGAACGAAGAAGCTTACTCCATACGTGGTGTCCGTTGGCCATTTCCTCCGGCTTCCAACAACGAAAGATCCTAACGCTAAAACGAATTGTGCATTTGTTTCTCCTCCCCCAGCCGACGACAAGCCATCACCCACGTAGCAGTTCGTCGCTGAATACGCTACTGTTCATTACACATTTATGGGGTCTGTATAATTTTGTAACCGAGTAACACTACAATGAACAATTTATTCGTAAAATTTTGTATTTTGTACGACTACCAACCCCTTCGGGTATGACACAAGGTCAATTTCTTAAGCGGAGTTCAACAGGTTTGAATTCAGAGTTTTCCTTCTCCTAGACCGGTTACCTTACCAAGGTTAAAGAGCCCAGTCTGTCCTACTATTTATCCGTAGCTGGAGGGAGAGTAGGATTCATACCTTTCCCAACGGTATTAGCGCTAAGTGAAATGCTATTACCACGTCCAGGATTTGAACTCGGGGCGACGAGTCCATTTCCCATGACTTTAACCATTACACCACGCACTTTCTGCAACTTTATGAAAGACTAGTAGTAGAGTGAGGGCCTCATATCATAGATGGAGGAGGAAGCGACCCTGGCACCGGCCCTATATAATACTCTCGTAGAAAATGGACTCGAGTTCAAATGCTGGACCAGGTTGTTTGCCTTTCACATAGCGCAAATACTCTTGGGAAAGGTATGCATCCAATTACTCACCCTTTAACTATGGGTAAATAGTAGGGCAGAATGGACTCTTTAACCTTGTCTAGGTAACCAGTCTAGGAGAAGGAAAACGCTGAATTTAAACCTGTTGAATTCTGCTTAAGAAATTGACCTTGCCACATCTTTACTCATACGGAGGGGTTGATAAATATATATAAGACACTTGGACAGACTTTCTGGATACTCTTAGAGGACTCTTGATTTGGAAGTTAAAATACCTTTTTTATTGACAAGAATTAGGGGAGATAACTCAGTACAAAGCAACACCAACGCGTAGGATGAACAAGAAGAAAGAAAACAAAATGGCTGCATGAAGACGCACGTGTTGGCTGTTAATGTCTAATTCATTTCAGTCCTTTTGTACCAAGGTCTATAGTAATAAAACAAGTATTGTTTGAGTTTTGTATTATTATTTGTTATTCCAAATATTAACCACAAGGTTGCGGGTTCAATACCGGCCCTAGGCAACGTAGTGCACGAGTAGCACAGTTTGTATCCGTGTGGTAAAGTGGATAGCTGATGGTAGGTATGGCGCTCCACCTCAGACGCAAAAACAATCTCACCGGTCTAGCGCTAGTGAAAAGGGGTTAGACTCCCTCGCTGTACGGCTGATACCAACAATATACCACTCTACCAAATTAACTACTACTTACTCGGCGTTTGGTGATTTTATTACGCAACAACGCCCGTCTTCTTGTAAATACTATCACGCCGGTGTTTTATCGCGCAGTAATTCCACCACCCACTTCTTTGGGATTTTACGACAACAAAGATATGGGAAATATGGCTGACATAGGCAGAAGCTGACCTTTAGGAAACTTTGGCAAAAGCAACAGAAATCTCAAGAAAAGACTCAAATAGTAATCTACAAAGCTGCCTGTCCTCACGTCTTTCTTTATTATAGAATCGAATTCTCGGCTCAAAAGTGGCATCTTCCATCGGTACAGGTTCTTTATCCTTCTCAATGTAAACTTGAAGGATTTCATTACAAATACTGAAGTCCCCAAATCCACTCGCATCAGAAGCATTTAAGCTATATCCGCCGTATTTCAATGCTACCGATACAAGCCGATTTGGGGACACATCTGCACGGTGAAGGTCACATGTCGACGCAGGTCTAACAAAGACCCACGTGACCAGAGGAAAGAGGGCGTGCAACATGAGAAATACAGGGACTGTATTTCTAGGGACTCTTTAAAAAGGAGTCCCATTTCTAGGTGAACAAGAGTGGCTGTTTATTATTTGAAACCCTATAATTGATAGTGTCATAATGGTCGGTGGAAATACAACAAATATTGTTTAAGTTAAAAATACATTTAACTGTTTTCTATTATTATTTGTTGTTCCAATCATTAATCACAAGGTTCCGGGTTCAATACCGGTCCTAACCAACTCAGTGCATGAGTAGCACAGCTAGTATCTGTGTGGTAAAGTGTGAATGGTAGGTGTGGCACTCCACCTCAAATGCAAAAACAATCTCACCGGTCTATCACAAGTGAAAAGGGGATAGACTCCCTCATTATCCGGCTGGTAACAACAATAGACCACGCTACCAAATTTAATACTACTTACTTACTTTCCGGGATACCAGCCTTCGCCAACTCAGCGCAAGAGTAGCATGCCCTGAAGCTTAAATCTATGTCGTAAAGTGTGAAGCCGATGGTATTCTTGCACTGAGTACATGTTAGAGTCACATCTATGGCTTGAATAGATAAAAAATGAGTTTACAAAAAAGTCTTGAAAAAATTAAGTTTAAAAAAAAATTGGATACGCAACAAGAATGAATAAAACAAAAACGCGATCGGCATAAAATAACCCAATGGATTGTCATGCCGTAAAACCCAACCACCCGAACAACCAACCAACCAACCAACCAACCATATAGCTATATGCCAAAAAAAATCCTAAGAAACAACTAAACAAAAATGTAAATGAAAGCAATTCCCTAACTCTTGGGAATAAAATAAGACTAGATGGGTTGAAATGCCGTATTAATCAGTCAATCAATGAATAAAATTAATCTTTTTCTAATTCGTCTGTCTATAATTTTTCTTCTCGTTATAATTTTTCTCCAGCCAGTTTTAATTTATTTGTTTTTACCGGATGAGTCCCTGTGACGTAATGTCTAATGTGCTGGGCTGTGGCAGTGTAGAACGATCTTTCTACCTGTTTTAATATATTGAGGAAATGAATGACCACACTTGAAGAGAATTAAAGTTAGTTGGTTGACAGAGCGATTTTAACGGCATATCAACCCGTCTAGGGTTATTTCATGCCAAGAAGTAAGGAAACAATGTATGCTGTACATCTATATTTACATTTTTGTAGTTAACAGTGTTAACAATGTTAGAATCATTGGGGATCATGTTGAGGGATTGCTTTTTTATGGTATTGATCAGGTTTATAGTTTTTTGGTATAATCTTAGTTCTATCAAAAAGGACAGAGTGTGATCTATGTTGATTTTTTTCAAATAGATATTTCATATTTGCATTAAAAAAGCCCACATTCTATGAGTGTTTCACAGTACAAGGTGTTTGACATGTTTTCCACTGTGGTTGTTCTTGTTTGAGTATAAAGGAGTGCGTACGTCTTGTGTGACCAATGCATAATCCGGACATAATAATATGGGATTCCAATCGCAAGACAGCACCCCCCCCCCCCGTTGCACGAAAGGGTGAAGGTTGGAATTTGGCGCCTTCTTGACACGTGTAAGGATTACTTTCCTCGCAGAATAATATAACAAATTTACAAGTTTAGCTTAGTTGCAAATTACGGTCAATTGACGCTGAGAGCACCGGTTCCTGCTCGATCACCGAAGTTAAGCAGCGATGAGCCTCTTTAATGTTTAGTTGTATGACCACTTAAGCAGTAGCAGGTACTGTAAGTAACCCGAGACTTGTATGCCATAAACATTACGAATATTTTTTTTTATTTTTGGAACGGCGGGAGTTAAATAAATCTTGTATACGAAAGAAGTAGGTAACGGCTCTTTCCGCTTTCTCTGTCAACTTGTAGTGGGTTCTTGAATTATTGTCGACAGAGGTCTGGTGAAAGGCGGTGTCGTGCCAACGTCGTAATGCGGTGGGTTGGGGAGAACAAAAACTCGACCCGGCACCCCGTCTAGTGGCCAATAAATACGAATTCAGATTTTTCAAAGTTTTACATACCTACCCACACACTTTCAAATTCCACCCTCTCATAGTTCAGAAGTATAGTGGCAAAAGTTAGGAAATATATCGGGACATAAAAACTTATTTCTTTTCTGGGCATTCTAAAGGTTGGTTTCCAGTCTGCCAAAGTTGGTTTGATTAAGAAGAGTTTATTGTGGATGTTGTTATTCCTGCATTGTTGCCATTTTGTATTAAGAGAATTAAAACAAAGTTGTTTATTTTTGGGTCATTTAATACCAAATCAAGTCATTATGATAAACAAAGAACTCAGATTGCTTACAGTACCATAATATTGCTTATGTGGTCACCCATTTAAGTATTGAACAAGCTATTCGTTGCTTAACTTAGGTGATCTAACGGCAACCGGTGCTTTCAGCGTGACTTTTCTGCAATCCGTTTGGCTTGGTTTCTTTGTTTAATGGCATATCAATCTTCTTGGGTAATTTAATGCCAAAGCCACCCCAGTAGAAAAACAGTATTGGTACTATTTAAGCCGTACCTTGAGAGATGAGGGATTTCATACCTTTCCCGAGAGTATTAGTCCGAAAGTGAATGTAATACCGCGACTGGAGTACGAACGCGCTTACTGTGATGTCATAGTCCTGCACGTTAACCAGTACATCATGGCGATTCTCCCAAAAGAAGTTGTAGAACGTTCACTCTTTAGCTGTTAGACCTTCTCATGAAACAAATTTGGGAAAATAGCCAGTTGGCAAGGTCGTCGCAAGTAATCAACGGGTTTTAATATTATGGTATGATAAAGTTAGAGGAGTGACCTATTGTCAGTATCAGCTGGACAGCGAGGGCGTCTATCCCATTTTCGCTAACACTAGACAATGGAGATTGTTTCTGCTGAGACGGAGCGCCACACCGACCGTCAACTCCCCATTTTTCCGCACACATCTGATTACCCAATTTGTGCTACTCATACTCTGATTAGTGAGGATTAAGTATCGAACCAGGAACCTTGCGATTTCTAGGTGGGTGCTCTACCGACTGAACTCAAATGCCGAAAGCAATCGGAAATTGACGACCTG
>CM042141.1:97677482-97714982 GCA_023376005.1 Doryteuthis pealeii
GATGAGGCCTAGAGAGATTGATTTTTTTCGATTTGTTTAGCCTTACATTTAAATAGGTATGCCCGCCTAATTAACTAATTATTAATTAATTAACTTTCAAAATTAGGTTCGACTTCAATTAAGCACATATCCCCCCCCAAATATATATATATATATATAAGTTAAACCTAATAAGTCAGATATACTTACCAACAGTTTCGCTTAGTAGCTCTTCAGGGCAAAGATCCAACTCTTGCCCTGAAGAGCTACCAAGCAAAACTATTAGTAGGTATATCTGACTCATTAGGTTTAACTTTATTATTTGCTCTACTTAGGTATTGAGCACTCTTTACTTTTTAGCTTTAGATAATCCTGGCGGTTTATATATATATTTTCATATATATATAATTTTTTTCTTTTGGCCAATTATTATAGTATCAACCGATTATTTTCGGTTGGTACGACTATCTTGGTCTTTTCTTTTTTTCAAATTTTTTTTCCCCAGGTGATGTTTGGTAGTATATTTTTACAATCAAACTATTTGCGTTTTTTTTCTACTACAAGGGTTTACCAACAATTTTGGTATATTAAATTATATATATATATATATATATATATATATTATTAAAAGTCTTAAATACCAGTCATATTTACAGTTTTAAATTTATTTCCATAAATTCATTTTACATAATTCATCAGACTTCGAATCCTGCAGAAATGGAACAGTTAATATGACCAGTATTAAGTCTTTACACACACACACACACACACACACACACACACACACACACACACACACACATTGTCCTGGTATGACGTTAAACTATCTGATGGTGAAGTTCCAGTTCTGGAGCTAGAGGAATGTGGAGTACTCCTTCATCATCATTACTCCTAGGTTCACTCTGACCCGGAGAGGTGGTACCTGTTCTAATAGAACAGAATGAGTTTAAAAAGTGAGTTTACAAAGAAGTTGAGTACCATCAAGAATGAATAAAACAAAACGTCTTCGGCATAATATTCGGTTGATATGCTGTAAAATCCATCCAACCCAAATCAACACACACACATACACACACACACACACACACACACACACACACATACATACATACATATATATATATATATATATATATATATATATATAAGCAGAAACTTAATAGATTCTAAAATTACAAACTCACGTGAACGCTGACATCGGAATACTCCGTTATTATAAATATTTTACAGACGCTGCCGCTGTTAATAACAACAAAGACAAAAGATCCGTTGAACAGGAGCAACATTCATTTGAAAAAGGGTATCTAATGAACCCGAAAATTTATGATAACAAATAAAAAAATAAAAATAAGTGAATCCAATACTCCATAACATCGAGTTCATTCATTTATTTTTAGATGCTTCGTAATAACGTCCAACTTTAAAAAAACATTAATATATATATATATATATATATATATATATATCTTATTATAATGGAGATTGTGTGTTTTTCAGTCTGTAACCGAAACTATATTACTATACAAGTCACAATTCCCTTTGTTATTTACGTCACATTCTCCATGATTTTATTTCTATTCAAACCTCAATTACTAACAAAATTGTTTTACATCATTAAGACTGTTGACTATATCTACATGCTAATAACATGCAATTGTATTTATATATACAACAAAATAGCGGTTTACAGTGTTAATGGGAAGGCTAATTTGCATATTGATATTAAAAAATTGATTTTAATAAATATGTGCTTAGTATTATTGATTTCTAATTGTTTGGTTTTATCTTAATGAGTTAGAGCAAAAATCTCGGGGATAAATCTTAAAAGAAATCCATTAACAAGAAGAAATAACTGTAATATTATTCTTTACTTCCTATTTTAACTAAATAGTTCAATTAGGAAAATTTACCAATGAAAGACGAGAGTGATGGAAAACGATGGAAGTTGTTCTATTTTTCAATCATACCCTCTCTATTCCAAATCGTTTATATGCATTTTTATTCAGTTTTATTAGTCTTTCTAATTTAATATGATATTTTATTATATTAAAACTTAAATACTTGCACCCGGAGGGTGCATATATTTGCTAGTATATATATATATATATATAAACAAAAACACGTGGGTTTGAACAAAAAAGGTGTAACTTGCTGCCAAAGACACTAGAGACTCCAGTTTCACGTGACATGCAATCACCAGGCCTGTGTTAAATAGGAATAATAATTCGATGCTCATTCATCTCTCCTAGAAATAGAGGAAGGAAAAACAACATTATTCATTTTTCCTTTAAATGTTTAATCGGCTGACAATTTTCATAAAAAACAGATCAAATGGTGTTCCTGTTTGGCGCGACTCTGATGATTACATATACAACAGGAAATTGCCGTCCTTAGCGTTTTAGGCAAGAAACATTTGTTTTCTTAAGATGACAATAGATTTCCTCTATCATTGCTTTCAACTATACGGCAGTGACATTGTTAAAAGCGCTTGGGTAAAAAAAAACATGACACATTCTCGACAATCTGGACCCTGATATACGAAAAACAATAAGAAAACTTGAACGTCTACACTTAAATATCACTAAGAAGAAATATTCCGTGGTCTTTAACAAAAGCTGCTTGAATAATAACTTGCTGCCAAAATACACAGTATTATATATATATATATATATATATATATATATATATAAGATTTTTGGATGTTTGTTTTTTTATAGAAGCATTGTTGATAAATTATTATTTATATTTTGCTTGAAGGCAATTATAATGCATGTATCGCATAAAATTCGATAATTATAGAAAATAATCTTGACAAGTGAATCCCGGCAAAGGACGGTTCGCTATGCAGAACACCGTACAGGCTGTTTCGACTTTATTAAGTCTCATCAGCAGTGTATACTAACGACTCCCCTCCAACAGGAATCGAAACCGGGACTTCACAGGCATAGTCAGAGACCATATCCGTTCGGCCGCCGGTACATAGCGAACAATCCCTGCGAAATTAACCTTGTCAAATGATACTACACGCCTCTACCATAGTAGGTAAGTGGACGCTTATTGACAAGGTTAATTTCGCAGGGATTGTTCGCTATGTACCGGCGGCCGAACGGATATGGTCTCTGACTATGCCTGTGAAGTCCCGGTTTCGATTCCTGTCGGAGGGGAGTCGTTAGTATACACCGCTGATGAGACTTAATAAAGTCGAAACAGCCTGTACGGTGTTCTGCATAGCGAACCGTCCTTTGCCGGGATTCACTTGTCAAGATTATTTTCTATAATTATCGAATTTTATGCGATACATGCATTATAATTGCCTTCAAGCAAAATATAAATAATAATAATAATAATAATAATATATATATATATATATATATATATATATACACAATACCCTGACAAAAATTAAGTAATTGGCACTCTTGTTAGATAATGAATTATTTCGTCAACTCCCTTTGTTTTTAGTGAGACAATATATATGTATATATATATATATATATATATATATATATATATATAGAGGAACCGTTTAAAACTAAACATTCTCACAAAATAAAAACTTTTAGAATATACACATTGAAGTGAATATTAAATAAATAAAATATATTTAGTATTGTAAAATAACGGGTGCAAGAAAAATAAAACATTTATTGCAAAAACATGGACATAAAATGAGGGTTCAGTTTATTTTATGGTAGGAATAAATGAGAAAACCGTTCTTCTTTACCTTATTATGATATAATATCGATTTTATTTTTATAACTTCTTGAAAAACGGTAAAAACCGTCTACTCAAAATGTTCCTCGCTGGATGCCCCACCCCATACTTGCGACGTTCCATCACATCCTACCTATGGCGATTGGGTTGGGTAAATAGTTATCTACTCAAAATTTTATTATTGTAAAAACTCGGAAAGTGGATTTTCTCCACAGCTTTGAAAAAAATCTCTCATTATGTTTTGAGTAGGGAATACACCCCCAGTAATTTCCGAACATCACGCCAACCAAGTGCCAATTATTGATTTTTTTGTTTTCTGTCTAGGCAACTCGTTCCAAAAATATATTACTTTATTAGCTATAAAATATATAATTGTATATTAGTTGTCTCCCTTATATCAGACATATAGGTAAATGTTTACTCTTACACCAGTTAAGTGCATGCAGACAAACACAGATAAAAAAGTTAGTGAAAAACAATATCTCAAAAACAGTTCCTTTGCAACGATTGGTGGTTGAGAAAAAAACTCTTAGAATATCGAGATTTCTTTAAGAGCAGAAAGTGAAATAAAAACTGAGGAATAAAACAAATTTTAATAACACTAGCAAATATATGCTCCCACCTCCGGATGAAAGTATTTAAGTTTTAATGTAATAAAATATTATATTAAATTAGAAAGGCTAATGAACCTAAATAAGAATACAGATAAAAAGATTTGAAACGAAGGGGGTTTGATCGAAAAATAGAACATCTGAAACTTACTCTTCCATCACTTCCGTCTTTCATTGCTAATTGTTCCTAATTTAACTATTTAGATAAATTAAGAAGTAAAGAATAAAATTACAGTTATTTCTTCTTGTTAATCGATTTCTTTTAAGATTTATCCCAAAGATTTTTGCTCATATTCATTAAAATAAAACCAAACAATTAGAAATCAATAATACCAAGCAGACATTTATTAAAATCATTTTTTTTATCAATATGCAAATTAGCCTTCCCATTAATACTGTAAACCTCAATTTTGTTGTACATATAAATACACTTGCACGAAGCCAACAGTATTAATAATGTAAAACTATTTTTTATTGATAATTGAGGTTTAAATAAAAATAAAATCATGGAGAATGTGACGTAAATAACTAAGGAAATTGTGACTTGGGTACTGACTCCGGTTATAGACAGACAAGCACACAATCTCCATTATGTAAAGATGATAACTTTACATCGTAATTTCTTTCAATGGGAATATGTTGAAAAAACAAAACAAAAAAACAACAACAGTAGAGCAGAGGGTGGTGAGCGGTAAAGCGATGAGTTGATGGTAGGTGTGGCGCTCCACCCCAGATGCTAAAACCATCTCCTTGGTCTAGCGCAAGTGAAAAAGGGATAGACTCCCTCGCTGTCTGGCTGATACCGACTATAGGCCACCCCGACGACTTTATTTTTTTCCTTACTGTTACTAAGTGGTCACCTATTTGATTATTGGACTTGGTTTAGTCTGACTTGCAATAGAGAGTACATACTTAATGGCAATTAAAAACACAACCCCGCCCTATCGGCTGGGGCTGAAGAATACGCCGATTGAACCTCTGCAGAGCGGCCACGTGTTAACCTTAGGTGATGATCCGTGATGCTAAAGGACGGAATCCTAGTGGCTGAGAAGTCCGTGACATTCAACACTCCACTTTGCTAGATGGGCGCCCTAGCGCCTATATAATTGCCCCAACTATTACCATTAAGGCAAGCCCCCAAATATGTTTTCATATATGGGCTAGGATGTGATGGTTGAGGGTCTTAGTGTCCTGTGTATGACGTTAAACTGCATATTGTGGTGAAGTTTCAATTCTAGAACTCGCGGGAATATGAAGTACCCCTTTATCACCATTACTCCCTGACCCACCCTGACCTGGATTGTTCCCATCTATAGGTTCAATAGATAAAAAATGAGTATAAAAAATGTGTTTGAAAAATGGAGTTTGAAAAAAAAAATGAATACTCAACAAGAATGAATAAAACAAAACTTTTTGGCATAAAATAAACCAACATGGGTTGAATATAACGTAAAAACCAACCAACCAACCAACCAACCAACCAACCAATCAATCAACAAAAACACAACCATTTAGTCACTTTCATCTATCAGTGCTTGCATTCAACATGAATACAGCCATCAGGTTGCCGAGAAAGTATTTTAAACTCCATGGACGCGCTTCTCTGGCAATTTCTTTTAGAGATACTAGCAAGATTATGCAACCCCGGCGTAAGTCTCTAAGTTTTGATGTAATGAAATATATTAAATTAGAAAGACTAATGAAATTAAATAAGAACGCATATGAAAAGATTACACTTATTTTGATTATATTTCAATTAGTTTCTATATAAAATCATTCACAGGATTGATTTTAATACGTTGGAGAATAAAACTATGATATTAGAGATTAATAACACAAAGTAATTATTTATCAAAACCGGTTTTGTTAAAACCAGTATGCAAATTAACCACACCATGCATTATGCAAACCTTTATTTCTTAGTGATATATATGACACATTTCAGGATTTTAAACGCACTAACAGCATGGGTTCTTTTGAGAAAAATCTAATTCAGATTTTCATAGATATATCGTTAATAAATAAAATTTATTCTATATATTAATAATTTTAACTATAAATTAAATACTCATTGATAGATTTACGCAAGGGTATTTTAACTTAAGCAGTGATATAGTTTCGGTTACAAACAAACTGTCATCGAATCCCCATTATAATAATATTTATAACAAAGGAGAATTCCGATGTCTGCGTTCAATCCCTTCACGTGTGTTTGTAATTTTAGAATTATTTATATATTGTTATTATAAATATTTCACAGACGCTGCCGCTGTCGATAACAACAGAGACAAGGAAGCCGTTAAACAGGAATAACATTCATTTGATAAAGGGTATCTAACGAACCTGAAAATTTATGACAAAAAATAAATATATATAAAAAATAAGTGAATCCAATACTCCATAATATCGAGTTCATTTCTTTATATATTTTTAATGCTTCGTAATAACGCCCAACTTTTAAAAAAACATTTAAAAAATATATACCGAGAGAAGCATACGGAGACCACCTAAAATACAACATATATATATATATATATATATATATATATATATATATATATATATACTCATACTGGCTTTAGTTTCATCTAAGCTGACCTAATTAAATGATGGTGTCTGAAGAAGTAATATACGGCGCATCTAGCGCAGTTTCGTTTCTCCCCAAAATGATAAGGAGACATTGAAAAGGTAAATAGTAATTAAGAGAAACTTTATATCGAATCAAGAAATGATGGGAGAAGACAGATCGACAGAAAAAGAAAAACAGGAATCTTCCAAAAAAGAAGAAATCAGACACAGCATGAAAATAAATACCATTAATATTCCATAAATAGTTTTTTTACGTTAAGATTGATTTAAAAATTGTAATAACTTGATGAGGCTTCAAAATTCTCGTTCCAAGCCAGGACTGAATAGCCTTTTATAAATACACACACACACGCACGCATACACCCACGTATATATATATATATATATATATATATATATATATATATATATATATATATATAATATAACGAATGCAGATAGATAAATAATAATAAATAAAAAAATACATAATAAAATAAATAAATAAGTAAAAATGAATGAATAAATACGAATAGAATAATAAAATGAAATAATCAAAAACAGTAACAGCAGCAACAACAACAACAACAATACAACAACAACAACAATAACAACAACAATAACAACAACAACAACAATAATAATAATAATAATAATAATAATAATAATAATTCAACTGTTATATTTTGCAGTCTCAGCAGATCACAAGGTGAAGGTGAAAGAAAACGAAAAGATAGACAAATACCTGACCCTTGTCAGAGAATTGAAAAGACTGTGGCATATAAGTGTGAAAGCGATACCATCTGTACTCTTGGAACGGTTCTGAAGAGTTTAGAAAACAGACTAGAGGAATTGGAAATCTGAGGAAGAATCAAGAGCATCCCGACAACAGCATTGTTAAGATTATATATATATATATATATATATATATATATATATATATATAGAGAGAGAGAGAGAGAGAGAGAAAAGCTGGTCCTCTGTGGATTACATCCCTACTTCTCCACATAGTCACCGTTTCTCTCAATATCAATGAGACCATGTATCCCTGTCCCGTAAAATTCAGATGACTGTTCTTTGAGCCACTTCTTCACTACAGATTTTACTTCCTCGTCATTGGAATAATGTTTGCGTCTCAAATCCTCTTCCATGGTCGCCATGAAAGAGGGTTTGAAAAGCAGACATTATTATTCATTAGTTATTATACATTGATCTCTCTTAGGGATTTGTAAAATTATAAAAGGTTTGCATCAACATTATGGATGTTGATGATCCCAAATAAAATTATCTCCTACATACCAGTCAGTTGAATGCTTTTAGTTTTATATACATATATACATATATGTATATATTGTTAAATAATGCAGCCATTTTTTGTCTGCAAGTTTTGTCCTTTGTTTTTTCGTATTGCCGGATTATTTTTGTAATATCTGGCGAAAATTGACTGATGTATTTGCCATATGTCATAGACCAAGTACTTTCTGCCCTATCGTGGGCCATCTTCAGGGTATTTTGAAATCGTACAATAATGGGCTATTCCATTTTCTATTTGTGTTTATTATCATTGTTGTTATTATTATTAGTGTTATTATTATTGTCATTATTATTACTTTTACTATTATTAATTTTATTACTATAAAAGTAATCCTTCAATACGAAAAAACGAAGGACAAAACTTGCAGACAAAAAATGGCTGCATTATTTAACAATATATGCCTACAAGAAAAATGCTGCCTAAATACACACACATATATATGTATGTATGTATGTATGTATGTATATATATATGATATATTGGGAAAAAAGTTTATTTAATACACTTACATAAATTATATAACTTCCAAATGAATGAAATTGCAACAAAAATCAGTATTAAGATAAGAAATACAAAAGAAAAAAAATGGAAGAAAAATAAGGTATAAAACTTCAATAACAATGGAAAGTTAGTTGCAAAAAATAAATAAATAAATAAATAAATAAATAAAGATAAAAATGAATACTTTGTAAAATATGTCAGTTTCCAATTTCTTAGATGCTACCAAGATTATCCAATCTTCCGTCAAGTTTACTTTTCAAAAACTGATATACAAAATTGATCTTCGTTCCAAATTTTACTAATTTTCTCAAAAAGCTTTAAAGTATATTAAAGGTTTTTCCCCCAATGTATCGTATACATTAGAAACACGTACACACACACACACAATATATATATATATATATATATATATATATATACACACACACACACACACACACACACACACACACATATATATATATATATATATATATATATATATCCGACAGATATGTTGAAAAAATAATTGGAAGAAAAATATACATACTTTGATATAACCATAAATCTACAGTAATACATTTCATCCACACGAAAGTATATATATATTTCTTCCAATTATCTTTTCAAGTCACACACACACACACACACACACACACACACACACACACACACACACACACACACACACACACACATATATATATATATATATATATATATATATACTAAAATTATTCTCTTCTTACCTTCTTTTTGTCATTCCGTTACTGATAGTTTCCTGTTTTTTGAAAGCGAAAGAGAAAACACAGTCCTGAAACAGCACTGCTGACCGGCATACGAACACTTTGATTTACCAAACATTTTTAAATGATTGTTTTTCAGTTGTTTAAATATATATATATATATATATATATATATATATATATATATATATATATATATATATACAATCTATATATCATGCCCTATTCAGTTCACCTTCGGACTAATACCGTTGCGAATGGTAGGAATCCCCTCATCCCGACGATGGGTAAAATAGTGCCATTATTGTTCTTCAACATGATGACTTTGGCATTAAATAACCCACATATGTTGATATTTCATTAAACAAAGACACCAAACCCAACTTAAAGTTTCAAAATGATTGGCATTCCAAATTATGGTTTGGTTTGGTTTTGCTTTGTTTTACGGCATATCAACCTCAGTGGGTCATTTAATGCCGATAAAGTTTTGAAATAAATAAATTCTTAATGGATCATACAATTTTTTTATAAATACATTTTTCTATTTAACCCATAGATGGGACCCTAACAGGTACTACCACTCCGGGTTAGAGTGGACCAGGGAGCAATGGTGATGAAGGGGTGCTCCACATTCCCCAGACCTCCAAAACTGGAACCTCACCATCAGATAGAGTTTAACGTCATTCCCAGGACATGTAGACCCGCAGCCACCGCCTTCTAGCACCCATATGATAAAAGGGGTTGGGGATTGCCATAAGGGCAATAGGGTTGGGAAAATCATATAGGTGCTAGGGCTCGACGTGACCAGCCGATTGATCGGAGGGGGCCTCTCCGACCGCCCGTCTAGCCCAAGATAGGCCAAAGTGGAGTATTGCAAGTTATGAACTGCTCAACCAGCTGGGTTCTATCCTTAAGCATCTTGGGTCGCCACCCACGGCCAGCAGCTGGCCCCATTGGGGGAGTCTTACCCCTCTGCAGAAGTGCATTCGGTGCATTCTAACGCCCCCAGCCGACAGGGTGGTCCTAATAATGTTAGCATGACAACCTCGTAGAATATTTCAAAGTTCCTGAGTATTCTTTTTCTGATGTTTAGATTTTTTTCAAAACCATTACATAATGAAGAACAGAGAGGGTGGAAATTTTTAATTTTTTTTCTCCACGTATATATATTGTTTTATTCATAAATAAAGAGTGCTGAATATCGGTAATCGGGCATGTATGTCTAAGTTAGGATAGCGTCTCCATTAGATAGCGCTCCGCCACAGCAAAAACAATCTTCCTAGTCTAGCGCTGACGAAAAGGAGATAGACTCCCTCATAGTCCGGTTGATAACGACAATATGCCACTCAGCCAACTTTACGTATTTTTTTATTCTGAGAAAACACTCTTCAAAAATGAAATCAGATTTATCAAAACAAAATGGCTGACAATCAGTAAAATAACTTTTGTAGATAATCTAAAATGCCATTGGCACATTAATGATGTCACGAACACGTGACATTAATGATGTCACGAACACGTGACACAATGTAATACTATTTCTTTTTTTTCAAAGTTCCATAACGATTTGTATTGAGCATTATTTTTTTAAAATACTTTTTTTGACAATGGTTGATGACGACTAAACAAATACTCCAAATTTGCATATTTCCGGACATCACGAATTTTAGAGTTCTTATATAATTTCATAAAACATATTGGAGACAACTGACACGAAAAGCTCATGAAATAATAGACTTATATTGTTATCTTTAACACACACACACACACACACACACACACACACATAAGCATACAAACAATCACAGATGTACACGCACACACGCAGATGCACGAACACACAGTCATTTACTTAAGAATTAATGGAAAAAAATGAATGAATAAAATAAAAAAAATGTATGAAATGAATGGAATAAATGAAAAAGTTTTTCAAAAAGGACCTCTCTCAAGGGAAAAACATTTTTAAGGAGAAATCCCTAATGGAAAAACTTTTTTTCATTCTTACTGGACTCTTCCAGTTGACCGTTTTTATCTTAAATTCAAATATATACATTAAGTTACAATAAATACCGGATATGAAACAGACAACATTAGCTATAATAAAAAATTTGAATCATTTCTCAAGAGAACTTCATAAAGGTAAGACACCTATTTATCTTCTCCAATATCTTATATATTAATTATATTAATTTAATGCTTCAAAAAGAGTCAGTAAGAATTTAAAAAAAGTTTTTCCATTAGAGATTTCTCTTTGAAATTTATTTTTTTCCTTGAGAGAGGTCTTTTGGAAAAATATTTTTTATTTCATTCATTTTTTCCATTAATGCTTAACTATATATATATATATATATATATATATATATATATATATAACTCTCACTACTAAGCATATAAGCAATGATCGTTTCCCCGGAAATTTGATCTCTCAGTGACCGTAAAATACATAAACAAACCTATGTACTTAATAGTTTAAAAACATCAGTCCCGCTACAGCTGTCAGTGGTTAAGGTGCCGGACTGACACCCAACCGATCGGATTTCAATTCCGGCTGTAGGTAGTTCAATTGTCTAGCCATACATGATAAGTCGAAACACGTGTCTGTGGATGACCCTATATATATATTTATATATATTGGTAGAAGTAGAAAATAAGAAAAATAGAAAACATGCACATCGCCTGAAACTGTCAGTTACCAAGCGCTGTTGACTTCATGTTCTACCTAAACTCAGATACACATGCTTTATCAATGATATTGAGCACGGTTTACTTATGTATATATAGCAAACTATATATATATATATATATATATATATGAACTGTTGAAGATAGACCTAGTAAGGATCAAATACGTTGATATCTGCAAGTTGTTTTACAAGAGGAATTTGTTACCCAGACAACTAACGTAGACACTGCTTTATATTTACTAAGCTTAGCTTTATCTGACACAAGGCCATTAGTGTGTAGTACCCAATGAGGATTGAACCGACTGCAGTAGTAATGATATGCAAGCAACATCAGTCATGTCATACGTAATCGTATTGAAAACTGTCAGAAAACAAGGGAGGTAATCGTGACAAAAAGTGTTAGCAAGAATCAACGTCACAACTAAAGACGAAAAAAAATCTGAATGACAAGAAAAGATGAAATAGTAAATGAATAGGCAACAAGTAAGCAATTTAATGAATGAGAGAGTGAGAGTGAGAGAGAGAGAGAGAGAGAGAGAGAGAGAGAGAGAGAAAGAGGGGAGAGAGAAAGATAGAAAAGAAAGAGAGAGAGAGAGAGAGAGAGAGAGAGAGAGAGAGAGAGAGGGTGTAAAAAGGTTTTGTTTCGTTAAAAAAACTCAATGACAAGAAAAAACGAAACAGTAAATGAATAGGCAACACGTAAGCAAGTTAATGAATAAGAGAGTGTAAGAGATAGATAGATAGATAGATAGATAGAGAGAGAGAGAGAGAGAGAGAGAGAAGAGAGAGAGAAAGAGAGAGAAAGGAGATAGATAGATAGAGAGATAGATAGATAGAGAGAGAGAGAGAGAGAGAGAGAGAGAGAGAGAGAAGAGAGAGAGAGAGAGAGAGAGGATGGGAAAAGGTTTTGTTTTACATTGTATTTAACTGTTGCATCCTGTGCATTCATGAAGGAATCAATTTATATATTGCTATTTTTTTTCTTTTTCTTTTCTTTTTTTGAAAAATTGATTGTATCAACGCTGAGGAAGCCATGAAACAAAGTTAAAAGTTTTTTTGTTTTAATATGAGATTTTTCTTCTCCTGACAATTCCAGTTTGATCAATATCTTGATTAGAATTTGGAAATAAAATAAATAGAGATCTCAAGGTCTCCAAAGACCGTTAAAATAGACGCCAACTTGGCTTTTCAAAAATAATTACCTGTGAATACCTTCTTTCATTAATTAGTCAATTTGATCTTTGGTCAGCCATACAATAATTCTTTTTTTTTTGTGAGTGAACCGAAACAGTCGTTGTCTATATTGAACTTTTGAGAAGCCATTTTAATTACTTCTCTATCAGTGCGAAAAGAAAGTATTAATGTAGACCAACAGTTTGATATATCTACAACTTAAGGTTTTGTTACTGAAACAAAAAATTGTTGAATGAGAATAGGTATGTTTTTACTTACGTGACATTAAACTTTTTAAGTAGGCAGTAATTATCTCCTCTTTATGTTTTCAATTTTTTTTTCTTAGACTCATTTTGCGAATTATATTATTTTTTCCTAGATTATATTAAAGTAGCGGGTGTCCATAAAGTCTCGTAACCTCGTTCTCCAGATATTACCCCCAAGAATTCTTTCTGTGGGGTTATGCTAAAGATATCGTGTATCGAACAAAGAAATGGATCATCACTGACCTAAAGCAAGAGATCACTAATTCCACTGGGGAAATTGATGAGGCTATACTACAGCGAACATGGCAAGAAATCGAGTATCGTCTCAATAGGCTTCGTGCAACTAATGATGAACACGTAGATGTGTATTAAATGAGGTAAATAAACTTCAATATGCACTCTTCATTTTGTAATAGTTTCCACATATTTGTCAATTCATTTACTTTTGAAATATTTTTTTTAAGTTGTAAAGAGACTTTATAGACACCCTGTATTATCTTTTTAAAAATTTTGTGTATGAAGCGATAGCTATAAAATCTTTTCAATTTTTTTCTGGACTTTTAAATGCCATTATGCCTTTTAGAAAAGTGATCAGAGTTGTATTAAGGAAATAAGAAAAAAGAAAACATCTTAAGCTCGAATAGAATGCAGGATGCTGTCCATGTGCGAACCTGCTGTTTAAACTGTATCAAGACTGGCTTTATAATTTCTTTCTTTAAATTGCTACTAACTTCTATACAGGATTCTAAAAATCTAGACATCAACACTTTGTTATATAAGCTACCCACCTTATCACATGTCTTCATTAAGATTTAAAGAATTTAAAGAATTTGAAGATTCACTCACAGTACTTTTTGAGTACGTATATACCCACCCTTTTGTCACAGGCAGGATGTGACACAAAGTCAATTTTTTAAAACAGAGTAAAACTTGTTTAAATTCAGAGTTTTCCTTCTCCACGAATGGTTGCCTTGTGAAGGCTAGATAACCCAGTCAGTCCTACTATTTACCCATAACTTGGAGATGGTAAATAGATTGATTCAAGCCTTTCCTTAGCACATTAGCGCGAAGTGAAACGCAAACAGCCTCGTTCTGGATTTGAACTCGGGTCGTTGACCATTCCATTTCTTACGACGATAACCGTTACACAAATCACGTCTTCGTATTCAATGAAGTATTAGTGTAGCAAAAATTTAAAAAAAAAATGATAAAATTAAGGGGCGATAATTCTTGTATACTTAAAATAGGTTAGCGTCACGTAGGTAATTATGTACTACCAGTATTCCATATTTAAAAAAATACTTCATGTTTTTTTTTTTTTTTTGTTTTTTTTTGGTTTGCTTTTTTTTCAATAACAAAACGGATGAGATCCCTCAGAAATATGTTCCGTGTTTCGTTTTGTTTAATTGTCATTTATTAAATTATTGTATTTAAAAAAAAAAAGAAGAATTCCGGTCATACGATACCGGATCCTTTTTCCTCAATAACCGGTAAAACTTGTCCGTTGAATCGAGGTTATTTCGGATCTGTATTCCACAATGTCCAGGAAGGTGGATGTTCGGTTCTTATCTGAGAATGGGCTGACAACCCGGATAATCATTTTTTTTGTCCAGATCTCACTGGCTGTTGGCAACGAGCGACGTAAATTCAACATGTTCGGTCGGATTATGATCAGAGTTGATTGGGACTTCCAGTACCGACGATCGGCTCCTGTAAAATGACGTTGGACGTCTTATTTGGTTCGCTCTTTTCCTGGAATAAAAAAACAAAAACAGGGAAGAATCAGACACAGTTAAAGAATAATATAAACACAGAAGAAAACAAACAAGCATTTGCACACGTATTACGCCAAAGAAAAAGATTATTTATAAAAAAAAGATTGAAACATATTACAGCACATAATCATTGCATTCTATTTTATTATATTTTTATACGATACAATGCTAATTTTCTTATTTAAAAAACGTAACAAAAAATTAGGGGGGGGGGACTGACACGGATTAATGACATTTTAGTTTTTTTCAATGAAATAGACTTACGTGCAGAATGAATTAAACTCATAAGTCAAGGTACCACTATATATATATATATATATATATATATATATATATATATATATATATATATATACGAGGGTGAGTCAAAAGGTAATGCCATTTCTTTAGGAAAGGTATAATTACCAACACAGAACTAGTATCATACATCAAAATGAAGCTGGTCCTCTGTGGATCACATCCCAACTTCTCCACAAACCCTCTTTCATGAGGCCGAAGAGATAATAGTATGAAGGTAAACATTATTCCAGTGATGAGGAAGTGAAATCTGTAGTGAAGAAGTGGCTCAAGAACAGTCAACAGTATTTTACGGTACAGGAATACATGCTCTCATTCGAAAGTGGAACATTGCTATTGAGAGAAACGGTGACTATGTGGAGAAGTAGGGATGTATCCACAGAGGACCAGCTTTATTTTGATGTAAGATACATGTTCCTGTGTTGGTAATTATACCTGTCTTAAACAAAATGACATTATTTTTTATTCACTCTCATATATATATATTAAGTTTTATCGCCCATATCTAATAGACACATTCGAATCAATTCCATGAGCAGTTGACCAGAAATTAAAAAGGTAACAGCATATATTCTAGACAGTGTGCTTCTCGTCCCCAAGCACCACGTGTTAGTATTAAACCTTGTTTTTTTATCAGCAGCCTCGAGACTTTACCAATTAAAAGACTATTTTCTTATTAGGATATTTCTCTTATACAGTTATGTATAAGGTCTTCCTTATATCTTCTGTAATGTCTGGATTCTCTTCAATTAAATTTGCTCAGGTAAATAAAAATCGTATTTGTTAACTCATCGTGAATTGTTTTGACATATATGATTCCTATAATAATATACTCATCAAATATCAAATATTCATCAAACAATATACAATCAAGGTAATTTTGACTAACGAGAAAAGAACCCTTTAATTTCAATTCAGTTTTCTTTCTTCTAGAGAGGTTGTCTAACCAAGGTTAAACAACCCAGTTTGTCTATTATTTATGTTGAGATTTTCTTTGATATAGTTAATTACTAAGCTTAGCTTAGATGTGGCACAAGGCCAGAAGTATGGGGCGCCCAATGAGAATCGAACTCATTAACAATGGTCTGCTATTCTAGCTCGCTAACCATTACACCAAGTTATATAAGGCGCGTGTCAAAAGCCCAGTTCCACTTATAGACTTGGCAAGAACCATGTGATCATACTCTTGGCCAATCGCTGGCAGTACTCTGCTGCTGATATAATACTTATACCGGCTGTACTGGCCATACCTACTCATAAGCTGCTTTGTGGACGACGGACATAGGATTAAATCACTGGACCTTTAACAATACGCTGGATAGGACTTATTCGCAGGATAGAACTTATACGCTTTCCAAAGGATTCCATAACCCAGGACTTACTTACTTTAAGCCCCTTTGCAACTGGCCAAGGATGGCATTTAAAAACTTAACAATTTATCCATAGATGGAGGGAGAATAGTTGGATTCGTACCTTTCCAAAGTGTATTAGCGCTATGTGAAATACAAATGACCTTGTCCAAGATTTGAACTCATATCGCCGTGTTTCCTACGACGGTAACCATTACACCAGACGCCCCCATATATACTCGAGGATACTACACACAGCTTTAAACAGCAAAGTGTCTGCGATTGTTATATCCTAACTAAAATGCTAGCAACTTGTTGTTTCCAAACCTACAAGCACACGAAGACAACCTTCAGTCTACGAAACCATAGCTCGCCCGGTATACTTTAAAACCCTGAGTTAATTCATTTGTCCAATATTTTACCAACTGTAGCCTTGTCTGACACAAGGCAATAAATTGTAAGGCACTTGAAGTAACTGAACCCTCTTCAATAACGAACAAGTCTATGGCACAAACCCGCCCTGTCGGTGGGACTGTAGAATACGCTGACTGCACCTCTGCAGAGGTTTAAGACCCCCACATCCGAAAGGGACCAATTGATTGTGGATGCAGACCCGTGATGATTAAGGACAGGATCATGGTGGCTGAGCACTCCATAACATGAAACACTTCACTTTGGTCTTTACTTAGGCTAAGGCGATCGATCGGAGAGACCCACTCAAATCAATCGGTTGGTCACGTCAAGCCCTAGAACCTATATGATTGTCCCGATCCCATTACCCTTATGGCAAACCCCAACCCTTTTATCATATATGTGTTAGAAGGCGGTGGCTAAGGGCTTTACTGTCCTGGGTATGGCGTTAAACTTCAGGAGCTCTGGGGAGTATGGAGTACCCCTTCATCGCCATTAATCCTAAATCCACTCTGATAGTGGTAATGGTAGTACATGTTAGGGTGGAATATATTGGTTAAATAGAAAAAATGTGTTTAAAAATGTGATGAAAAAATTGACTTCAAAAAATTTGAATTAAACAAGACGTCTTCGACATTAAATAACCAAATAAGGATTGACATGTAGGAAAATCCAACCAACCAACCAACCAACCAACCAACCTGGATTGCACAAACGTTGTACGCCACAGTAGTCTCCTCAATCTAATAAATATGACTGGTTCTATTATTTTGTATGGAATAGTGAAATCTATTCAAGCCTTTTACGTTTCAAAATCTAAACTAAATATTTTACCATAAGATTTTCTAAGAATAAAACACCATTATCTATCAATATCAACCACCAACAACCAACCAACCAACCAACCAACCAGGAGCGCACAAATTTAGTAACTACCACTCCACAATAGTCTCTTAAATGTAATAAACATTACTGTATAGTGCAGTGAAATCTTTTCAATCCTCTTAAGTTTCATTCGAACATTTTCTAAATATTTTATGATAAGCCGGAGACTTTCTAAGAATAAAACTCCATTATTTATCAACACTAGTATCTCGAAGCTGACATAAAAAAAATTGGTATTCAGTATTATTGTAAGCAAAGTAAATATTTGATTCAGTGTCTAGAAATACCAAGGGAAAAGATAACGAAGTGAACAAGCTTATAATTTAAAAAGAAATGCTATACACAAGATACCAAAGAACACAGAATATATTTTAAGGTCTATCAACGTACACTGATCTATGGAACTTTTTATGTATATACGAGAGCCATTTGATATATAAGCTGAATTTTGGCCAAGAAGTTGCATGATTTTCAAGGAAATCAATAGGGATGTACCAAAGCCACAACCTTTATTAACCGCTGCACTCGGAACGTTTTCTTTACCGGAAAGTCAGTGTGTTTCCCACGAATGGCAACTATTAAATTGAAATAATTACTCAACATCCTATAATCATTTGTATTTGATAGGAATACTAGAAACCATACAACTATGTGAAAATTATTTATATTAAATAGGAATATCTATGAATTTTTGAGATGAGGCTTGATAATTAGTATTATTTGGATTATTCGGACTATTGTCCTTATCTTTATTGTTATCTGTACAACGCTTCGGCCGACGCACCCTCCGATCCTCCTCAGGTATTTCTTGTAAGATGTAAAAGAAAATTATCTTTCCATGTTATATTCATGGATGGGTGGCGTAAGATGCACAAAAACAAATTTAACCAACATATTTATTTTCAAAACATTATTAAAGAACGCAACATTAGCAGAAAGGTTTAGTGAGATTTGTGAAACTGAATTCAAGTACAGTCGGCGGGCCTGATAAAATGCCTTCTCGAACCGGATCCGGTCCGTGGGACGTAGTTTGGTGACCTCTATTTTACAAGGATGGCTTTGGCAGGAAATAACTCACCAAGGTTTATATGCCATTAAACAAAGAAACCAAACCAACCAAATCTTCAAGCCAAAATTATTTACTGGCTACTTGCCCCTATCTCACAAACCATCCGAGATGGATGTGAGACGGACAAGACATGCAGGACACTGCTGGAGAAGCAAGGATGAACTCATAAGTGACGTCCTCTTGCGGAAGCCAACACATAGGCACGCCAGTGTGGGCCGGCCAGCAAGGACCTACATTGACCAGCTCTGTGCGGATACTGGATACTGCGCAGAGGACCTCCCTGGGACAATGAATGATAGAGAAAATTAACGAGAGATTATTATGGATATCCGTGCTAATAGCGCGACATGATGATTATGATAGTAACGTTACAACTCTCACTTTGGAATGGAGTGATGACGTGTTGATAATAAAAGTAATACTTATCTCTGGACCGATACTACGTTGAGAGTCTCAAATCTAGTTGCTGGGTTAACAGATCTTTGTTGTTTTGAGTCTGGAACCGACTTGGAAGGCTGGAGGATATCTTGCCTTGTGCCATTTATAATTTTTAGTAATAACACAAGATGACATATCTTTTTAATCATGAGATTTTTATTCCCCTCCAAGTCAAACTGCCTGAGCGAGACACACATCTCACCCAGTCAACGCATTGTCCCAAACTGACTCCACACTCTCACCTCTCACTCCTACTCTTCCACACTTTGCTACGTGACACGTCTCGACCAATAGAAAAATACCATGTCGCGTTGTGCTGACTCATCCTAAAAAAAACATGATAATCTACACGTAATTCTTATATTCCCCTAAAAACTTTTCCATGCTCATTTACACGTAACTATTACTCCTCCCCCCCTCTCTCTCTCACTACCTATTGTGGAGGGGCGTGGTGTAATGGTTACTGTCGTAGAAAATGGACACCGCCAAATAAGTTCAAATCCTGGACGAGGCCTGTTTGTATTTCACATAGCGCTAATACCCTTGGAAAAGGTACAAATCCAACTATTCTCCCTCCAGCTATGTGTAAATAGTAGGTAAACTATGCCATTTAAACTTGGTCTGGCAACCGGTCTAGGAGAAGGAAAACTCTGAATTCTAACTAAAGGGACTCTCTTATCGTTAGTCAAAAACTACTTTGAGAGATCCTCCATCCCCTAAAAAATAAATTTGTATCATTAATAAATTGATTGTTACCTTGCGAATATAGACTGACCTGTTTGCAGAGCTTAGAATGCAATAACTGTATCCCCAGCCGATGTGTAAGACCCCTACTCCCCCAAAAAATTAGTTGGCTTGCAGAAACAGTTTCATAGAGGGTCAATTGTGTCTGGACACAGAATCAGATAGAATGACCGAAATCGTCTAGAATACACCAGTTGTCAAAAAAGGTCTCGAGCGACAAATTATAGCAAATACAGTTTGTTTTAATAACAGTGGCGCTCCAAGTTGGCACAGGCTTGGGGTAGAGAAAAATCGGCGAATTTTTAGAACAGGAACCCTGGCTAATCTGGACCATTTGGCGTCTGCCACGTCTCTATTCCTGAGTGAAACTACGTCCTTTTCATGTGGATCCAGTTATTTCTTGCCAGAATCGCCCCCGGATTCATCAATGATGAGTAGGTTCCGCTTGAACGAGTTCGTCAAATTCAACCTACCTAACTTCGGTGTTTATCGCCCCTTCTTAAAAACAAAAAAACAAAAAACAAATAACAAAGAAAATTTACGACTAGAAAGAATATATTCCATTTGATATCCTGAAAAATGTTTGTTGACAGGAAAACTGTTCGTTTGTCCTAAGAAGCAGTAAGTAAAGTAAAGTCGACGGCCTAAAGTCGGTATAAGCCAGACAGCGAGGGAGTCTATCCCTTTTTCAATAGTGCTAGACCAAGGAGATTTTGGCGTCTGAGGTGGGGTGCCACACCTACCATCAGCTCCCCACTTCACCGCACATATCCCTGTGCTACTCATACGCAGAGTTGACGAGGACCGGTATCGAACCAGGAACCTTGTGGTTCCTAGTCGGACGCTCTACCGACCTAGCTAAGCCGGCCCTTTACTGCTTGGCATCCTGCTTTCTTCGTCGTGCATAATTGGTTTGGTTTGGTTGGTTGGGTTTTACGGCATGTCAACCCCTTGGGTTATTTTATGCCGAATACTTCTACTGGTAAAAAAATGATTAATGCTAACAAAGTTTTGAAATAAATTCATTTTTAATGCATAATACAATTTTGTTTATAAACTCATGTTTTCTATTTAACCCATAGATGGGACCCTAACAGGTACTACCACTCCGGGTTAGAGTGGACCAGAGAGCAATGGCGATGAAGGGGAGCTCCACATTCCCAAACCTCCAAAACTGGAACCTCACCATCAGATAGAGTTTAACGTCATTCCCAGGACATGTACACTCGCAGCCACCGCCTTCTAGCACCCATATGATAAAAGGGGTTGGGGATTGCACTAAGGGCAATAGGGTTGGGAAAATCATATAGGTGCTAGGGCTTAATGTGACCAGCCGATTGATCGGAGGGGGCCTCTCCGACCGCCCGTCTAGCCCAAGATAGAGCCAAAGTGGAGTATTGCAAGTCATGAACTGCTCATCCACCTGGGCTCTATCCTTAAGCATCACGGGTCACCACCCACGGCCAACAGGTGGCCCCATTGGGGGAGTCTTAGCCCTCTGCAGAGGTGCAGTCGGTGCATTCTAATGCCCCAACCGACAGGGTGGTCGTGCATAATTGATATCGTATGTAAGCTTTTTTGTTCCACTGTATCTATGTTGCCAAAAAGTACATTTCTGTCCCTCTCCTCTATGCTAGGTACATTTTCTTTTGTCCATCAAACTGTGAAATATTTAAAAGAGAGATAGTAGGCAACTGATCATTTCGGAGCTCCACAACTAAAATTCTGATTTCGTTAGTCAAAATTTTGCGGTCCATGACTGGAAGTAAAAAAAAAAAAAAATCCAAACAAGATATTTACTGGAACTGTTCCTTTTTATTCGGTTGTCGTCTCCGAGTTTGGGGCGTCGAATAAAAGATTTACGGCACCAAAATAGCCCATGTAGTGTTGTAGCTTAGACCAGCACTTAGATGGACTGCAGATGCAGCTTCAGAGATGATCGTTGGAACTGGACATAGAATCAAATGAAATAGCCGAATCTTCTAAGGTGGGGTGGTTGCTTTTTAGAGCATGGCAACTCTTGTGCTATTTTAATGCCGAATACATTTTCTTTTATTCATTCTTGATGGCATTCAAACTCAATTTTTAAAAACATTTTTTAAACTATTTTTTCTATTTAATCCATAGATGGGTCCCTAGCAGGTACTGCCACTCCGGGTCAGAGTAAACCTGAGAGTAATGGTGATGAAGGGTACACCACATCCCCCACAGCTCCAGAATTGAAATTTCACCATTAGAAGCTGGACAATAAGACCCTCAGACTCAGCTTTCTAGCACATATATGATAAAAAGCGTTGGGGGGTTTGTCATAAGGAACAATGGGACAATCATATAGGTGCTAGGGCTTGACGTGACCAGCCGATTGATCGGAGGGTCCTCTCCGCCCACTCTTCTAGCCTAAGTAAGGGCTAAAGTAGAGTGTTGCATCTTATAAACTACTCAGCCACCAGGATTCCATCCTTAAGCATCACAAGAGGCCACCGACGGCCAATAGGTGGCCCCATTGGAGGGATTTTACTCCTCTGCGGACGTATGTATTCTACAGCCCCAGCTGACAGGGTGGCGAATCGTCTAGAAAACACTCATTGTGACAAAAGGTTTCGAACGACAAATTATTACAAATACAGTTTTATTTTCATTAACAGCAACACTCTGAGTTAACACAGACTAGAGAATTATCAGTCTCTGTCCCTGGAAGAAACTATGTGTCTCTTTTATGTGTATTCAGACTACTTATCCTGTCAGAATCACCCAGGACTCATAAAACATCAACAGTTTCAGCTTGAACGAGTTCACAAAGTTCATTCTACTTAGCTTTTGTGCTGATGTCTATTCGTATCACTTCTTATTCTCCCCATAGTTATGGGTAAATAGTAGGGCAAACTGGACTCTTTAGTCTTGATTAGGCAACCGTTATTCTTCATTAGGTTGCCGACTGATCAATTGTATTTTGGTTGTATTTATATATTTAACAAAACCTCCGCACTAGTATGATAAATCTTTAAGTGGAGTTTAACAGGTTTTAATTTAGAGATTTCATTTTCCTATACTGGTTTTCTAACCAAGGTTAAAGAGCCCAGTCTGCCCTACTATTTACCCATTGTTGGAAGGAGAGTAGTTGGATGCATACCTTTCCTTGGGGTATTAACGATATGTGAAATGAAAACAGCTTCGTTCAGGATTTGAACTCGTAGCACTGTGTCCATTTCCTACAACAATAACCATTATCCAACGTGCCTTGCTAGTAAGTAAATATGCTATTTATTTTTCATAAAATTCGAACCAAGTGTCCAATTCTAAAAAGAATTATTAGTTAACATGTGTTGTGTATTTTACCGGGTCACTGCTACAAACCACAACGTCATGTCCCGATGGAAAACTGCTTAACATACCAAGCACTGCACAGTCATGCGCACAAAAGAGGAAGTGGGGGGGGGGGTAAGCGTCTCAAGCCACGTGATATCAAGCTGTGATACATGCCATATTCTCATATTCACGACTTACTGATGCAGTGATTTTAACGGCATGTCAACCCCTCTAGGACTATCGTATGCTTAGAGGTTAGGGAATAGTAATTATTGAACACTTATATCTTCATTTTTTGTTTAGTTATTTCCTAAGGGTATTTTTCACACGGTTGTTTGGTTTCAAGTAATCCTATTAATATTAATAATCATATGATTTCAAGTAATGATTTCTATTAATAATAATTATCTGTTTGCACATAGTTGTATTGTTTCAAGTAACTAACAATAATACTTAGTTAACAATTATAACTTCAAGTAACTATTAATGTTACATAATTGTTAGTATCCTAACACTTATTTACAGTAGTGTAGAAACCAAAATGGCTGTTATAAGTTGCAGCCAGCGGCCTTGAAGGATTAAGTGACAAGGCTTGACCTCATCCTGATCCTTCCGGTGGATACCGCGAGAATCGGTGGAGAAGACCCTCTTCCGGTTTAGATTAGAAAGAGAGTTTAGTATCAGTATCGGCCCGGCCACGAAGGTGGTAAGTCGTGTTAAGCGCACGGCCGACTCAATCTGCGCAGGTAGTCTGGTGGGGATTTCGGAATAAAATATGATCTAAAGCAAATCGAAGTCTTGTGTTATTATCTAAAAACTACCATTGACACAGGGCTTCTGATAAAGAGAAATCCCCAATGGAAGACCAGACACGAAGTCCCCAAGACGAAGTCCAGACGCTAGAAGAAGAACGTAAGATACCAAAGATGAGCAGAAGAATAATAGAAGTAAAGAGAGTATACAACATTAATACAAACTAATTTACAGTTTTATGGCATCAACTATTACTATCGAATACTAATAATTATAAACGGATCTATTCGACCCATAGATTGAACCCTAAAAGGTACTACCATTTCGGGTCTGATTGGAATTCAATTCAATATTAATGTTAGAATCTTGTAATTCAACACCGGACCCTTACTAGGAAATGCATTTAAGTGTCATATTCAGGATACCCCTTTGTTTCGGATTTTTTTTATCTCTCTACGGCGAGGGTATGGCACGATCAGTATATTCTAAGGCCCGTGGACATGGTTACTGAAAATTGAACAGAGACCAAAGAACAAGTTCAGCTTCAAACTCGGGAAATCGACACTTGAAATGCTGAAGCAAGCCCACGACAATAAAGCATTAATGGATGATAACGATTTTGGTTGGTTGGATTTTACGGCATGTCAACCCTAGTTGGATTATTTTATGTCGACGATATCTTGTTTTATTCATTCTTGTTGGGTATTCAATTTTTATAAACTCAATTGTTTTGAAATTCACTTGAAAACCTATTCGCTGAGTGTGCATCAATGGCTCACAAATATCTTGACTAGCAGAGAAAGAGTTAGCACTAAGGCCGTAAGTAAGGACTGTGTCGTTGTATCATACTACCTCTGTCCCATAATGTATGTTACATCTAGTATAATAAATTTATAATACTATATTCAATTTATTGGAATGGATCAAGTATTATGGAACAAAACTAGTTTCATTTATTGTTCATGTCTGTATTTGTAAATAAGTCTTCAAACTAGATACTTCTTAAACATCCCTTGTTACTATTGTCCCATTAGAGATGTTAAACCTAGTATAAGAATTGTATATAGATATGTACTAAATATTACGGAACAAATATAATTTCATTCATTGTTTATTTCTCTCTTAATAAATATTCTCCAGTCTAAACACACCTCACATAGTAGTACTACTGTTCTATAAGGGATGTTACATTTAGTATAAGGAATCTTTCTTGCAATGTACTGACTATTATGGAACGAAATTAGTTTTATTTATTCTTCATTTATGTCTTGGTAAATACAATATACAATATCGAATCTAATTAAAAAATATTTTGTGGTAACAAATTGTTCACACGTAACCAGTTTAGCGTCATACACAGGATTCTACTTCCCTTGCCTTACAGACCTAACGGAGAGTGAATAAAATAACGAAAGGTTCTAACGTTAAAAAAGAATATTTACCCTACAGGTATAATTTGACGCTGTTGGAATATTTGGTGGTATATAAGCCGTGCTGCTGTCCACCACTTAAATTTATAGACTAAGCGTGGTCACATGGCTTACACCTCAATCAACAGCCCGAATACGTGGCTAGTTAACTACTTAATTGCTAACACTGAGAAACGTCGATTTGCAATCATTGACTAAGAACCCGCAAGACTGAGGAGCACCAAGGAACAACCAAAGGATTCTACAATAAGGATCGCGTTCTGTTTAACACTAAGGATCTCCGCCGGACAAACGCTCTTGCTTGAAGCCTAAAGGATGCCCACAAAAATCGTAACAGACACAATGTCACAAGTAAAGTTGTGTTTTTGTGTATTTCCCTGCCAGGGAGACAAATAGTCTTATCAATTCAGCACCACCTTTTGATACACCGATTCCAACGTGTCCGGCCCGGATCTAAACACTACTTTTTTTCTTTTTTCTTTTTCATCTCGCTATCTACTAATCCCTAAATAAACGGGACATGTGTAAGTCAAAGGTTTATCTGAAAAGAAGAAAAAAATCAATCAAGGTTCGATATTTTACAGACAAAAAAAAGAAATAAACAATACTCCGCCGTCGAGTTTCTCTTTTTGAGTTGTGTGAGATTTTGAGATGACTCTGTAAATAGAAACGATAGAACTGAATAAAAGGGAGGTAATAAATAAGAAGGGAGAAATAAAAATAAAAACAATTAAAAAAAAAACACAGAAAAAATTAATATTTTTTTATAGATTTCGCTTTGTCAATTTCATTAAATAATCTTTATTTCTTAACTTGAAAATGCCCAGAGCCAGCCGATTGGATGCACCGTACTTTCGGCCCCTCCGATAAATCGGCTGGTCCCGTCAAGTCCTAGCACCTATATGATTGTCGAACCCTATTGCCCTTATAGCAAGCCTCAACCCTTTTTATCATATGGGTGCTAGAAGGCGGTGACTTAGGGTCTTCATGTCCTGGGTATGCCGTTAAACTCTATCTGATTGTAAGGTTCCAGTTCTGGAGGTCTGGGGAATATGGATCACCTCTTCATCACCATTACTCCCAGATCCACTCTGACCCGGAGTGGTAGTACCTGTTAGGGTCCCATCTATTGGTTAAATAGAAACCAAGGTGTTTAAAAACTGAGTAACCATCAAGAGTGAATAAAACAAAAAAGTCTTCGGCATAAAATGAACTACTGGGTAGACATGTTGTAAAACCAACCAACCAACCAACCAACCAGCCAGCCAGCCAGCCTGCCAGCCAGCGAGACCCATATTTTCAACTTTGTGTCACATCCGACCTGTGGCGAACGGGTTGGGTAAATACTTAATCCCAGTCAGTAAAGGAACGCTATGAAGAGAGGCCAGCTTTTGCCATCGTGATCACACGAACCCTTTAATATCATCAATGCAAAGTTTTACTTTGAAAAGACTAAAGACGACACAGATGCACGACATCATGTACACGGGTCAGTCTTTGCAGTGGCAACGGTTTCAATTCTCGGGAAAGAGTATAATTATATACATCTGACTGTCTTCAGGAGAGACTCTTTGATTTCCGAACCGAAAGTAATTCGCGTTCTGTCCTGCAGAGCAGAGAATGTCGATGGGTCACCATCAAAATATTCCATTGATCGATACAATTCGAGAATCTTAGAATACGGCCGATCCAGTTTCGACTTTTGAACGGAGTGAATTCTGACAAACGATTTTGGACAGATCTGACAAGGCTTTAGAAATAACAAATAATTCAATGCATCTTTTGATTAATTTATTCAAATTCCCATTCATCCAAGTTTCACTGTCCAATGAGTATTGATACTGAATAATAAAAATACTAGTTGAAGTAAACCTCTACGCCAGGTCAAGACTTAGATCTCAGGCATGTTGAAACTAACAGACAGATATACTGAAACTGGCTGAATTAACCCTCTATACCGTACGTGCTATCAGGACTGGATCTCAAACATGTCGAAACTAACACACAGTTATACTGAAACTAGCTGAAGTAACCCTCTATGCCGGCTGTAATATCAATACTGGATCTCAGATACTAACAGAAAAATATATAAAAAAAAAACAAGAAACTTTCTACTTATATCCTTATCAAGGTAAATATCTCTCTTACAGTCTTTGCTGTCAATAAAAATTTACGCTGAACAGTAATTTTTAGAATAAAAAGTAAATCCAAAAAAGGGATTCATCAATTAAATTTTTTTACATTTGCAGCTTGATGAAAAAATGTTTAAATCAATATATATATATATATATATATATATATATATATATATATATATATATATATATATATATAAAGAACAAAGAGAATACATTCAATAAACAAAATCAGAAATTCGAGAGAAGATAGACAATTACGGTGAAACAAGTAAGCGGTAGGAAAAGCACCCCTACATCAAAGCTAAAAGCAGCCAGCCAAGAAGAAAGAGTTCTGAAGTGGAAAGACCAACTTAAGAAACTTCTGGGACCCCCCCCCCAAAAAAAAAAAAAATCATAGAAAATGATATAATAAAACGGTAGATAGCCAACTGACAGCAAGGTAGGAAACTTCACAAAGAACGAACTCAGTGATGTCGTAAAAAAATAAAAAGTAGAGAAGTTGCAGGCTTCGTACTCCTAAAGTATGGAAGATAGCGAAGTTTGACGACATGCTTCTTAGAATATGCAATGCAATGTATAAATAAGATACAATTAAGAAATGGACAAAAGGCTGCATCCTCCCATTACCCCCAAAAAGGGACCTCGGTATCACTAATTCCTGACATATCAAGACTAACGTTGCAGACAATAAGAATTTACACTTATCAGTAATCTTTACAATAAAGGGCAAATTTACATAACAAAAGAAAGAGATGAATGTAAAGTATTGGTCAGAATGGATGATTCACATGATTTTTACTGGATTTTTTCATTCATGCAGTTGTAATTCATCCACCCAAAGATGGATTTAGTAGTTTATAACCCACAAAGGTTGATATGCCATTAAACTAAGAAACAAAACCAAGAGCGTTCGGTTAGAAACCGCAAGGTTCTTAGTTCGATACTGGCCCTCGACAACTCAGAGTATGAGTAGCACAGGAACCTGTGCGGTAAATTAAGGAGCTGATGGTAGGTGTGGCGCTCCATCTCAGACGCAAAAAACAATCTCCTTGGTCTAGCGCTAATGAAAAGGAGATAGACTCCCTCGCTGATTGGCTGATACCGACTTTAGGCCACCCGACAACTTTACTTACTTACTTTATTGGGTAACGTACTGGACTGCCACACCGTAGACAGCGAGTTCGAGTCCCAGTCGTGCTATTAGGCTCACATTTAGACTAATACCCCTAGTAAAAGTCTGAAAATCTGATGGGTTAAGTAATACCACTACTGTTCTTCTACAACAATGGCTTTGGCATTGAATAACTACTAAGATTGATATGCCATTAAACAAAGAATCCAAGCCATTAACTTTTAATAATGAATTTGTATTTTAATCTAATTGAATTTGGAATATAATGCAAGATGAAAATGAAAATCTAAATGATCATTGTTTGACCAAATTTAAAATCTTCTCAAAATAGCTCTAAGAATTTCTGTAAGTATGAGTAAAGCAACATGTTCAATAAGGTTTGACTATTTTATCCATCACTATCCATATCTATCAAGGAAGAATTTCAAGCAGCATTTTTAAAGTCAAGGCATAAAAAAATCTGAGTTGAAAATAAAGCAAAAGAAGGTAAGAAAAATATATTTAAAAGAAATGTTATCATTGCTAAGATTCTAGAAAATGAACGATCATTATCTATTAATCATTAAATCAGTATTTACATTATATATACCCTCAATATATATATATATATATATATATATATATATATATATGTCGTGTGTGTGTGTGTGTGTAGAAACAATCGCAGTAATTAAAATTTGGGAATCCAAAATTTCAGGAGATCAGGTCCAGAATGTTTGTAATGTACTCACTGAGTCAGGCTGATTCCCAAATTGTATGATATGTTGGACTAGAGCCTCTAGGAGTAAAGTTGAAAAATATGACACATTGATTACTGTAATTAAAATTCGGTAATCACAAATTTCAGGATTGCAGGTCCAGTTTCAGCCTGGGATGTTTGTAATTTACTCACCGAGTCAGCCTGATTCCAAAATTGTATGATATGTCGGACTACGGCCTCGAGGTGTAAAATTGAAAAATGTGACACAGTGACACAGTGACACACTGACATTCACATTCATTATTAGAGATTAATAAAATAAATGATAAATTTTTGGGATAAATTTGAATTTAGAATTGATTGAATTTAGAATGTAACACAAAGTAAAGAGAACAATTTAAATGCACCTTGTTTTATTTAAACTCTTTTCAGTGATCATTTCTGAGATTTTCTCTCTCTTTTTTTCAATAAGGTTAGACTATTTAAGCCATGACAAGTATTTATCTAGGGAGAATTTCAAGCAGTGTTTTCATAGACAAGGCATACCAAAAAAAAAAAAAAAAAAAAAAAAATCTCGGATGAAAATAAAGCAAAATAGAGTAAGCAAATAGGAATATATTTAGAAGAAATGTCAGTGATAAGATTCTTGAAAATGAAGGATTATACTTTTTTCATCATCAATCATTTCTTATATACCCACTTCTGGGTATAGCCCGTCTTATTACATATCGATGTATACATTTTGAGAGAGACACCCGTGGTTATGTATCTCATATTTAATCTTCTATTAATCTGTACTTAATTCTATTTGTGACTCTGTACTTACTTCTAAGGGCCGGGTTAGCTCAGTCGGTAGGGCGTTCGGCTAGGAATTACAAGTTTCCTAGTTCGATACCGGTCCTGGCCAACTCAGTGTATGAGTAGCATAGGGATCTGTGCGGTAAAGTAAGGAGCTGACGGTAGGTGTGGCGCTCCACCCCAGACGCTAAAATAATCTCCTTGGTCTTGCGCAAGTGAAAAGGGGATAGATTCCCTCGCTGATTGGCTGATACCGACTTTAGGCCGCCCCGACGACTTTACTTACTTAATTCTTAGTAGCATCTGAGTTCGTTCGGTGCAGCGCTTTTTCCTTTTTTTTTTTTTTTTTTTTTTTTTTCAGTACTTATCTTTCTGTAGTCTGTAGTTTATACTTCATTTGTAGCTTTGCTATTATTTATTTCTCAAAGGTCTTCTAATTTCTAGTTCTGTCTTCTTAGCTTTCTATCTATTCGTCTGGTTCTCTTGTTCCGGACAGTTTCTTAATTGTAAGATTGTTTGTGATTGCCTTTGTGGTCGTTTGTTTTTAGTGACAAACACAATACATATCTTTTGTGAATGACATCTTAGTATCCATTCACCATGCGCGGGAGCCCATTAACTGTGTCTTTATATCATGACTACTAGAAGTATACTCCTAAACTAAAAGCATTTTGCACACTCCATCTCGCAACAGGAATTGGAGATCAGAGTTAAGGTTACGACCTGTCAATCAGTCTCCCTGCTCCAACGGCAATAATAATATTTGAATTCAAAACTATTTTCTACAAAATCGACAGTACGCCCATCAACATGTAACACATTCACATTATAGATATACGCTCAATTTATATATGCATTTTTTAAATATCCATTGCACGAGCTTCGGTTGTGTGTGGTTCTCCACGTTAAAAAGACTTAATGTAAATCCGGCCTGGTGGGAGGTCAAGAAAAATAAATATCCTCAATTCATATCTTTAATAAACTGAAATAAAATAAAGATTAATTATAAAAATTAGTGAAAGATAGGATTATACAAGCATAGCATTTTCCCTATTCACCAAACTCTGATCCATGTGATTTTTTTTTATTGTTTCTTTTACTAAAGATTTTTTTTCCAATGATGACAGTTGAATATATGGAGACATTAAAAGAAGTGTATTAGGCAGCATTTTTTCTTTTAAACATTTTGTGTTAAACTCTTCTGACGATTCTTGTCGGATGAGTTTTTGTTCGACCCTTTCTAACTGTCTGGCCATCTTGCTATACCAGTTCCATCCTGACATTAAAAAGATGGCCAGACAGTTAGAAAGGATCGAACAAAAACTCGTCCGACAAGAATCGTCAGTAGAGTTTAACACAACATATTTAAAATACATTAAAAGAAATACAATGCCACAGCTTCGCGCCATATCAAAAGAGGAATTTCAGAGATGCTTTAACCAATTCCTCACCTTAATCTTCGGAAAAATGAAGAGATATTCAAAATACTGTTGAAAGTAGGCGAGACAGATTTTTTTACATTGTCGCTGGAGTCCTGCAAGTATATACGTTAGCACCATATATGTTTATAACATGCCTAGACTACGTACTCTGAACGTCATTGGAATCCCATAAGAGTAAAAGGTTTCACCCTAAAAAAGCAGGAAGCAGGTGATACCCTGCAGAAACTATTACAGATGCGGACTACACAGATGATCTGGCCCTTCTTGCAAATTCACCTGCTACATAGCCTAGATAAGGCAGCAAAGAACATGGGCCTCTATGTGAACTCCGATAAAACTGAGTTCCTGTGTTTGTAAAAGCATCTCCACAATCGACGGTAAGCCTATAAAATCGGTGGACCAGTTCAAGTACCTAAGTAGTAATATCTCATCCACAGAAAGCAATGTTAATGCACGCATAAGAAAGACATGATCTGCAGTAGACAGATTATCAATGATATGGAAATCTGATCTCACTGATAAGTTAAAGCGATGATTCTTCCAATCCGTAGTCGTGTCAGTGCTACTGTATGACTGTACCACTTGGACTCTAACAAAGCGCATAGAGAATAAGCTAGATGGGAGTTACACAAGAATACTGTGTGTAGTCATAAAGAAATAGTAGAAACGACACCCCACAAAAAGCAAATGTATGTCCACCTGCTCTCGGGCACACACATCACCGGCGAAAGGCGAGCGAGACATGCTGGTCACTACTGGAGAAGTAAGGACGAAGTCATAAGCGATGTTCTCATGTCAAAACCTGCACATTTACACGCCCGTGTGGATCGTCCAGCGAAGACTTATATTGATCAGCTCTGCGCGGATTCTTGATGCTACAAAGAGGAGCTCACGGAGGCGACGAACGATAGGGACATATGATGAGAGATTGTCATGGATACCGGTGCTGCCAGCCTGACCTGATCATGATGACCTTTTAAATGTGAGTACCTTTTAAATGTGAGTATCTTTTAAATGTGAGTATCTTTTTGATGTGAGTACCTTTTAAATGTGAGTACTTTTTAAATGTGAATATCTTTTAGATGTGAGTACCTTTTAAACGTGAGTACCTTTTTTTAATATGACCCTTTTGATCTGCACCCAGTCAAGCGCGCATGCGCACATACACAGAACGGTTAAATCGAACTTAACGGACCTAAATTACACCATCGTATTTCACCCGACCGAAAGAAAAAAATACCAAAAAATCAGGAATTAACCGAATTTAATGAAATTTTCAGTGTTGATATATTAATAAATAAAAGATATAATGCACCAGTTATTCTATTTAAAACCTTTTACATTTTTTCAGGTCATTTAACTTTGAAGCACGTATCTTTGAGGCGTAACACAGATTCTCAAAGATAGGTGCTTCAAATTAACTGACCCGAAAAAATTTAAACGTTTTTAAATAAAATAACCGGTGCATTATATCTTTTATTCATTAATATATCAACAGTGAAAATTTCATTAAATTCGGTAATTCCCTGATTTTTGGTATTTTTTTCTTTCAGTGGGGGACATACAATGGTGGAATTTAGGTCCGTTAAGTTCGATTTAACCCACACAACTGCTGCATACAATTAAGAAGCGACAAGACGCAATGACTCTTGAAATCTAAGATACTTCACGATACAACATTTCTAACTCATCTACTATAATCCCTTTAATGTGGGATCCTAGAACCATTGAGATCTTACCAAGAGAAGACATGTTTGTAAATTGGGTATATAGACTGCTATCTGTCCGTCCTCGTGTTTTGTGCTGGTAGAGTCTTCTCTTTCCTGACGTTGAGTCCGCAGGCTCTCTTTTGAGTCACAAGGCCTAGAGTGAAAACAAGGAAATTTGCCAGATGGAAAACAGTGTATAAAAAATCATACCGGATATTGAAAACAAAAAACATATACCGTAATTATTTGTGTATAACACGCATTCATGTTTAAACAAGCACTCCTAACCTTGGACTACGAAATTCTGGGGGAAAAGTTATCTTGTATAATACGCACTGACTTAGAATTTATAACAGCTAAATTGAAGCTAAATATAGCATTTGTTCAACCTTTTTTTATAGGTTCGTACTGACTAAAAATAAAATAAAAAAATATGTAATGCGCGCTGTGTCTTAAAACACAAAATTACCACAGGATTTAGAGCAAATATACGAACATGTTCGCAGAAAAATGTAACAAACTTGCGGCGAAAATAAGCTCACAGAGGAAAAAAAAAAATATAAACAAACACACATTATGTTGGATATTTCTCTGTAACGGCGTAAAACACATTAGTATGGACTATAGATATAACTTACTTTTGGTCATCCCATCCCGAATATGAGGTCGGAAAAAAATTGATTATATAGTTCTCGTGTATAATAAGCACCTCTAAATTTTGGTTTAAAAATCTTGAAGAATAGTGCGTCTTATACACATATAATTATGGTAGATAGCTATCGTATATAATACGCACCTCTAACTTTTGGGTTGAAAGTCTTGAAGAATACAGCGTTTTATACACAGAATTATGGTTTATAGTTATCGTGTATGATACGCACCCTTAACCTTTGGGGTTCAGAACCTTAAAGTATTGTGCGTCTTATACACATATAAGTATGGTATATAGTTATCGTGTATAATACGCACCCCTAACATCTGGAAAAATAGTGCGTCTTATACACAAATAATTACGGTTTATGTATATAACGAATAACAGCAAAAATTAAAGGATGAAAAAAAGTCACATTTGACTTTAACAATTTAGAATACCTTCAAAAATTTGACGTTAACAATTTAGAATACCTACCGATAGCTTAATATATACATTAACCATTGCAGATGAATATGCTACAAGAACCACGAGCAGATTCCTGTAATCACAGATAATTGTATATACTAATTTACCTATACATACCTATAATAAATATTCTTCGACACCAGCATATACTTACTCGGGCCCGGTGTCCAGTGGCTTCAGCCATTGGACCGGTAATATATCTAATGTCAGCGTGATCCTAGGTGGCTATCCCCCCAGGCATCACCTTCCCCTCATCTAAAAGGGGCAGGGCTGGGTTTATTGCCAAGTGCTTGTATCGTCTCAAAAAGGGGAATCACTCAATTTTTAAACAATTTTTTTTTGCATGGTTCCCCACTATAATAATTCTTATATTCGACTGACATGGTGGAATGTCAGTAAATACTTACCTATAATAAAGTTTATCTTAAACTAGCACAATAAGAGATTAACAATAATAACTAATAATAACCAGTAGAATAATTATGACATTGTATCCTGTAATAAAAGTTAAATACTACTAACATAATATCCCCCAAAGAAACCGTTACCGCTACAATGATGCTCTACAAAAGACACAAAAGCAATCGTTCGTTCTCACCTGATGATCACACAGATTTCATTGACATTGTCACTGGAGGTAAATAAAGAAAATACATTAGCACCATTTTTTAAGCAATCTAGTCTTGCAGATCCATTACTAGTGAATAAGCAAGTTCGATCCTCACTGGATGCCCCACACTTGTGATCTTGTGTCAAATCCTACTAAATTAGCAATACTTTATTTCTAATTGTCTGTAACAAAAATTACGTCACTGCTTACGTCACATTACCCAAAAATCGTCATAACATAGAATAAATACACTCAAAATTTGAACATGCAACATTAGACAGTCCTCATTGTTTTTTAAAACAAGTTTTAATAAATACATGACTGGTATTATATATCTATATATAGTTTGTTTTATTTTAATACATATCTAAGGTTTACATTTCAAATTGTTTTATTTTTTTAATCCTTTAATGAATTTGATGATTTTACTTACTTAGGGTACAAACTCGCTGACATTGAATTTTTTACTCCCACTCCTCAGGCAATATGTTTCAAAAATCTATTTTTACATCGCCTGGAGGGTGTTTTTTCATTTTGTACTAGTTATTTCTAATATACCTAGTCTACGTAATAAGAAAAAAGCTTCACGTTAAAAAAAGTAAAAAAAAACAAGAAGCAGGTATATCCAGTAGAAACTATTCTAGGTACATTTAGCGCTTCTTGTAAATATACCTGTTCAAGTCGAATCTCTATGACATAATCATGAAACAAACAGCAATAGGGTTTTTTTTCTAAATTTACTCACATAAAATAGAGTTCATATATTTTAATCAAGATGGTACCATCTTATTAACTAAGTTCATATACGTCGGTGGCAGTATCTCATCTACTGAGAAGTGATGTCAAAATACGCATAGGAAAAGCATGAACTGCGATTGACAGTTTATCGTGGAAAATGCATTGATTAACCTCCGATATTTAGGAAGCTTGGTTTATTAGAACACTAGGTGAAATGAATCTAAATATGTACAAGTAAATTGCATTCCGACAAGCGGGAAAAAACCCTGCCCCCTAAGAAGGGATAAGAAACTGTCTGCCGAGAATATCTCTATTCGAAATCCTATTTCTTGATATTTGAGTTCCAACTTCACAGTCTCAACGATATAATTCAAATGTAGCCCGAACGCCCTATATATATATATATATATATATATATATATATATATATATATATATATATATATATATATATATTCTCTGCTAATTTTAGTATGAGCACTTTTCTATGCAAACTTTTTATTTGCTTTCATTCATCCATTATATATATATATATATATATATATATATATATATATATATATATATATATATATTATATATATATATAAATGAATAATGAATAAATAAATAAAAATTCTAATTATAAAAGGTTTGACCAAGAACTTTTGATCGCTTCTTTTTATATTGAAAACGAATTTCTAATATCTAATACAAATAATTATCTGGTTTTCACGTAATAATTAATATCTAGTAACAATGATTAATTTGTATACATTTATTTGGTTTCAATTAACAAATAATGATCCTCAGTAAACAATCAGATCTTCAAGTAACTATCATTAATGCAATTGATTTATTGTTGTAGGGGTAATTCCATTTCAAATCACCCAGAAAAAAGCAAAATTGTCACCCACCCTCTTCAATTTTTCTGATTTTTTCAAGGTGTGTTAAAATTAGACAATCCCAAAAATTCGAGCTCCCAATTTCAAAAAATTACGGAGTTATGTCGATTTTTACCTCTTCAAATTTGCTGGGGTATTTTTGTCTGTATAATGAGTTCTAGAGCTTCCCTAATACTAAAAATTGGCTTGTAAAAGCATTTTTGCCTAAGGAAAGCAATAATACTATCAAAGAATTT
>CM042141.1:97719982-97747482 GCA_023376005.1 Doryteuthis pealeii
CTTGTCTTCAATCCATGCGGTGCCCCATGTATCATGAAAACCAAGTCCCCTCAAACGGTGCTGGTCTTTGAGTGTGTCTACAGTTACAGTGATATCATATCGCCCCACATCTTTGAACAAGGCCTTTGTCTCAATTCAGACAGATACGTGAAGTGCTGGAGACTGTAACCAAACATTATCTTGAGAGGGTTAATGCTGAAAGCTCATAGGTCATTACTTTAAGTAAACTATTATTTTCCGCAATAATATACTTGATATTGTTTTTATTTTTTAAAATATTTTTTTGAAAGTATTTTAAGTAAACAGTAAAATGTAGCCCGAACACCATATATATATATATATTGTTTACTTCTCGTAAGTTCGTGTAGAGGTCACTTAAGAGGAATAATAAATACCTACTCCTTAACAAAACGAAGAAATCTGCTAAGTCCGTTTGGTGTGGTGGTAAAGACGCTTGACAGTCAGCTTGACAATCAGGTTTCGAATCGCACACGGGGCGGTCTTTGTATCTATAGCTCTGCTGATGAGGCCTAATAGGCCGAAATGTACATACAGAGATTGATTTTTCCCGATTTGTTTAGCCTTAAATTTAATAGGTAATCCCGCCTAATTAATTAATTATTAATTAATTAACTTTCATAAAAAATTAGGTCCGACTTCAATTAAGCACATATTCTCCCAAATATATATATATATATATATATATATATATATATATATGTGTGTGTGTGTGTGTGTGTGTGTGTTTTTCATGTTAAAGTTGGGTGTTAATATGAAGCATTTAAAAATAAATGAAGGAACTCGATGTTATGGAATACTGGATTCACTTATTTTTTAAATTATTTGTTATCATAAATTTTCGGGATTGTTAGATTACCTTTTTCAAATAAATGCCGCTCCTGTTCAACGGATCCTTTGTCTTTGAGTATTCCGATATCGGCGTTCAGTCCCCTCACGTGAGTGAATAAAAAATAACGCCCAACTTAAACATAAAAATATATACCGAGAGAAGCATAAAGAGACCCCTAATATATATATATATATATATATATATATATATATATATATATATATAAGGTGTTCGGGCTAAATTGGACTGTTTACTTAGTTTGTTTTTAATGAAATCTAACAGAATAAGAAAGAAGACAGCTTGTAAAATCAAATTGGCTTTTTTCACTAAAAGCCTGGAATCATTTGGTCTAGTATATTCTACTGACGCTACACTTCTAGCGAAACATGTCAATCCGATTCTTCTTCTTCTTCTTCTTCTTCTTCTTCTTGTATATGAAGGAAAATACTTTAAATTTGCTATATGTAATGATTTATTTTTGCTGCAACAAGCTTAGTTCGTTACAGCATCTTCAGACCGACCAAAAGATGAGTAGTACAACCCATGTTTTGCTCTGTCAGAAGATTCCGCAACGTGCTAGACTTAACGTTGCAGTTAAAATAAATTATTACATGAAGCAAATATATATCTTTATTGCTCTGACAGTTCACACCTCCGAAATAATATACATCGAGCTCTCACCACGGATGATCTGTATAACTACAGAAGAACTCCGCATGGAATTATCCTAAAACCCAATATCTATCTATCTATCTATCTATCTCTCTCTCTCTCTCTCTCTCTCTATATATATATATAATATATATATATATATATATATATATATATATGTGTGTGTGTATGTGTGTGTTTGTGTGTGTGCGTATGTTATACCAAAATGCAAGAATTTTAATAATATATAGAGAAGCAGTAGTTGTTAAAGAGAAAGTTTTGGCTTAGTCATATGTATTTTGTAACTCGGTATTGCATATCTGATGTATGTATAAACGGAAAGTTTAGATATTTCAATATTTCCGCTTTTTAGCCTTGAAGACTCAATGAATCTTGTTAAAAATTGTTGAGATATTCTTCTCTTTTTTGCTGTAAATCATGAGATACAGGTTACGTGCAAAATCCATGGATAGAATGTTTTCTTTTTTGCCTGCTCAGATATGCATAAGGTATATATTGCAGTCGAAAAATCCAAGTGTATATATTACCGTAAAATGATCTTAGTGTATATATTATAATAGAAAGATCCTAGTGTGATCCTGAAAAGATCCTGAAATTCATCGGAAACAGTGCACTACTCCGTAGAGGTGTGTATGATTTGATACAGAAGTTTAAAAGTGTCTGGACAAGCGTGGCACACGAAGAAGGAACAGGATGTCCGTCAACCTCCACCACTGATAAGAAAATTCGACAAGCTCGAGAGATGGTTATAGCGAAACGGCGAGTTATCATCAATGAGGTAGCTTTTTCCTTGCAGAGTAATCATTGTTCTGCCAATCAAATCATCCACGATGAGCCCAGCTTCCATAAAACAAGAGTGCGGACAATTTTTAAAACCCCCTCGTATCAATTTCCTCTCAATTGAATTATTTTTCATTGTTTCAGCGAAAAGTGTAACTGTAATTCCATTCTGTATGTTTTGATTTTTTTATATTTTGATTTTATCCTTTTTCTTTTCTTCATCTGTTATTTCTTATGAGTCAAACATTGCCAAGTAAATGGTATGTTTTAATGATAATTCTAAGTACCAAGCAATTCTAAATACCAAATATTATTCAGAAAAAGATTGCAGGTTCAATCCTGACTATTCTGTTATTTTCAGCCAATGTCAGGATTGAACCTGCAACCTACAGATGATTCTCACTTAGAACTATATCACTTCGATCCTTATATCCAAATCTAAATAACAGAATTAAAAAATTTTTTTTTCCATAATCAATCGAATTTTGTGCCTAGTGTATACATTTTCCTAGTGTATTGTAGAAGAAATATCTTAGTGTATATACAATTGTAAAAAGTCCTAGTGTATATACTGGCGTAAAAACATCCTAGTATATATTGTAATAGAGAGATCCTAGTGTACATATTGGAGTAGAATTCTCCTAGTGTATATATTTTAGGAGAGTGTTCCTAGTATATATATCTTCGTAGAAATATATTTGTGTATATAAAAAATCTAAGTGTATATACTTCTGTAGAAAGATCTTAGTATATATATATTGTAATAGAAAGATCCTAATGTATATGTGGCTGTAGAATTCTCCTAGTGTATATATCATTGTAGAAATATTCTAGTGTGTATACAGTAGTTAAAAACACCTACTGTATATACTGTCGTAGAAACATCCTAGTATGTATTGTAATAGAAAGAACCTAGTGTATACATGTAAGTATAATGTTCAGAATGTTCCTAGTGTATATATTATAATGTTCCTAATGTATATATTATAGTAGAAATATCCTAGCATATACAGTTTTTAAAAAATCCTATTGTATATATATATATATAGCTGTAGAAAGCTCCTAATGTAATTATTATAATAGAAATATCCTAGTATATATATTGTAGTAGGAATATCCATGTGTATATATTGTAGCCGAATGTTCCTAGTGGATAAAAGTTTTTTTTTTTTAAAGTATCGATAATTTTTGTACTTTTCGAGCCATTTTGTATTCTGAACAAACAGAAACGTTCAATTCCTTAATTATTTTCATGATAAAAGGTGTGTCAAAAAAGTACCAAGTTTTAAGCTTTTTTACGATATATATATATATATATATATATATATATATATATATATATATATATATATATTGATAGATAGATAGATAGATAGATAGTCCCGTGGCTAAAAACCATGTAAATAAAGACTTTCTTCAAAAAACTTTGTTCCATCAGTAATTTCCTTAAAAGGAGATTTGCCTTAAAACAAGGCAAATAGATAGATATATAGACAGATTAAAACACACTTAGATTACAATTAAGATTTAAATGGATTAATGGGGATCAAATTAGCCGCACTATCAGCTGGTGAGTCTGTCTGAAATATTCGGTTGGTTGGTTGGTTGGATTTTATGGCATGTTAACCCTTGGGTTATTTTAAACCGAACAGGTTTTTTTTTCATTCATTCTTGCTGGGTATTCAATTATTTTTTAAACTCTTTTTTCAAACCCATTAAAAAAATCTATTTAACCCATACATGGGATCATAGCAGGTACTACCACTCCGGGTCAGAGTTTACCTGGGAGCAATCGCTATGAGGGGGTTCTCCACACTCCCCAGAGTTCCAGAATTGAAACTTTGCCACTAGATGCAGTTGATATTTGTTACGATTCCGAAACACGGAATGAAAAATTCGGTTTTAAAACTATTATATAAAGAAAGCTGAGTTTCTTTCTGATTAAATATGTGGCACTAAATGGTTTTTGTAACTGGAAATTAATTCTAAATTCTAACGTTGTCATTGAGCCGTCGGCAAATGAGTAATTTCTGTCAAATTAAAGTTAATGAATACATTATTAATTATCTTTACTTTCCAGAAAATTTATCAATTAACTTAATTTGACAGAAATTACTTATTTGGCGTCGACGCAAAGAAAACATTAGAAATCAGAATTAATTTTCAACTACAAAAAAAAAAAAAAAAAAAAAAAAAAGAAAGAAAAGTTTAGTGCAGAACTGTTTAATCAGTAAAAATAACACTGTTAATAACATAGTTTAAGGGCAATGATCTAGAGGTCGTGAAACTTACAGTCTATTCGTATATCTTTATTTTTTCTTAGGTATTTGGAAGGCTGTAATGTATAATATTAAATAATAATGAAAAATAATATCCGTTTAGTATTGTTTTGATTATCGGACAGTTCTTCTGTTCTGCTTCTGTGACGGAATTCACCGTGGGTCGATTGAGCAAGATCCATCCAATGAATTCACCTGGAAGCAATGGCTATGAAGGGGTAAATTGACAAGCAGTCCCCAAACCCCGCATACATATCCCAGTCAAAGGGAAGGAGATGCCCTTGTTTGCTGCAGATTTTTCACAGATGCAGTGACAAATACACCAAAGCCGTTGATTCCGGACGATGATGGAGTTGCCCTTTGGACTTTCGTCAGAACCCCTTTAGCCGGGTTGTGACCCAAATACCACTGGGTGCCAGACCTGTCCGCCTTGGAACTTAAGTTTCTGACTGCATAGCTCTGACACGACCAATTTTACACGGCCCTACCACGATGACGGGGAGATAATGTGCTAGATGGTAGTTGAGCAAAGAGCTTCCATCGCCCTTTTACATGTCTTGCTTTTCGTTCAACAGGGTGTCTAGCTGCCCTCCTAACCAGATAAAATCTGTGGGTTTACCAGTTTAGTCGCTGATGATCCGACTGTGAAACAGGTAGTACTGAGTTACATAGTATCAGTAGCACATTGAGCGACCAGGCACATTTTTCATAATTTCGGACTGTTGTACTCATCTTTATTGTGGTCTGTAAAAATAACCCGTTTCGGCCTTTTATTTCTTAACATGCCACAATAAAGATGAAGACAACAGTCCGAAAAATCAAAATAATACACATCAAGTCTCATTTGAAAAAAATAATACAAATAATATCCGATTTTCTTTTAAATTTCCGAATGAAATAATAAATTCCAGGTACCCTAATAATTATTCAAAATCACTCCTCTAGGCCATAGAATAATTTTAGAAATAAATTTATATATCGATATATAAGCACACACACACACACACAGACACACATGTATACACATACACATAAATATAAGTTTACATTTGGTGCAATTTAGTTACAAATTCAACTGAATTCTTCCTTAAATGCTAGTTAGCTTTCATTTCTTATTCGAACAGAGTACATTAGCGTTCCTCATTAACCGAGTTCATTTCCTACGGCGATAAACATTACACACACACACACACACACACACACACACACACAAATATATATATATATATATATATATATATATATATATATATATATATAGTAATTAGCTGTCCATCGTATACGATGACGACTATGTGAATCTGTTTTCTCCATTTGATTCAATATCTGGTTGCATCTTGCCAACTGCCGATGTGGATGTTCAAGTCCTCCATGTTTCTCTTGATGTTTGCTCAGGGTGGCAATGTCGATATTGTATTTTTGGGTACTCTTTAGATATTATGCCGCTCCTTCTTTCTGGTCTATTTGAATTATGTCCGGATATGCCACGACTCAAATTTGAGATCTTTGTAAGTTTGGACCTTTTTATTCTGGACGGCATCTTACCAGTATGGGTAATTATTTATTCATTTATTCTTTTTTTTGAGTACATATTTCGCAGTGGAAAGGAGCAAAGTTTTTTTAGTATGCACAAGGGTTTGCCAGTTGTTTGTGCGCCCCTCCCCTCCACCGAAAATGTGCTGAGCTCGCAAGTAGGGTTCTGAACGGGATCAGTATCTCAGTGGTCGCGGTGACTGACTGGGCTCTTTTACCTTGGTATGGTAACCAGTGTAGAAGAAGTAACACTCTGAATTAAAACCTGTTAAACTCTCCTTAAGAATTGACTTTGTGTCACATCCTACTTGTACGAAGAAGTTGCTAAGTACATAGAGGTTAGGGAATCGCATTCACTGTAGAATTCATATTTACATTTTTGTGTAGTTTCTTAAGAGTGTTTTGTTTTTGTTCACAGTTATGTCACATTAAGTGTTTCGATTTAATACAAATAATTTTTGCACAGTTTTATGTGTTAAAATATTCCTAACTAATACTGATAATTATATGGTTTTCCCGTAATTATTTATATTCAATAATAGTCATTAGTTTCCCAAGCGGGAAAAAACCTGCCTCCCAAGAAGGAATAAGAACCAGTCTGCCGAGAATATCTCTATTCGAAATCCTATTTCTTGGTATTTGAGTTCGAACTTCACTGTCTCAGCGATATAATTCAAATGTAGCCCGAACGTCATATATATATATATATATATATATATATATATATATATATATATATACTCATGCATAGAGGCAATCCTCCGGCGGGTCCATTTATGATTTACCAAATCTGCTGAAACTCAAGTAACGGTCCCAATTATTTTAGCTTTTAAACCTGCTCTGCTAATTTAGTATTGAGCACTTTTCTATGCAAACTTTTTATTTGCTTTCATTCATTATATATATATATATATATATATATATATATATATATATATATATATATATATATATATATATAATAAATGAATTAATGAATAAATAAATAAAAATTCTAATTATAAAAGGTTTGACCAAGAACTTTTCATCGCCTCTTTTTATATTGAAACCGAATTTCTAATATCTAATACAAATAATTATATAGTTTTCACGTAATCATTAATATCTAGTAACAATGATTAGTTTGTATATAGTTAGTTGGTTTTAAGTAACTAATAATGATCCTCAGTAAACAATCATAGTTTCAAGTAACTATCATTAATGCAATTGATTTATTGATGTAGGGGTAATTCCATGTCAAATCATCCGGAAAAAAGCAAAATTGTCACCCACCCTCTTCAATTTTTCTAATATATTTTTCATGTGTATTAACATTAGACGATCCCCAAAATGTGTGTCCCTATTCAAAAAATCGGTGGATTTATGTTGATTTTTAGTTCTCTAAACTTGGTGGGGTTGGCGAAAAATGGCGACTTTTTTTAACCTATTTTTGTCTGTAAAATGAGTTCTAGAGCTTCCCTACTACTAAAAATTGTTTTTTATAAGCATATTTTCCCAAGGAATGTAAAAATATTTAATGGATGAATATTGAAATAGTGGTTCTTATTTGACAAAAGTTTTACTTCGTTTTAACTTTTTAATAATAAACAGAAAAATAAATCTGGGATTCTCTTTAAAGCAAACTCAGGATACATTTATTCAAAGCAATCTCACAGAAATGAATCATAATGTTGTTTTTAAGTAACACGTCAAGAAAATAATTGTAAACAAAAATGGATGTCGTTGACCCCAGATAAAGAAACAAGACAAACAAAAAATATAACAAAAAGCGATAAAATGAAGATAATCACACTATAATTATTCCAAGAGATTGCATATCTTCCAACTCAACAATGTTTCTCTAATGAACCTTTCAAATAGACGCATTCATTGACAATAAAACCAAATCAAAGCTCAACTGCATAAGATTAAAAGTTATGAATCAATTTACAATAAATTTGAAAATAATTTGAGTCTTGCACGCAATAACATTAGATCTTTACATTCTATTGTATTCTTAGATGAACAATATCCACGCTCACGAATAGACAAATTTACGGAAGCGCTCGGTGTGTAATTGTTATCTTTGTGGGAAATAATCTCGGTGACCCGTGTTCAGATACTGGGCAAGGCTGTTTGCATTTCACATAGTGCTAATACCCTTGGTAAAAATATGGATCCAACTATTCTCCGGCTAGGTATAGATAAATAGTAAGACAGACTGGTCTCTTTGTTCTTGGTATGGCAACCAGTTTAGGAGAAGGATTGCCCTGAATTCAAACTTATTAAACCCCGCTTAAGAAATTGCCCTTGTATCACATCCTTATCGCGTAGAGGGGTTGGTAATTATGTATACCAACAATATATATATATATATATATATATATATATATATATATATATATATATATATATATATATGAGTATAGATAAAAGGATATGAAAAGAACACAATTAAAGTGATACTCATCCTGTTTGAATATGAGAATTCGTCTAGTGTCGAACTTGGAATATGTCTTCTTTTTTCAAAAACTGTTACAATAAGAGATACATGATTCGGTGACCTAGATAAGCGTGGCGGAAGTGCTCATATTTGAAACTACCGCATAAGCTTTTTGCAACATCAAGGTTTTCGTTTTGAATTCATATGACTTTCGTCTTCGCTATTGATAAGGCTGGAGTATAAACAAGCTCTGAAGATGATTTTTATAAAATCGAAATATTGTTCAATATTAGCTATGAATATGGTATAAAATATTTTCACTTTAACAGCATATTGTGTTGTTTTCATACCCTTTTATCTATACTCATACCGTCGGATTCATTTCCTTTCTTTTAACTATATATATATATATATATATATATATATATATATATATATATATATATATATATATATATGAAGGCGTTCGTCTTGTAATGTTTATCATTGTAAGAAATTGACTCGGCGCCACGAGTTCAAATCCTGGAAGAGGCTGTTTGCATTTTACATAGCGTTCATGCCCTTGAAAAATGTTATTTACCCAACCCGTTCACCATAAGTAGGGTGTGACACAAGGTTGCAAGTACGGAGCATTCAGCGTGGATCGAACTTGCTATTCAGTATCTGCGAAACTAGCTTTCGATCCATTACATGATTTGAGCGTATAAGTCTTTTATGTCAGGATGTAACCGAATAAGGTCTCTATATCATGATTTGAATGAATAAGTCTTCTTTGTCATCATTTGAACGAATAACGCTTCTATGTCAGTATTTAACCGAATAAGATTCTCTGTTATTATTTGAACGAATAAGACATCTATGTCATGATTTGGCGAATAACGTTTCTATGTTCTGACTTGAGCGACCTTTTCCTACTGAGTGGTTACAATGTCTTGTTCTGACTACAAACTAGAAAAGGGCGAATCCTTTAAGTGTGTTTTTATATCCATCTTTTCGATTTTTGTCGTCAGTAATATTCAGTCGAGACATGTACATCTTTAGTAATCCAATATACAATTCTCTCGTGTCTGAAATTCTAGAGGATTACTTATTCCAACAACATTGTACATATATTTGCTTAAAAGGCCCTAAAAATCAATTTGTGTATCTTTATATATTATTTGATTAAAGCGATATATTTGGATCATAACAGAAAGTTCTTTCTGCACAAATCTTTACAGTGGCATAGTGGTTAACGTGCTGGACTGCGACATCAGAGTAAGCAAGTTCAAACCCCAGTAGCGCTATTACGTTCAATTTCGGGCAAATATCCCTAGGAACTTTATAGACGTCTTTATCCCCTTTCTATTGGTTAAGCAGTATCACTACTGTTCTTCTATAAGGATGGCTTTGGCATTGAATAAACCACAGAAGTTCATATACCATTAACCAAACCTTTAAAATACATATGTAGCACGAATGATTTTATTGCAAATTATGTCAAATAATTAATATAACACTTTGTCGGCGTGGTCTAGAATAGGCTGACTGTATCCCCATCAGAGCTTGTTTATACTCCGTGTTGTTAAGAGCGGAGACAAAAGTCATATGAGTTCAAAACAAAAACCTTGATGTTGCAAAAAAGAAAAAGTTAAACAATAGTTTCGAATGTGAGCACTTCCGCCGCATTTTTCCCGGTCATCAGATTGTGTATATCTAATTGTAACAGTCTTTAAAAAAGAAGACATTAACAATTTTGACACTAGACGAATTCTCTTAAACAAAACGGGATGAGTATTAGCCTGTTGACGGTTAGTCTTCAACAGATTTATAGAAAAAGAATTTTTAATTTTGTAATTAATATTGTAAATTTTCTATTTTTTTGTTTTTCTTATATATAAAGTAAAAAAAGTATGAACGGTTGTAAGGTTTTATTTTTATTTTTTGGATAATGTGAAAATTCAAAATTTGTTCGGAATTATATAACGGAAAATGTCATGAAAAGGGGATTTTATGGTTTCTGACTACAAGTGTCGCTAAATAAGGGGACATATAAAAAAAAGCCTTGTCTTTGGGGTATGGTTTTATGGATAAGAATAACGCAAGATTCCTAATTATACGTAGTGTTCTATCGTGTATGTACACACACACACACACACACACCACACACACACACACACACACATATATATATATATATATTATATATATATATATATATATATAATTTGTTTAACTTCATGTTTATTAGTAAATTGGTAGAAATAATTCTTATGTGTAATCTTTCATTAATTTCATATGTATAATACATTGGTAAATATTTTTGTTTGATTAGATTTTTCATTAACTTCATGTTTATCAATAAACTGGTAGAAATAATTTTATTGACTTGATGCATATTAATAAACTGGTTCCTAAATGAGTTGATATACCATTAAAATCAATCGAATTGAATACAATTGCTTGAGAAAGTGTTAGAAGATTTGTATTTGTATTTCTTGAATTAGTTAGCATAATCCATAATGGTCATGAAAGTTATAACGGTTTCAGGCTATTTTGGTCTGAATTGAGCCAAATCAGTTGAGCCTCTAATTAAAGCAATTCTGTAGGCTAAGTGAATTCCGTGAAACATATGGTTCAATTTGATTAGGATATGTATAAATGTTTCCTAAACAGAAACATATCCTCAAATTCTTTTGATAGAGAATATGTCTGGTGTTCTAGGGAGTGTGGAGTATCTATTAATTTCCCTTATTCCTAGGGTGACTCTAACCCGGCGTGATTGTACCGTTTAGGGCCTCATCTATGGCTCAAATAGATTTGTTTAAAAATCTATATTTGATAGGACCATGTGTTAATACCGGTTAGTATCACATGTATAGGTCAAATAGATCTATCTAAAAAACAGTTGTATTTAACAGGACCATGTGGTAGTACATGTTAGGGCTCGATCTATAGGTTAAACAGACTTATTTGAAAAGGATTCCTATTTGATAGGATCAAGTGTCAAAAAACAAAAAAAATACCCCCCCCCAAAAAAAAAAACAAAAAACAAAAAACAAAACAACGTCACCCGTCAAAAAACTCTTAAAATAACTACAAAACAATGTAAATATGAACGTAAAATGAATGCGATTCCCTAACCTCTAGCCATAAAATAACCCCAAATGCGTTGGTTGACCTGCCGTCAAAATCATAAAAATATTATTGGTGATGAACAATGGATTTATTACGAAATCCAAAAACAAGGAAAATAATATATATATATCAAGAATAGCCTCCAACGTCTCATTTAAAAAGTTCTAAACATCATCCAAATACTTTAGAGCTTTTGGGAGTATGGAGTACCCCTTCATTGCAATTACTTCTAGGTCCACTTGGACCCGGAGTGGTTGTGTCTGTTAGTATCTCATCTATGGGTAAGTGGATAAAAATGTATTTAAAAAGTTTTCAAAACAGAATGAGCTTTTAAAAAATTGATGAAAAAAAGAAGGAATAAAAAAAGTTTTCGGCATAAAATAACTTAAGGGTTGACATGCCGTAAAATTCAACCAATCAACCAACCAACCAACCAACCAACCAACCAACCAAATTCTTTATGACTGCTTGAGCCTACGTTTTATCCATTTTTAATTTGTTGCACACATATATATTTATATAAATATTTGTATATTTGTAATATATATTTGTATTTCTTCAATGAGTTAGCAATCCATAGTGACCATGTAACTTGTAACAGTTCCAGGCTAAATCCAGTCTCTGTTGAGACTAACCATGACTGACTGGTTGGTTGGTTGGTTTTTATGGCATGTAAACTCTTCTAGGATTATTTTATACCGAATACATTTTGTTTTATTCTTTCTTGATGGATATTCACATTTTACTGTAATCACATTAATTTAAACTCATTTTATTCTATTTAGGTACTACCACTCCAAGTATGAGTGGACCTGGGAGTAATGGCGATGAAGGGGTACCCCACACTGTCCAAAGCTCCAGAATTGGAACTTCACCATTAGATGCAGTTTAACGTCATACCTAGGACAATAAGACCTTCAGTCACCGCCTTCTAGCACATATATCATAAAAAGGATTGAAGATTTGCTATGAGGGCAATAGGGTTGAAATAATAATATAGGTACTAGGGCTTGACGTGACCAACCAATTGGTCGGAGGAGGCCTCTCCGACCGCATGTATAGCCTAAGTAAGGGTCAAAGTGAAGTGTTGCATGTCATGGACTGCCCAGTCACCTGGATTCCGCCATTAGGCATCACGGATCGCCACACGGGGGGGGGGGGGATTTACCCCCTTTTGCAGATTCCATCTATGGATCAAAAAGATCTGTTTAAAAAAATTATACTAGAAAAAAAAAAAATAATGCACCCTCTGGACACAAATACTCAAGTTATAATCTAGTTAAATACTATATTGAATTAGAAAGACTAAAGAAATTAAATAATAACACAAAAAAGATTACACTTATTTATACTTTATTCTAATTGATTTCAATATAAAATTATACATAGAATTGCTTTTAAGATGTTTGAGAATAAAACAATAATATGATAAATTAATAACACTAAATAATCATTTATTAAACGCGGTTTTATTAAAACGATAGGCAAATTATTCACACCATACCTTATGTAAATATTTATTTCTCACTGATATATAACATACATCGCATGATTTTAAATACATTAATAGTATGGGCTGTTTTGAGGCAAATATATCCCAGCTAGAGCTTAATAGAGACATTGTTAATAAATAAGACACTGATTAAGGTTAAATAATGATTATTTAATAACCACTGAGAATATAAGAGACATAACTAAGGGAATTGTGACGTTAGCGGTAACGTACTTTCGGTTATAGACAGACAGAGACACATTCTCCAATATAATAAGATTTGATAGGACCGTGTGGTAATACGTGTTAAAAGAAAGAAAAATATCAGAAATAACAATGTCAAGTTAGTCTTGTCTCTGTTCTGCCTAAGTTCTGGTCTCTAATTAAATCAATACTGTAGGCAAAGTCACTAGCGAGAAACATACTGTTTAATTTAATTAGGATTTCGGATATAAATTTGTGTATGATTCTCAATGTAACTAACAATTCCCTAAACAAAAAAGATATCATCAAATTCTCTTGACAGAAAATATTATTCATGAATTAGCATCCTGATGAGAAAGAAAAGTTCTTGAAATAGAAATCTGTAGAGCAAATTAGAGAAAAACGTTGAAGGAGTGGGGAACATGCAGCCTACTGAACCATCAAATACTAGGCCGAATTACCTAATGGTTGAAGATGGTGTCAATGGAAGGTATTTAAGGTCGGAAATATTAGAAATCTAGCGAGGATCGAACTCGTTATTTAGTAGTAATAGATCTTCGAAACTAGCTTGCTAACCATGACAACCATGACTTAGAACTGTCTTAACCTAACTATCTTATCCACTAGGCCATGTGTCCAATTGGACAGTGGATAAGGTAGTTAGGTTAAGACAGTTCTAAGTGACAGTTATCTCTGGATTCAGGGTTCAATCCTGAGTGGCGGCAGTAACATAGAAAAATAATTAACACAACTCTTACCCCAGCGATGGTTAGCGGAATGAGAACAGGATACCCCCGTGGACTGAATAAAGGGTTAAGTTCAAAGTTCCGTGATGGCTCCCGATTACGACAAGAAAGTTCCCGAGTCTGAAAAGAAGGTTCCCGAGTCCGAAAAGAAGGTTCTCGAGTCCGAGAAGGTTCCCGAGTCCGCTAAGAAATACCTGAAGAAGGCCGGAGGGCATATCGGCCGAAACGTTGTACAAATAAAAATAAAGATGAGGACAATAATCCAAATAACTCAGATAATACTAACCATCAAGCCTCATCTCAAACATTCAGAGAAATAGTATTTTTACATATAGATTTAAAAAGTATGAACTCATTTGTCTCTCTATTCAAATGATTGTATTTGTTACTTTTATGTTTTTTTGTTTTCTTTTGTTTCGATTTTGTTGTTTCCATTCATGAATGGAGTGATTGATGTTGAAGTATGGTAGAAAATTAATTTAGAAACAGTAAGTAATCAGACATCTATGTATACTAGGGACTGGCAAAATGAGCCTAAAATGCGTTTTTGACAAAATGACTTTAGCCCCCCCCCCCCGAAAATAATTTATCAAAAATCAGGGAATTATCGGATTATAATGAAATTTATAATGCATTATTTATTTTATTTAAAAACTTTCTCATTTTTTTCAGGTCGCTTAATTTTGACCCCCCTTATGTTGGGGGCATAACATTTTTTTAAAGTTGGTCTTATCCTGTACTAATTACAGTATAAATAAAGAGATAAAAGACCGAAGTTATGAAGAGAAACAAAGTACCGAGAAAATAAGTACCGAAAATCGAAAAATAAAATGTAAAAAAATAATAGATTATTAATTTTTTGGAGATTTTTTTTTACTCATTTCGATAATTATTTAATTGGCTATTATCTTATAAAAGAAAAAAATTATACATCGATATTTTTTCTGCTTAAAAAGGGGGGGGGATACATTTTCAATCGAGTTTTTCTTCGAAAAGTATACTTTGATGCAATAAAATAAGGTTTGCATTAAATTGATATTTAATTCTAGAATCTAAAAATATAACATTTAAAACTTAAAATCCGAATATTTTTTATTTTAAATGAATTTTATATATTAATTTTTCATAGCAAAAATACTAAATTAAAGTTTTGAAATAAAATAACTGTTGCATTATAAAATTCATTAATTCATAAATTAATACTGAAAATTTCATTAAAATCGGATAATTACCTGATTTTTGGTAATTTTTTTTTTTTTTTGCAATCGCGAATGTTATATTAAAATTGTAAACAAGCGCTTAAAATCCTTGAAAAAGAGACAGAATGGCGGATCGCGTCGAAATTGACAAAAACAAATCCCTTTAAATGTATTAAAAATAAATCGCATATGTAATGATATTTTTCTTTTTTTAATGAGGGTCATTATGTTACTACTTATCGATTTAGACAAAAGTTTGACTTTAGATAATAGATTTAATTATTTTTAATTCGTTTTTAAAACTCGTAGAAGCTGATTTTTTTGCCAGTCTCTAATGTATACTTTGTAGGAGAATTGTTAGGTGTGTAGGCAGCTAGGTTGTGGCAGAGTTAGTTCTGAAGTAAGAAAGAAAAGAAGGAAAGAGATAAACATAAGAAGAAGAAGAAAGAGAGTGGGGAGAGAAAATGAAGTCACGTTGTGGGTTGGCGAACGAAACGTGTTACAATTGTAAAGACTTTGTTTATAAAATGTGTCGCAGGGACGTCAAAATAAAGACGAAAACTAAGTACGCAATCAGTCACATAGGAATTTGATAGTAAATAATGATTTTATGAATGATATAGCAATATCGTAATTTAGACATTTGTAAGATATAGTTTTGTATTCGAGGAAATTGTTCGTGATTTAATGCAATCGCAACATGATGGGTTAAACGAAAACTTGCCATAACTAACCTGGAAACACGGGAAGGGATTTGAAGAGTCTGGAAATATCGCTCGTAATGAGATAAGTATACAACTGTTATTTTTATATGACACATCATCACTCCATTGCGAATGAGGGACGACACCTTACAGAGAGTACCTGCTGTTATTTTATTGGTCACCCAATTAAGTATTGAACAGGCTCCTCGCTGCTTAACTTCGGTAATCAAGCGGAAATCATTACTTAACAGCGTGGCTTAACTGTAATCAGTCTTAGAATATAGTTAATTATAAAAATGAATATAATCTAAAAAGTGGGGGATCAATTTACAAGTTGATTATAATGCCAAAATGAACTCTCACATTATATCCAGAAACACAAATGGCTAAGGAAAGTGGTTTTGTTTTACGGCATATCAACCCTCTTTCGGGTCACTTAATGTCGAATTAAGTCCTTTTTGATAAACAAAGGACTCTGCTTATAGTATCTGCTTTTGCTTAAGTGGTCACCCAATAAAATATTGCTTAACTTTGGTGATCTAGTAGGAATCAGTGCTTTCAGCGAGAATTGACACTATTGTTCATGTTTATACTATGCAACAATACGATACATATGCTTAAATATAATTCACAAGACCACTTAGGCAGTCGGTCAGTCTATATTATTTCACTCCATTCGAGTTTTTCACATCCGCCTTAGCCGGTGGTTCACTGGAGGATCAGTGACAGCAAGTCTCTTCTGAGTATTCAAGCAGGCACCAATTACAATTGACACGACCTTCACCTTCATGTTCCACAGTTTTCTTAGTTTTCTGGCAAGTATTTGTCTATCTTTTCGCTTTCTTTCACTTTCACTTGGTGATCTACCGGTATTATTATTATTATTATTATTATTATTATTATTATTATTATTATTACTTGACTGTAATCAATTTTACAACTTGATTATAGTACCAAAAACGATCCCTCACTATCCAGAAATAATAATAATAATAATAATAATAATAATAATAATAATAATAATTTCGGATCACCCTATCCCAACCAGGAGACCAAACCTAGTATTGATTAACAAAAAAAAAAAAAAAAAAAGAAAAAAAGAACGTATCAATGAAAATGAAAAGATGGATAAATACCTGGACCTTGCCAGAGAATTGAAAAAACTGTGGAATATGAGAGTGAAAGTGATACCAATTGTAGTTGGTGCTCTTGGAATGGTACCAATAAACTTGGAAAAAAGACTGGGGGATCTAGAAATTAGAGGAAGAATTGAAACCATCCAGAATACTGCACTGCTGCAATCGGCTAGAATACTCAAAAGAGTCCTGGACACCTGAGGAGACTTGTTGTCAATCAAACTCCAGTGAAATACCATCCGCTAACACTGATGTGAAAAAAAATTATAATAATAATAATAATAATAATAATAATAATAATAATAATAATAATTATTATTATTATTATTATTATTATTATTATTATTATTATTATTATTATTATTATTATTGCCTGTTATATTCTTTAATGGTTTCACTCTAGTTAATGAAATAATTTCTTTTTATATAATTAATAATATTTTTCTAATCTTTTCTTGGTGTCAATTCATATATATATATATAACTAAATGTTTCCTTTTATCAATTATGATTTTTAATTTTTTCAATATTTTTTTAAAATTATCTTTATATTCATATATCATAAATATTTTCTGTATGATATATTTTAAATGATTTCTAATCTTACAAGATTTTCTAGACAGGAAGCAATTCAGACATTCGCGAAGAAATAGATACATATTGTTAATGTCATTTTAAAACTAGAACACAAGATGGTGATCAGGTTGCTCTTAGTTAGTTTTTTAAAAAGATTTTAAATGTTACATCTTGAAGCATACGCAAAATCCTCACATCTTATTATAATGGAGATTGTGGGTTTATCTGTCTGTAACCGAAACTATATTACTATACAAGTCACAATTCCTTTAGTTATTTATATCATATTCTCCATGATTTTATTTTTTATTTAAACCTCAATTATTAATAAAATTGTTTTACATTATTTACACTGTTGACCATATCTACATGCTAATAACATGCAATTGTATTTATATATACAACAAAATAGAGGTTTACAGTATGAATGGGAAGGCTAATTTGCATATTGATCTTAAAAAATTGATTTTAATAAATATATGCTTAGTATTATTGATTTCTAATTGTTTAGTTTTATCTTATTGAATATGAGCAAAAATCTCCTCAGATAAATCTTAAAAGAAATCCCTTAACAAGAAGAAATAACTGTAATATTATTCTTTACTTCCTATTTTAACTAAACAGTTTAATTAGGAACATTTACCAATGAAAGACGGGAGTAACGGAAAATGATTGAAGAGTTAGTTTCAAAGTTGTTCTATTTTTCAATCATACCCCCTCTGTTCAAAATCTTTTTATCTACATTCTTATTCAGTTTCATTAGCCTTTCTAATTTAATATCATATTTTATTATAGAAATTTAACTAAAATACTTGCACCCGGAGGGTGCATATATTTGCTAGTCTGTATAAATATAACTCTGATATTTTAAATTTAAACTCACCCATGACAAAAGCGGTTCACGTTGTGTTTTCTTTGGAAATCTTTACAGAAAACAGTGATTGACTCAACACTATTGTAGCTATGTGAGACTAAAACAGAGAATTTCAAAATTTGTGCAATCATTGGGAAAGTTATGCAGCAAAACTATTCTCCCTCCAGCTATGGGTAAATAGTAGGGCAGACTAGACTCTTTACCTTTGGTTAGGCTACCAGTCTATAAGGGAAACTCTTAGTTTAAACCCGTTAAACTCCGCTAAAGAAATTGACCATGTGTCGCATCCAGCTAATACGGAGGGTTTGATAAATATATACACGTTGATCGCAACGTCTTGTCAGACGAATGCCACTCCTTCATTTATTGTCCGTTCGTGGGCTCGTTGATGATTTTTTAAAGTCCTGTCAGTGATTGGCTCAACACTGCTGTTGCTATTTACTACCACTCCAGGTAAGAGTCAACCTGGGAGTAATGCCAATGCCGAAGTACTCCACATTCTCCGAATCTCCAAAAATTAATCCTCCAGTTTCATGATATACCCAGGATACCTGTTTTCTTGTGTGAAATCTATTTTCCAAAATTTGACCTTTTTTTATTTTTAAAGGTTGTGTTAACGAGCATAACCAGCCAGGCAATTAATTGTTTCGATGTTGATCCTGTTAACATTTGAAGATCGATATTGACTGTTCATACTAAAAACAAAGAATTTCAAATCTGTGCAATCATTGCAAATACATATTTCATTTCAAGTAAAAATATTGATTTACTAGCGGAACTATGTGTATACATTAGATAACAAGTGAATAATTAGATCACAGTTATTCCCTGTCGACAGGACTTAGAATATGTTGATTGTATTCCCAGCAGTGTGGTAAGACCCTAAGACCCCAATGTGTATCCTGTGTCTAACAATAAAATACATCTGATGGTAAGGCTACAGTGTAGAGAGATCTAGGGAGTGTTGAGTACCCATTTGTTGCCATTGCTCTCAGGTCTATTCGGACATGAAGTGGTACTACTGTTAGGGTTACATCTATGGGTAATATATATGTTTGAAAATTATTTGTGTGCGATAGGGATACTTGATAACATATAACTGCAAACGATTTGTATCAAGAATATCTACTTAACTCTTTGCCTACCAAATTTCCCCCACCGCTGTACAAAGTTTTTTGTATTTTTTACCTGTATGATGGGATATTTCAAAGTTCACTAACTATTCACCTCAAAAGTCATTCTATTTAAATGAACTCCAATTATTATTGTAATCGGAGTACTTTTGTTCAACTATAATGAACTAATCACCGGTTTTTGTACTTTAACGGGAGAGCCGTGTATGTGTGTAATAAGTGGTAACCGAATTAAATATTGAACGGGTTTACCACTGCTTAACTGCGAGGATTTAGCGGGAACCGGTCCTTTCGGTGCGACATTGTAGTAAGAGAGTTCGAACTCTGGTCACTCTATTACGTCCATTTTTAAACTAATACACTTGGGATAGGAATAAACCTCTTAATTTCTCAGTTGTTGGTTAAATTGTGCCACTAACGTTCTTCTATAAGGATGACTTTGGCATTAAATAACCCTTGTAGGTTAATATGCCATTAAACAAAGAAAAAAACCCAAAAGATTTTACAATAATTATTACTATAATCAACTTTCAAACTATGACAAAAAACAACTGAGGTGGTCACTACTAGAATAGGCTCAGTCCAAATTAGTGATCATCCTCCACACTTTAATACAATAACCAGCATTACGTTTTTTTATTGTATGCCCCCCGTCTCTCGGCGGTCCAGTGGCTTCGGCCCTGGACCGTGGCTACAATTAATAGCGTCGACCCCAGGGGCTATCCCCCAAGCAATACCTGCCCCCTTGATTTAAAGGGGTAGGGCTGGGTTTACTGCCCAGCGCCCGAGGCGCCCCCTCGAGGGCGAATGCCGACGGGATCGGCGCATTTTTTGTGCCTACTACCCATGATCTTCGGCTTGTGGGTGGGTCCACATAAAATATCCTTGTGTCACGCCCTCATAAGCGGGATAAGAAGCAAATACCTTACGTTTTTTTGTTTTATGTGACATTGTTTATATTCTTCTTCTTCTTCTTCTTCTTCTTCTTCTTCTTCTTCTTCTTCTTCTTCTTCTTTTACAAGCATATGTTTTATATAATCCCATGACGTTAATAATGTTACGAGAAAAGATTTCACGGAATTTTGTAGTGTAAGTTTTAATTTCATTCACGATTATTTACTCCCGGTTTGAGATTTCATTATTTCAATTCTATCGCCGGTTTAAGAAATTCAAAGGAAATTTGGATTTTACACTTGAAAATACTTTTCTCATTATTCAGTTAAAGTAAGTATAGGACATTATTTATTTTTAAATTCTTCGAGCTTAATTAATCGTTTTATATTCATTGTTAAAATCAAATTATTTTAGACTGAAATTCACTAATTAAAAATATCGATTAGGAACCTTCTTGGTCATGTGTATGTGTGTGTATTAGTAATTAATATATATATATATATATATATATATATATATATATATATATATATATATATATATATATATATACATGTGTGTGTATGTGTGTGTGTACTATGTAATATATATATGTACATATTTGTGTCTGCGTATAAAGCATATGTATATACATCATTTAGTACACACACACATATATATATTATCTGATGCTCACACGCACATATATTATATAAATGAATGACACTTTATCAATCAAACATTTTTCCATAGTGTTAGCCTTAATTAAATACGAATCATGTGCAATTATTTTACATATTCAACTTGAAGAACTACCCGTAATGTTTAATTAAATCTAATTAATTATTCTAATAAGATAAATAACGCCATGTATAAATACATGCCCTGTTTGATTCATGTGTTGTTGGATCAATACCTAATGTAAATAGTTATCGTCGTAAGAAATTGGCACGGTGACACGAGTTCAAATCCTGGACGAGGCTGGTAGTTTTTCACATAACGCTAATACTCTTCGGAAAGTTATGCAGCAAAACTATTCTCCCTACAGCTATTGGAAAATAGTAGTGTAAGACGAGCTCTTTAACTTTGGTTAGGCTACCAGTCTATAAGGGAAACTCTTAGTTCAAACTCCGCTTACGCAGTCGACCATGTGTCGCATCTAGCTCGTGAGGAGGGCTTGGTAAATATATGTTGATGATTGCGACGTCTTGTCAGACGAATGCTACCCCTTAGCATTTATGTACAGATACTGATGAAGGATTATCTGTACATAGATGGATAATATAGAGATATAGCTTTGTAAGCGAAGTCCCTCTCTCAGTTCAAAAAGTTGAGATCCAACAACAAGCAGAGACAAAATAGCCAGCAACAAATCAAAGTGCAGACCAACAGGATTCTGGGAATGGTCATCTGCTGGATGTTCTTTTTTTTCAAGGAGATATACCGTCTTTATGAACGTCTTTCTACACTTAAAATGTTTATTTCAAGGTGTATATCGTTATTGTCTGTTGAGAGAATATTTTCTTTCTTAAGAGACCCGAAATCAACATATTTCCACTTTGAATTTTTATTTCAACATATATATATATATATATATATATATATATATATATATATATATATATATATATATATATATGTGTGTGTGTCTGTGTGTGTGTCTGTGTGTTAGTGTGTGTGTATTTGGGCAGCATTCTTTCATTTATGCATGTAGAATTAAACAAAACAGATGTCTCCTGTTTAACGATTTTATTGATGATCTTTTCAAGCTTTCTGGCCAACTTTTTTTAATATTTGGATGGAATTCGTGGATTAGTCCACCGAAGTTCATATCCCGAGTACTTTCGGCATATCGAAGTGCCATCATCAGGGGTGAGTACTGCATTGGAAATTAATTTTGTTTAAGGATGGTTTGTATTGTTTGATGTATAAAGCTTCTAGTATTTGGAGTTTTTGTTTATTTTTTTCTTGTTGCAGAATGTGTGTATTTTCCGTTCGGTAATTAGAGTGGGGACATGAATGTAATTTTAGATGTTGCGAAAACCATCCTTAAATAAAATTAATTTTCAATACAGCACTCACATTTTAAAATGCCTTTAACACTTTTCCAATCAATTCTCCTCCTTCCAGCCTCCACATCCATTAATATAATTTGAAAAAAAAGTTGGAACACATCAGATGATGGCACTTCGAAATGCCGAAAGTACTCGGGATATGAACTTTGGTGGACTAATCCACGAATTCCATCCAAATATAAAAGAAACTTGGCCAGAAAGCTTGAAAAGATCATCAATAAAATCGTTAAACAGGACACATCTGTTTTGTTTAATTCTCTCTCTCTCTCTCCACACACACACACACACACACACACACACACACACACACACACACATATATATATATATATATATATATATAATATATATATATATAGTGTTATTTATCTGATTAGAATAATTAATCACATTGAATTAAACATTGCAGGTAGTTCCTCAAGCTGAAGATGTAAAATAATTGCCCAGGATTAGTGTTTAATTAAGGCAAACACACTCTTAACGATGCTGGTTGCATTTCACATAGCGCTAATACACTTGGGAAAAGTATGAATCCAAATATTCCTCCCCCGAGCTATGTGTAAATAGTAGAACAGTCTGGGCTCTTTAAACATTGTATGGCCACCAGTCTAGGAGAAGGAAAACACTGAATTCTATCTTGTTAAACTCCACTTAAAAATGACCTTGTGTTGAATCCTGCTCGACAGAAGATATTGGTAAATACATCAAGTAGATATCGAGCTTAAAGAATATTCTTGGCAAAACCCATCCGTTGCACATCCAAAAATCAAGACTTAAAATCGTGTTATTATGCTTAAGCTTCAATGTGTGTTGAAAATAGATACCAATTTTCACAAGAAAGAAAAAAATCTGTCCCTTCTCTTTCTCAGTTGGTTAAGCCTTGTAATCTAAATCTGTAGTGTTCGTTGAAATTATAGGTATAAAAGAGTGTTGTGTCAGTATATATATATATATATATATATATATATATATATATATATATATATATAGGGTATCCAAATGACTGGTAGTAAGGGATGATTCCACCTGGGATCCTCAAAATCACACTGTATAAACCATATTGTATGCTCCTGTAGGTGTAAGCATTTATTCATACAAGGATTTTTATAAATCCCTAAAGAGAGCTCAATGTATAATAATCAATAAATTAGATTATATACAGAGCAATATTTAACATTCAAAAAAAGAAACAAACTTAACAAGCCGTCATTCTGTAATGAATTTATTTCGACCAAAAGTTCAAAAGGCTTTTAAATCCCCCCCCCCCAAAAAAAAAAACTCAAAAGGCTTTTGGTCTAAATGAATCTATTACGGAATGACGGTTTGTTAAGTTTTTTCTTTCTTTGAAAGTTATATAATATATATATATATATATATATATATATATATATATATATAATATATATATATATATATATATATCAGAATTATCCTGAAGATCATTTCGATGAATTTTGGGTAGTTCATTTCTGTCGATTCTCTAAACGAAACTCAACAAGTACGTGTTGAACACTTTCCAATATTTATTATTTCGACTCATCTTTTTTTCCTGCCTTTCAAACCCTATATATATATATTATATATATATATATATATATATATATATATATATATATATATATATATGCTTTTCTTTCCAGGAATATAAACTGAACTTCAAGCATCTGTGTACGCGCGAATAAACTTTGTTTCAGCGAACGAAAAGACATAAAACAGACTATAGAAAGCAACAACGATACATGCAAATAATAAACAAATAAATAAATAGGAAAGTAAGTAAATGAATAAATAAAGAATTCCTTTCATTATAAGTTTTAACAGTTGCAAAAAAAAAATGGTTTGAGTCTTCCATCATGTCACTTACGTTCATATTGTTTCTTCTTTTGTTTGCTTAGCCTTTAAACCTTCAAGAGATTGTTTTTCCAATTCACTTGATTGTTTATATTAGAGAAAGAAATGAAATTCCAGAAGGATTTACTCAGACGGAAAATAAAATTGCAATACCTTCAATATGCGTTTACACAATTTACACAAGATAAAACATTCTGGTAATATAATATGTATTTACCCAAACCAACCCCTCCACACGAGCAGAATGTGACACAAGGTCAATTTTTTAAGCAGAGTTTACCGGGTTTGAATTCCAGTTTTTCCTACTCCTTGTTACAGCAAAATTAAAGGGTATTATATCTTATTATAATGGAAAGTGTGTGTTTGTCTGTCTGTAACCGAAACTATATCACTACTCAAGTCACAATTCCCTTAGTTATTTACGTCACATTCTCCATGATTTTATCTTTATTCAGACCTCAATTATTAATAACATTGTTTTACATTATTAATGCTGTTAACCATACTATTAATATGCAATTTTATTTATATATACAGCAAAATAGTGGTTTACAGTGTGAACGGGAAGGCTAATTTGCATACTGATATCAACAATTTGATTTTAATAAATATGTGCATAGTAGTATTGATTTCTAATTCTTTGGTTTTATCTTAATGAATATAAGCAAAAATCTTGGGGATAAATCTTAAAAGAAATCCATTAACAAGAAGAAATAACTGTAATTTTATTCTTTACTTCCTATTTTAACTAAATAGTTAAATCAGGAAAACTTAGTAATGAAATACAGGAGTGATAGAAGAATAAGTTTCGATTATACCCCCCACTTCTGTTTCAAATCTTTTTATCTGCTTTCTTATTTAGTTTCATTGATTTTTTTGCTGAGGTGGAGCGCCACACCTACCACCAGCTCTCCACTTTACCGCACAGATCAGGTTACCTAATCTATACTACTCATGCGCTGTGTTGGCGGGAACTGATATCAAACCAGGTACATTGCGATCCCTTGGCGGATACTCTACCGACTGAGATAAACCAGCCTCTTAATGGAACAATATGTACATTTCTCAGAGCTATTTCAAATAGTTCAATATGTAAAAAGTATAATAATCTTGATTTAACTACCGCGCTCTTTTTTTCTTTCCCTCCTCCTTTTCATCTTTTCATTATGTTCGATTGAAACAAATTAGCGTTATAGCTTCCACGCGCTCACCCCCTCTATCTATATTTCCCCTACCTTATTTCTTTCTTTTTTCTCATATTTTTCCTGTGTAGCATGAACTTTTCTTCCCTTTCTTTCTTTATGACAAAAACGGAATCGTCCATTATCTAGCTGAGGTGACGACACTTATAAGAAATAAGAATTCGGCGTTTAAGCAACACCAGGCAATCAGTATTTACATTTTTGCATTTCATTTGGGAGAATTTAGGCAGTCTCAATTTTTAAACAGAGGGTGTTGCAAGATGATAACGGTCGTACTTTTAAGGAATACGAGTATTAATATATAGACGAAATATCGATTTTTTCTTAAACATCCTGTGGTTGAATTACTGTAAATTATCACATATAAATGGGAACTGTACTCCCACGTGCATAGAATGAGGTGGCGTCGTATAAGTTTTATTCCGTCACACGATGGCCAAAGGCATTGGACATGTTATCAGAATACCTACTACCCTCTGGCAATCACGTACTGTAAAGTGTTCAAAATCAGCACCATCCTTGAGGGTGCTGCAATTCTATATATATATATATATATATATATAATATATATATATATATATATAGGTGTGTCAAAAAAGTATCGAAATTTTTGTACTTTTTGACACACCTTGTATTCTGAAAAAAAATAACGTTCCATTCATTGTACATTTTTATCTCGGTAAATACAGCTTCAATATCGATATTTTTATGACACACATTATATATATATATATATATATATATATATATATATATATATATATTCACGGAACAAATGGACATGCTACTACTAACAACACTCGTCTACCCGGATTTTAATAGCATGTCAAACCCTCAAAAACACTTCTTTTATAGTTCTTCTATAATGCTCCCTTTCTAAAAATCTAAATAAACAATTTCTTCAAATAAGAAATTTTCTCCTGACGATGACCTAAGGTCGAAACTAGTTGAGAATAAGCAACATACAAGAAATATTCCTGATTGTCTTATTACTTTTTGTTCATACTATATATATATATATATATATATATATATATATATATATATATATATATTGTATGTCTGTGCGTGTGTGTGTAGAAAATAGAAAAACGCGTAGTATTCCAAAAAGGTGAATTCTTGATGATGAAGTCGACGTTTCGTTCAAGATGGAAAGAATGTTGTTTGAGTTGGGTGGATGATTTTTAAAAAAATAGTAGTTGAGCGACATTTCTATTCTCACGTTTTCCTAATGAAAGTTTACTAAAACCGAAACGCTATAATGTCGACTTCACCATCAAGAATAAATTCATCTTTCTAGAATACTCCATGTTTTTTTTATTTATTTCCCTATTTACACCCATATATATATACAACGAGAAGACTACTACGAAACACGCACTCAAATCTATAGCCCAACATCTCGCCCACACATACAAACACACAAGCCATTGCACACTAGTTGTTAAGGAAAAAATTAAAATAAATTAAATAATATATATATTATATATTATTATATATATATATATATATATATATATATATATATATTTAAAATATTATAAATATAAAGATAAATTGAATTAGATATAAATAAGTAAATAAACAAATTATGATAATTTAATAATAATAATAATATTAATATATATTAAAGATTAAATTGATGTAAAATCCAACAGGAAACGTCACAAAACAAAATACACTTTTTCATTCGCACATACCCACGTACAAAATCCCGCGCTAGGATACAGTCTTAACGTCACAACCAACACGCATTTCAATGTCACGCGCATTACAATACGC
>CM042141.1:97752482-97757482 GCA_023376005.1 Doryteuthis pealeii
CTTGGCCGTTAGTGGTGACCCGTGATGGTTATGCAGTCCATGACATACAGCACTCTACTTTGGCTCTTATTTTGGTTAGAAGGGCAGTCGGAGAGGCCCCCTCCGATCAAACGGTTGGTCACTTCAAGACCTTGCACCTATATAATAGACCCTCGACTCCTTTTATCATATATGTGCTAGAAGGCGATGGCAGAGGGTCTTAGTGTCCTGGAACTATGGGGAGTGTGCATTATCTCTTCATCGCCATTGCTCCTATGTCTACCCAGACTCGGAGTGGTAGTACCTGTTCTTGTATATCGGTTAAATAGAAAAATGAGTTTTGAAATATGTGTTTAAAAATTGAGTTAAAAAACGTTCAATACCCATCAAGAATGAATAAAACAAAATGACTTCGGCATAAAGTAACCCAACCAGGGTTGGCATGCAGTAAAATCCAATCAACCAACTAACCAATCAACCAACCAAAATACTCAAACCTTTCGTCACGGGATATGACATAATATCGTAAATAAAGAAAGGGAGTGTCTCATGTATGACACTAAACTGCATCCGATGGTGATGCTAGAGTTCTGGAGATGTTTAGGGTTGAGTATTCCTTCATTAGGATCCCAGCTTATAGCTAAAATTTGATGTACGAGCGAGCTTCAGATACGCTTATGTTATTAAGTTCACTAAAAGCATCTAAGTTTCCAAATTTATTACGCCAAAGAAAAATATGGAACAGTTTAATAGCATTTCAGTTTATTTCAGTGGTGAAGGTTGATTTGAGTTACGAGCGTAATGGATTAAACTCGTAAGTCAAAGCACCACTGCAATTTTCTTAATATTAATTTAATAACTTTTTAAATTACTTATACTTTCTTAATAATTCATATTTTCTCAGTGTCTTTTGTGTATGTAAGTCATCAAAAGCAATGAGGAGAGTAGACGTCTGTCAGTACTGAATTGTTTTCAGTCGTGTCTACTTTGGTTTAATTATGAGAGATTCAAAAATCTGTTATAGCTTCATTGTGCACTTCTTACAATTACGTAGTGTATTGTCTACTAATTAGAGAATGTCTGTATTTTTACTAATAGTCACTTTTTCCGGCAAAAGAGCTATCAGCAATTACAGTCACACTGAAATGAACTGATTATGAACAGTTAGAAAGTTATATATCCAAGTAAGAAAGGCTTATGGTGTTCTGCAAACTGTTAATCTCTCTCTCTCTCTCTTTCTCTTTCTCTCTTTCTCTCTCTCTCTCTCTCTCTCTCATACACACACACACTCTCTCTCCCCCTCTCTCTCTATCTCTCTCTATCTATCTGTCTCAGTTAGTTCGTATCTATCTATCTATCTATCTATCTATCTATCACAGTATGTCGTATATATCTATCTCAGTCTGTTCGTATCTATCTATCTATCTATCTATCTATCTATCTATCTATCTATCTCAGTCTGTTCGTATCTATCTATAAATCTATCTATGAATCTTAGTCCATTCATCTCTCTCCCTTTCTTTCTCTCTCTCCCTTTCCCCCTCTCTCTCTATCTATCTATCTCCGTCTATCTATGTCAGTACGTATCTATCTATCTCAGCCTGTTCGTATCTATCTATCTATCTATCTATCTATCTATCTCAGTCTGTTCGTATCTATCTATAAATCTATGTATGAATCTTGGTCCATTCATCTCTCTCCCTTTCTTTCTTTCTTTCTCTCTCTTTCTCTCTCTCTCTCTCTCTCTCTCTCTCTCTATCTATCTATCTATCTATCTATCTATCTATCTCAGTATGTATCTATCTGTCTCAGCCTGTTCGTACCTATCTATCTATCTATGTTGAAAACATTCAATTTTTTAATATAAACACTTTCTGCCAATCAATCTAGGCAAGGGGCCTAGAGTGATTGTTTATCGTTTCATCACTGACAAATTTATAAATGCGTTATATCAACTCTAAATTCAAGAAAAAATCTAGAAAATATCAATAAACAATCAAAGAAAAAATCTAAATGATACAAAATCCTCGGGATGAAGCGAAATTTCATCTGTCAAAAACATTGAATCATTTTTATAAAATATTTATACATATATATGCATATATCAAAATTAACACAAGCAATACAATTTATATATATATATATATATATATATAATATATATATATATATATATATAATATATAATTTTTTCGTTTGTTTTTATAGTTAGATAGAAGCATTATTTATAAATGTAATACGATATATTTTTTTTTCTTTTTTTGAAGGCAAAATAATGCAGATTCATGTTGAAAAACATATTTATTCTTGTACTCTTAATTTTCGGATAAAATCCATCTTCAGAGAGTTTATTATAGAGTTGAAAATGTTCCATCTGATGGAACATTTTCAACTCTATAATAAACTCTCTGAAGATGGATTTTATCCGAAAATTAAGAGTACAAGAATAAATATGTTTTTCAACATGAATCTGCATTATTTTGCCTTCAAAAAAAGAAAAAAAAAATCGTATTATATATATATATATATATATATATATATATGCACTTTTTTGTACTTTTTGACACACATTGTACTCTGAAAAAAAAAAGCGTTCCATTTATCATTAATTTCTATCTTGGTAAATACAGCTTTAAACTTGTTACTTGTTGACACACCATGTATTTTGAAAAAAAATGAATGGAACGTTACTTTTAAAAAATACAAGGTGTGTCAAAACGTTCAAAAATGTTTAATACTTTTTTGACACATGTTGTATGTTGTGTGTGTGACTCTATGTATGGTTAACACTATCACATTTGAAGAGACAGTAGTAAGCCAACATACAGTATTATTAGGAGAGTGCTCAATATCTGTGATAGAGCGATCTTATTAATAATAATGATAATAAATAAATATATAAATAAACAAGCAGACTTGTTTTCATACAAATAAATATATACAAAAATACATATTATATATATTATATATATATATATATATGAGAGGTGATACCTCGAAACACGTGTCTGTGGATTACTTTATTATATGCTCCCAATTTGGTTGAGCACTTTAATTAGAAGGGATTTAATTGCAAAAATTCACCGTATTCGGCGCACAGCTAAGCCTCGCTTTGTTTACATAAAGTTTGAGGCCTCTAGTGAATTTCATTTCCGCTTAGAAATGTAGCGATTAAATAGTCTCCTATATTTGACAGCTGCCTGTGGCCGTACGGGTAAGAGGATTGGCGAACGAAAGTTCATTCGGGTCTCGAACCCGGCTAGAGGTAGCTTTTAAACTGTATAACCACACTGATGAGAGGTGATACCTCGAAACACGTGTCTGTGGATTACTTTATATATATATATATATATATATATATACTACACAAATTCTGTGAAATGGAATATTCATTTTTTTTGCGAATAACTTTCATATTTCTCGCTCGAATTTGTTTAAAATTGGACAGTTTACTTTTAGCAGTATATTTGATATATGTAAATAATCTTTCACTTCCTCCCTGATAATTTTAATTCATTTAATGATTTATATGCGAGGTAATTTCATGAATATTCTCAGTTTCAAAGTATTGGCATAAAAAGAGGGAAACATTGGGTGTTCCGAATATAATCTCCCAGTATCCTAAATGGAATGCGTTAAGGGTATTTCGGAGGCACAAAAGCCGTCATTTTTTTTATAATTCATGAGCGTACTGTCAGTTTTGAGCAGTAGTGTAGAAGATAGTAGATCGAATAGATATACTATTACCAAGTAAGTAAAGTCGTCGGGGCGGCCTAAAGTCGGTATCAACCAGTCAGCGAGGGAGTCTATCCCCTTTTCAATAGCGCTAGACCAAGGAGATTATTTAAGCGTCTGAGGTGGAGCGCCACACCTACCATCAGCTCCTCACTTTACCGCACAGATCCCTGTGCTACTCATACACTGAGTTGGCGAGGACCGTTATCGAACTAGGAACCTTGTGGTTTCTAGCCGAACGCTCTACCAACTGAGCTATCCCGGCCCCTCTTTGACTCTTATTCACTATTATTACATATCTCCTACTTCTCTTTGTGTGCGAGTAATTGGCCGCTTTTACCCACGACATAAAACTTTTTTCCAACCGTTTTGATTTGAACTCAAATACTATTTTCTGTTCAAAACTGACAACACGCCCATCAATTATGACACATGTATGAATGACTGCTTTTGTGCCTCCGACATACCCTTAACTCTTGAACCTTTGTTTATAATGTTAAAAGGTTCCTCTAGACACTATTTGAATGGGAACGCTATCACTACGTAGCGTTTTATTTAATATTTTTCTTACATTTCGAGTGTTGAGAGGAGACTTTTAAACGTCATAAACAAAGGCTCAAAAGCTTTTGCTTGTTTCCACAATTTTTCTTTCATATGATGTATGATTATTAACCAAGTTGTGTCCCGTTGATTGTTTAATTAAAACCGAAACGCTTTAGCGTCGGCTTTCTAAATTTCAATCTTTGACATATTTTATTGTTTTTTCAAAAAAACTTTATACTTATTCAGACACACACAGACATTATATATATATATATATATATATATATATATATATATATATATATATATATATATATATATAGTTAAAAGAAAGGAAATGCATCCGACAGTATGAGTATGAAAAAGATGGAATGAAAACACCACACAATGCTGTTAAAGAGAAAACAATTTATAACATAATCATAGCTGATATTGATCAATATTTCGATTTTACAAAAATCTTCTTCAGAGCCCGTTTACTCCGTGGTGTTTGTGATCGTAGATAAAAGTTTTCTCTTTAACAGCATTGTGTGGTGTTTTCATTCCATCTTTTTCATACTCATATATATATATATATATATATATATATATATATATATATATATATATATATCTATTAAAAAAGAAGGTTTGCAAAAAGGATTATGTTTTTTAAAAATTATTATTATCTTAAATTTAAAATAAAAAAATAATCCTTTTTGCAAACCTTTTTTTATAGAATATCTAATTTTCTCCTGTTGGAC
>CM042141.1:97762482-97774982 GCA_023376005.1 Doryteuthis pealeii
ACCACAAACTAACCATTCGGCAAAAATCACCTTACACACGTATGCAAAACATTTAAACCAACCAGGACACACATTTGACAACATTAAATATATTCTAATAGAAAGCGACTTTTCAACAATACAAACACGCAAACGAAAAGAAAGTAAATGGATACTTAAATTCAATCCACACAAAAATGGCTTGAACACTGACCTAAGTACTTTAAATACAAGCAAATACTTTCAAACAACATATTCCTAACGTCCCAGCACAAACATTATAGTCTTCCAAAAACAAATGCTAGGTACAACTAGAGATATAAATAATCCAACTGGAGATATAAATTCCCATACAAAAGACAACACAAAAAGAACATTAGACCTTATTCAATGGCTGAACGGTTAAAACAAAAACGCAACATTTTATCTGATGTTGTAGCTTCGGTTCTGAGCAAAAACCAAACAATCTTTTTGGTACAAATAATGTTCATACCTACAGCGGATAGCCGATAAGACAGCCTCGCATGTTACCAACTCATTAGTATATATTTGTACTAGTGTTCTTTGTTAATATATTTGTTTAACTCATTTCCTCTATTCTGGCCCCTAACCAGGCTACAACAGTATTCAAAAAGAAATTTTATAAACTGTAGTAGGTCGTATTCTTATGCAAGTTACTTGAAGCTGTAATTCTTTATATTGTAAAGGTAGGTGATGTAATGGTTATCGTCGTAAGAAATGGACACGGCGAGACGAGTTCAAATCAAGGACGAGACTTGTTGCATTTCACAATGCTTAGGAAAGGTATGAATGTAAAATAATAATAGGAAAAATACCAAAAAGATTTGGCATTAAATAACAAAACAGGGTTGGTATGCCGTTAAACCAGACGAAACCACCACACCACAACTGGTCAATGTTCTTCGGTCATCATTTTATTCATACTATTCATCTGAACACGTGCGTCCATATTTACATTGTGTCTGAGTGCTGGACTTAGAATTACCAGTGAATAAACCCGACTTCCCCTTTTACTGTCAATCGAGACGGAACCATTAGATAACTAGATCAACGTTTAGGTCAACAAAAAGCAAAACAAAAAGAAAAAAGTCATTAATCGGCCACCTGCTGGAAGTAGAGAGCTTGTCAATATCCATAATCAAATCCGACAGGATTCGCTCGGATCTCACCAATCATCAAAGAAAACACAACACACAAAGACTAACAGCCTTAAAAATGCCACCTGAACATATTAAATCTCATCAACTATACCTCACAAATATAACACAAAAATATTGATAATAACTGACTCAACCTCGTATATATATATATATATATATATATATATATATATACGAGGTTGAGTCGACGCTCTTCTATATAAGGCATGGAGCACTCTGTGACGGCCTTTACACACAAAGCGATGTGTGTATTAAAACAGTTAAAAATCCTCTTCCCATTCTGTAAGTGAAGACAGCCTAATGGTTAAGGAGCCGGACTGACACCCAACCGATCGGATTTCAATTCCGACTGTAGGTAGCTTACAAAATGTCTAGCCACACTGAAGAGACTTGATAAGTTGAAACACATGTCTGTGGATGGCCATATATATATATATATATATATATATATATATACATACATACAAGGCATGCCATAAAAGTATCGAGATTGAAGCTGTATTTACCAAGATAGAACTGAACAATGAATAGAACGTTAATCCTTTAAGAATACAAGATATGTCAAAAAGTACAAAAAATCTCAATACTTTTTTGACACGCCTTGTATATATATGTAGTGTGTGGATATGAAGTATACATATATATGTGTGTGTGTGTGTGTGTGTGTGTGTCTGTGTGTGTAATTCATGTCCACAACACCCTAACTTAGATAAAAATGCTCTATACACGATATTAAGCTCTATTTAGGAGCCGGTTTAGCTCAGTCGGTAGAGTGTTCGGCTAGAAACCACAAGGTTCCTAGTTCGATATCGGCTCCCGCCAACTCAGCGTATGAGTAGCACAGGGATCTGTGTGGTAAAGTAAGGAGCTGATGGTAGATGTGGCGCTCCACATCAGATGCTAAAATAATCTCCTTGGACTATCGCTAGTGAACAGGGGATAGACTCCCTCGCTGTCTGGCTGTTACCGACTTTAGGCCACCCCGACGACTTTACTTTATTTTTTACTTATGAATAGCAAGTAAAAAAAGTAAAGTTGGCCGACTGGCTTATTTTGGTATTAGTCAACAGCGAGGGAGACTATCCCTTTTTTGCTATCACTAAACCAGGGAGATTGTTTCTGCTGAGCTGGAACAACACACATACTGTCAGCTCCCTACTTAAATGCACAGATCAGATTACTTAATCTGTGCTACTCATACGCTGAGTTGGTAGGGACCGGTATCGAACTCGCAGCCTTGTGATTCATAGTCGGGTGCTCTACCGACTGAGCCAAACCGGCCCAAATAGACCAACAAGAATATAATATGAATATATATAAATATGATAAATATGAATAGAGCAACCTATATTCTTTCTAAAGACAATTTCTTTCACAAGAATTTTCTTCCTGACGATGACCTAAGGTCGAATCTAGTTGAAAACAATTAAAGAAAAAACAACATAAAAGAAGTATTCCTGTTTGTCGTATCACTTTTTGTTCATCGTTGTTATTCGAACTGTAACTGACTCGTGTGAATGGGATCTCAATAAAATTTAAAAAAAACAACAAAACAACAACAGATGGTGAATTTATCAGACAGAGGCGATGTGTGACATAGTAACTGCTCTCTGTTTTACATATTTATGAGCGTACCGTCGGATTTGGACGGTTAGTGTAGAAAGTATATTTGAATTCAAACCAAGAAAATATTATTTGAATTCAACCTAGACCGTTCTAGATTTGACTGATGGTTAATAACCTTAGCTCTGACCCGTTCTTCCGTTTTGCGTGCAACCGTAAGAAAGACTGTTCTAATCAGTTCGAGCTAGACCGTTGAATGATGAAGGCGGGTTGACTCGGTTCCCCATGCATGGTTAAGGTCAATTCATTTTTATATGTTTGTATTTTTTGTGAGTCTTTGTATTTCTCTACGTGGTGAAAATAGTGCATATATGTTCACATACGCGTACACACTCGTGAGCCAACGCATTTCTACGCGCACTCTTCCTACCCCTCTTTCGTCGTCTCGTTTATTCCTGCCACCTTGTCTTTCCTTTTATCTGCTCTTTGATTTTATGATTCCGCCGATTTTATGATTCCGTTTGCTCCTGTCTGCCGGTTTGCATTTTGGTTTCGCCGTTATCCCAGATAGATCTGTTGTCGCTTTTGTGGTTATTTATGTGTATATTTGCATGTTCTTGTTATTGTTTGCTGTTTGGTGATGCTTTTTCTTCGATGCTCGTATATTTGCATCCGTGAGCTCCTTGCATTTTTCTTCTTGTGTTTATGATGGTTGTCTGTGTATCATCCTCGACCATATTGGAATTGTGTTCCTGTGCGAGCAGACTCTGAAGACTTCCGATTTGTTGTTCAGGAATTTGTTTTGGATGTTATCTGTTAATTGTCGCTTGGTAGATTTTACGGTGCATCTTTGTTGTAGTGTGTGTCAAAATATTATTTAAATAAATAAATAAATAAAATCCCTCTTGCTTTGAAAATTTAGAATTCCACAAAACTTCTCTCCGCGTCAAAATATTTTCGTATGCGATATGACGTCATTAACCGTCTTTCTCGATCGCATCTGAACGTAATATTTAAAAAAGTTATTTTTTCGAACATTTAAAAAATTCTCCGCTTTTTCCAACGAATTTCATTTCAAATAAGGATTTACTCTGATGAAGGTCGAATTTTCCTTTTGTGCGGAACATTTCTACATTTTTTTCTATTATTATTTCATTTCATTTGGTTATTTAAAAATAATAATAGTTTGAATAATGTACTCATGGATAAACTCCTGACCGAAACACGTGTAAATAAAATTGATTAAAATATCCTATTTTATCCATTCTATACTTTCTTTCCTTTATCTATTTTTTTCAACATACACTCGGATTCACTTCCATTTTCATTTTTACACACACACACACACACACACACACATATATATATATATATATATATATATATATATATATATATAAGGTCATCCATAGACACGTGTTTCGGTGTTTTACGCCTCTTCAGTATGGCTAGACACAACAACTAACTCCGACCAGACGCGAACCCCCGACAGACTTTACACCTGCCGATCTATTAACCTCTGGGCCATTGCCAGCAGCTGTTTAAGTGGCGGTGTTTTAACTGTTTTAGATATATGCATCCGTATATACTTTACGATGACCAGAGAGATCAAATCTGTAAACAGATGATCAGTGCGTTATACTGGCGGTGAAAGTTTATTAAAGTCGCTCCTAAATATCGCCCGTAGTCTACTTTATGTCTTAAAGGAAAACATCAGAAACATGAGTGTCTCGTATCATGGCTTAAAACCGCGGATTATAGAAGTGAATATTTGTAGTTCACATTCCGTGTCATTGTACATAGATTACATTTTGTTGGAAGATAAACAGTAGATTGTTGACATAAAACCTTTTTTTTCTCTCTCTCTTTTAATTAGCGGGAAAATTTATACGCACTTTTCTGCATCAACGTATTGGTGCGATATCTTTTTTGCTGTATTATCTGATGATTGTTTAGATGTACAAATGATGAAGTGTTAAAGATACTTTGGTTTCCTCTAGAGATGTCGCAGGTGTGACAAAAGTTTCAAAATGTCTCTTTCAGTTTGAGTTTGTTATTTCTTCTGACATTTGATGTTCATATCAAATACTATAGTAGTAAGACTATTACTCAAGTGTGAATAATGTGTTAGCTGCGTGTTGTTGATTTGATTTTACGACATATCAACCCTTGTTGGGTTATTTTATGCGAAGACATTTTTTATTCCTTCTTGATGGTTTCATCTTTTAAAACTCAATTATTTTTTAAGCATTTTTAAAACTCATTTTTCATATTTAAACCATAGATGTGTCCCTAGCAGGTACTACCACTCCATATCAGAGTGGAACTGGGAATACTGATGATAGAGGGGTATTCTACTTCCCAAAGCTCCAAAACTGTATCTTCACCATCATATTGGGTTTTGTAAAGTTTTTAAATGCCATCCTTGTCCAGTTGAAAAGGGCTTAAAGAAAGTCCTGTTTTATGGAATCCTTTGGTAAGCGTATAAGCCCTATCCTGCGAATTGGAAAAGGTCCAGTGATTTAATCCTATGTCCGTCGTCAAAGAGTATCAATGTAATTATGACCAGTAGGGTCGGGGTTAAGTATTGTATCAACCTCAGAGTACTGCCAGTGATTGGCCAAGAGTTAGATCACATGATTCCGGCCTAGTCTATAAGTGGAAGCGGGCATTTAGCACACACCTTATATCAATTAATTCTCAACAGGTTTAACGTCATATCCAGAACACTAAGACCCTCAACCACCGCCTTCTAGCACATATATGATAAAATGGGTTGAGATTTGCCATAACGGCAATAGTTCAGGACAATCATATAGGTACTAGAGATTGATGTGATCAGCCGACTGATCAGAGCGAATCTCTCCAACCACCCATGTTGCCTAAGTAAGGACCAACGTGGATTGTTGCATATCATAAACTGCTCAGCCACAAGGATTCTGTCTATAAGCATCTCAGGTTGCTATGCACGGCCAATGAGTGGACCCATTGGGGGGATTTTACCCCTCTGCAGAAATTAAGTCGGTGTATTCTACTGTTCCAACCGACTGAGCTCCTGATTGTACTGAATATTACAGAGGTACCTAGTACTAAAGTGTGAGTGATATTCATTATGGTATCTGACTTTAGTGAATAACACACTGGTATTTAGGACTCAAAAGTGAATGATATTAGTTTATCTAAGCGTAGTTGGTTGGTTTGTTGAATTTTACGGCATCTCAATCGTTGTTGGGTCATTTTTATGCCGAAGACATTTTATTTTGTTAATTCATTTTGGGTATTCAATTTTTTTTTCAGCTCAATTTTTTAAACACATTTTCAATACTCATTTAAAAAAAAATCTATTTAACCCACAAATGAGACCTTTAGGTTAAACCTGGAAAGTAATATGTAAATATGTATAGAAAACAGAACAAAATTGATTTAATAAATTTAGATTGATTTTAATTGTATACAGTTACTTATATGGAAAGTATTTTTATTCATTAGTTGGAAATACAATGAATTAAACATTTGTATGTGTACGAATATTTGTTTTCCTCCGCTCTATTACAGCATATAATTCATTACATTCTATTTTATTTTATGTGTTTATACAATACAGTGCTATTTTTCTTGTTCAAAAAAATGTGACAAAAATGCTTAAACATGGCGAGTCATTTGATATTTACTTATGAAGAACTGTAAAGAGTTCGACAAATCGATTGATTTTCAATTATTGAATTATATCATTTAATCTGTAAAAATATAAACCTAAAAATTGTACTTTTCCTTATTATAAACATATTAAAGTGTATTCGCGAGTTTAATGGTCAATGATATCTCATTTCTGAGCTATAAATCGACACGTACATAACAAAACAGACGTCGCTCCTTTATACAGAGATATGAAAAGTAAAATGAATATGAATCCGACAGTATGTGTAGAAAGTTTGTAGAAAAAACAAGATGTTAATAGTTTTGCTAACGGAAACTATTAACGAAACTATTAACATATTGTTTCCTCTACAAACTTTATACAGAGATATATAGAAAGTAATAATACACAGATAATGTTACTCGTTTCTTACCTGTCTATGGCGATTAGTGTGAGTGTGCTGATTGATAAGATGCTCACCATTGAAACTGAATACGCGTATGCTTTACAACCTGGAAGAGAAGAGAAAAACAAAGAGAAATTCATTCGGTTATTCATGTATATATAAACATTCTTAACATATTTGGACCATATGGCCTTTAGGCACCCCTTTTGCGATCTCGATTCTTGGGAAATTTTTTCCATTTACACCGTCGAAATCCGGTTAATTGTTAACAGACGATTTTTAGAGTTTTTGTTTGATTATATAACTAACCCCTAACCCTAACCCTTAACCCTAACCCCTAACAAACAACCGGATTTTGACGGTGTAAACAAGAAAAGTGTCCTTGTGAGTTGGGATCGCGGAAGGTGTGCCTAAAGGTCATATGGTCCATATACAGCACATAAATATATATATATATATATATATATATATATATATATATATATATATATATAAGAGCTTTATGCGAAACTAATAGTAGGTTCGTCTGACTCAGTAGATTATCTTTATATATATATATATATATATATATATATAATGTCTGAGGATGCCAGGGATTCTCAAAGACGAGAATCTTTTAGTACATATTTATAACCATTAACATTAGCGTTATGTAAGAGTTTTCGTTATCAATCATATATATATATGAGTGTGTTTTTGTGTGTGTGTTTGTGTGTGTATGTACGTACGTATGTGTGTGTATGTGAATACTGTGTGATACACGCACGCACACACACATATATAACACACACACACACACACACACACACACACACACATATATATATATATATATATATATATATATATATATATATAACATTATGGGTTTAATTTCCGCTAACTAAAGTTTCATGCATACTTGCAATCATCAGACGGTCAAAATATTAATTTAAAAAAACGTTTATATAACGTGAAGCGATGGAATGTTATAACTTCATATGCTAATACTTTCCACATTGATTCTCCATTCATTCTATATATATATATATATATATATATATATATATATATATATATATATATATATATATATATATGTGAGGGTTTCGCGTATGTATTCTTGATCAAATGTATATATATATATATATATATATATATATGTGTGTGTATATATATATATATATATATATATATATAACCAGATTGTACTCCCACAAGATGAGTCACCCCAATAGATATAAGAAAAGCACCTCTGTATTTATATATTATTGGTTAATCTGACGAGGTATTTCCCTTAAGATTACCTGATCTATATTCAGGTATAACCAGGCAGATTCTGACATTGAATTTCATTGTAATTCATTCCTTCGGGAAACAAACCACAGACACTGCTTCCCATTATAAAGTTATACTGTTAAACAAACACTGAATTTCGATGCAAATTTCAACATAAATCCAAATTTTGACTTGATTAAGTATTCAGCTCCTTTTGAGTTTTTACGTCAGTGTTAGCTGATGGTCTTTCGATGGAGTCTGAGTGACAGCAAGTCTACTCAAGTCTCCAGGATTCTTCTGAGTATTCTGGTAGATTGCAGCAGTGCAGTGTTCAATTCTTCCTCTGATTTCCAGACTTTCCAATCCCTTTTCCAATCCTTTTGGGACCGTTCCAAGTGCACCAACTACAATTAGTTTAACTTTGATTTTCATATTCCATAATTTTTTGTTCTCTGGCAAGGTCCAAGTATTTGTAAAATGAATTCGAAAAGTATTAGCATGGGAGGTGCTCAATGCTAAAATATCAGAGCAGGTTTGAAATCAGAGATTCGATATTATGGTGTTAATATTCAGTAACTGCAGTTTCATACTGTTATATAGTAAGGTCACGTGAGTATTAGGAGGAGAGTCCGTCGTCTAAGTACTTCAAGTGAGTTCTGCACAGAGTAATCTGTGTTCTTAAATAGGGGCTAGAACCATCGCCACTGTTAAGGTACGGGGGAGATGGGTCATTCCATTATATCAAAATGTTTAGTATATTGTTGCCTATATTAAATGCTATTTTATTAAGGTGAAGTTTGTTTTTTTTTTATACAAATCGCCTCAATATATTGTAGGCATTTTTATTGCTATTTTTAAGAGGATTTTGGTATTTTCAGTGATAATTTTCCTATGTTCTTATATATATAATCTTTAATTTCAAAATGAAAGAGTTTAGATTTAAAAACTGAAGTTCATCCCATTAAAAGAGAGAGAGAGAGAGAGAGAGAGAGAGAGAGAGAGAGAGAGAGAGAGAGAGAGAGAGAGAGAGAGAGAGATAATTCTAAACTAGACAATATATACAAATATAGCCCAGTAGTTTAAACAAATAAGATATGAACCAAATGAATAAAGGCAAAAAGAAGTGGGACTTGAAGATAGATGACAGGTAGAATTACAAATTACTTTTGCTTGGTAAGCGTATGGAAAACTAATCTTAATTTCAAAGGGAAACAGTTTAGATTTAAAAACTAAAGTTCATATTAATTAAAAGACAGAGAGAGAAATACAAATAATTCTAAACCAGACAAGTATATATATATATATAATGTTTTAATTTTTTAGTTCTCCTGAGGAAGGTGTACCTTGACCACTGAAAACGTGGTAGAGAGAAAAACATTTTTCCTACACACACACACATATATATTATATATATATATATAATATATATATCAGTGATCCTCAGACACGTGTTTCGAAGTTTACTTCTCATCAGTGCGGCACGACCTTTTAACAGCTAACTCTAGTCGGGATCGAAACCCGACAGAATTTTCGTCTGCCAAGTTCCTTACTCTTGCGGCTATTTGCGTGAGCCAGTCTGAAGTGAACAATTAACTGATACATTCCTACGCGGAATGTTTTTACAATCACCAGAGAACTCAAGAACTGTAAACAGCGTACAGACGAGTACCGCTTAGAAACGGCAAAATCAAATGCTATCCTATAGAGGGCAATTAGCGTCTTATAAACAATAAATGAAACCTGACAACTTCCGATCAATAAACAGAAGGAGATAAATATTAGAAAAAAACTTAATTCTCTCACGTACTTAGTAGTGTACTGACCTATGTTTGGAATAACCATATAACAGAAATAAAACAAGCATTCTTTATCGTTTCCATGACGACAACGTGTTTAGCAGTGTCCATTGACCCCCTCCCCCAACAGCCTGTTGTAAGCAATCAACTCAGGTGACAGCTGAAGCTATACGAAGTATGTTCAAAAAGTATAGAGACTAAAGCAGTATTTACTAAGACAGATAGGAAGAATTAATTAAATAATTTTTGTACCAAAATATTTGGTACATTTCTATATACATTTCTTATGTTACACGTAACATTCATTATGGGACAGAGTATGATCTGTTGTCAAAAAGTATCGAGACTGAAATGAATTTATCAAGATAGAATAGTGAATGAAATTACTTTTGTCCCATAATTGTTAGTACATTTGTATATGCATTTCTTATACTAAATCTGACATCATTTATGGGACACTGGTAATATAATGTGAGATGTGTTCAAAAAGTATCGAGACTAAAGCAGTATTTACCAAGACAGATAGGAACAATTAATTATTTTTGTCCCATAATAGTTGGTACATTTCTATATACATTTCTTATGCTAAATCTTACATCAATTATGGGACACTGGTAATATAAAGCCTGTTGGGTTAAAAAGTATCGATACTAGATCTATATTTACGAAGACAGAAAGAAACAATTGATTATTTTGTACCATAATAGTTGGTACATTTCAGTTAAGAGACACAACTTTGTTTTTGACACAGATTCTCGGATGAGGCTAGCGCAAGACAAAATACTTTCATGAAACTAAACGGAGCCACAGCTGTCTTTTTGACATAGTTAATATAATAAAAACGAATGGATTCTCAAAAGAGGCAAGCGCAAGACAAAATCATTTCAGGATATACAATTAAGTGACACAACTACGTTTTTGACACAGCTGACACAATATAATGGAATGAATTCTCGAATGAGGCTAGCGCAAATCAAAATCATTCATGTACTGAATACAATTAAGAGAAACAACTACGTTTTTGATACAGCTGACACAATACAAAATAATGGATTCTCGAATGAGGCTAGCGCAAGACAAAATACTTTCATGTACAAGTTTCGGAGGCACAGCTGTCTTTTTAACATAATTAACATAGTACAAAGGAATGGATTCTCGAAACATGCTAGCACAAGACAAAATTATTTCATGTACTAAATACAATTAAGAGACCCAACGATGTTTTTGACACAACTGACAATATACAAATAAATGGATTCTCGAATAAGGCTAGCGCAAGACAAAATATTTTCATGCTAGTGCAAGTAGAAATCCTTTCATGTTCTTGACACAGGTGACACAATACAAAGGAATGGATTCTGAAATGTGCAAGACAAAATTGTCTTGTTAATAAGTTTTTGACACAACCGATACCACATTTTTTTTTTACACAGATGACGCAATACAAAGTAATAGATTCTCGAATAAGCGTATCATATGATTCACTCATATCAGCTGCTAAATAATGTTGTCTAAACACAGGCGAAAAAAGATTGACTAATATTTGTTATGTAATCGCCCCTTCAGCACCTATATTTGTGGCCTTGTGCCGGACTTGGAAAAGAACCTTAGAAAAATGTACTACCGATTATCTTGAGTTGCTGGGTGGTCTTTGAAGAATCACCGAAAAAGTTAGTTAGGATAGATAACATCTTTTTAACGAGAAAAAGCAGACGATAAGTCTAGATTTAAGGAAAAATAGTCTTTTGGACTCCAAGAAGCCTTTGATGTTTAGGTTAGTGAACGCTGGTTGACCAGTGAGATTGGAACGTTCTAGAGAAAGAATCGTCTAGAAGAATTTAGAAATACTATTTAAGACCCGCGAACAGGATCACAAGAGGTCAGTTAGAGTTGGATTTGGAGTGAGTTGGAGTTAGAGCCAGGAGGCGTGCGTGGCAGTACGGAGTTAAGCTGTGGTCGCTAAAGACGATAAGGAAAGGCTAAGAAAGCTTGTTCACCGAGAAGTTTACTAAGGACTAAAAACTCGAAGTTGAATCCAGTTAAAATACACCTCTTGTTAGAACAAAGATTATTAGGGGCTCTCTCTCTCTCAAAAGTTGTAGGAACATAATAAACTTTTGAGAAGTTAAATCCAGTGTTATTAGTCTGCTCTATTTACAACGAAAGAAATCATTTTATGAATGGACTCACGATGCAAACAAGATAGTAAAAGTCACTATCGCAAAGAAATCGTACTCATGAATGAAAGTCATTAAAGTGTAAACTTGTCAACACGTCAATTGGCCGTAACGAAGGAGCACGCGGCGTACGTAAACGTGATACCTTTCCCTTGACCAAAAGAAGAGGGAGGAAGAATTTTGGGGCTAGCTAAGACTGACTGCTACAGCTAGATCTGTGTATGTAAACAAACGAAACTCCGTACGTACGTTAAATACGAATTGGTACCGCTACGTTAAATATTCCTAATCGATACGGTGTAACGAAAAGCCAATACGTTACATATTGCAGAATGAACAGTCTGCTTTGCTATCATGCAGGCCTTAAGCCAGAGCGCTTGTCCAGTGGAATTGGATCTTTGGTAAAGAGTCCACCGATAATGAATCCTTTGGTTCTTCTGGTAAAGAGTCCTCAGTTCCTTCGTCAATGATCGTAAGTTCCTCCTCAATGATTGAAAGTGAACT
>CM042141.1:97787482-97819982 GCA_023376005.1 Doryteuthis pealeii
TCGGGAGAATTAGACATTTTTGTCTAAGCTCCCTGAAATAGTCTATAATGCAAGATCTATAAGTCTTTTGTTATTTATTTAAATATATATTATATATATATATATATATATATATATATATATATATATGTGTGTGGTGTGTGTGTTGTGTGTGTGTGTGTGTGTGTGTGTGTGTGTGTAAAATGGAATTAAATCCGACAGTTTAAGGTACAGATAAAGTAAAACAATGGTATAGATTGTGCTAACAAGCGCCTGTTTCGACTTTATGATGTTTATAAAATGTAATCCAAATAAAATTACTTAAAGAAATGAAATAAAAACAATATTAGAAGGCATTGTATAAATATTAGTCTTCTTTAGAGCACATTTTTTAAATGAACGATGAAAAGGAATTTGACGAGAAGTTCAACTAACGCTGAGTTTTTCTCATCGAGTTTTGAGACTTTACGGTCTAAAAATGAAATTTAATTTTCTTTTCAACCAAAATACGATTTTTATATAAATTTTAAAAAGACATTTCAGCACCGAACGTGAGAGTTACTTGAACTTCTTGTGTCAGCTGTTTATATATATATATATATATATATATTATATATATATATATATATATATATATATATATATATATATGTAAATGTCAAGACACCACAAATTCAAAAAAATATTTTATTTATTTTCATTTATTCGTTGGTGAGAGAAGTCTGACAAGCATGAAGCAAAGGTATCCGTTTTATGTCCTAGATTTCAAATTTGTCATTTTTGTTATCATAAAGTTTTTCTTATATGATCATATGAGAAGATTTAATTCTGCTGATATATTTCCTTTGTGATTCCCTGTATTTGTAAAACCCGTCTGATAAGGCTAGACTCATTTTTGAATTTCCGGTCGAAATAAAATTATAACGGGATGACGCTTTGTTAAGTTTTTCTTTATTTGAAAGTTAAATATTGCTCTGTATACAATTTAATTTATTGGTTATTATACATTGAACTCTTTTTAGGGATTTATAAAGATCCTTGTATGAGTATATGTGTTTGCACTCACAAGAGCATACAGATACAGTATACTTGTACAGTGAGATTTCGATGATCCCAAATAAAATCATCCTTTACTTACCAGTCATTTTATTACCTTACACACACACACACACACACACGACGCACGCACACACACACATACACACACACACACATATATATATATATATATATATATATATATATATATATATATATATATATGCCAAAAGTCCAGAAAAGAAATCTTCCTTACGACACAAGAGTTTTATTTAAAAAAAACCTGTCGCAGTTTGAGAGCTCAATGTGTGCTCTTAATGTTAGAGTCACAGAGCAAATATATAAGTAAAGAAAGCTCCCTGAAATAGACTATAATGCTAAATCTCTAAGTCTTTTGTTATTTCTTTACTTATATATATATATATATATATATATATATATATATATATATTATATATATATATTCAAGCAGGTAAAGCGACAGGCGAATATCGCCTTACATACACTAGCAGTAAACAACAAACATCTAATTACAAAACCTAACAATAACATAGACAAACTCACATAATCACTGACAACACTAAAATTCTTTATAAAAATAACAATAAAAATGCCTACAAATTCTTGAACCGATTTGCCTAAAAAATAAAAAAAACCTAAACACAATTAAAATACCATTTAACAGTGGTACCAATATACTAAACATCTTTAATAACTATCGCACTAATCTTAGCAACCCTCTCACAAAAGACTCCTCTGAATAAACCACACAACAAAAAAAAACAACAAAAAAAAAAACGACTTCCAAACGAATAAAATTCGCACTAAACAAACGATCACTACAATTAATAATCCCCCTGAGGACGACCAGGGAAATGTGTCAAATATATGCGACATTTTCTATATCTGGATCCCGATATACGGAAAACAAAACAAACGTCTAGACTTGAAAATTAAAAAGAAGATATATTCCGTGGTCTTTAATAAAACCTGCTGAAATAATAACTTTCTGCAATATTCAAACATAAGTATATACATATTTACAACCCCTCCACACGAGCAGGATGTGACACAAGGTCAATTTCTTAAGCGGAGTTTAACAGGTTTGAATTCAGAGTTTTCCTTCTCCTAGACCGGTTGCCTAACCAAGGTTAAAGAGCCCAGTCTGCCCTACTATTTACCCATAGCTGGAGGGAGAGTAGAATTCATACCTTTCCCAAGGATATTAGCGCTGTGTGAAATGCAATTACCACGTCCAGGATTTGAACTCGGAGCGACGAGTCCATTTCCTATGACTATTACACCACGCACATCCTACTAATAAACATATGTATATATGCACCCCTGTTAGGTTGATCTGTTTGGAGAGGGATTTCGCTGGCGGCCGCTGATTACGCTTAAATGTGATGCAAATATATGAAGTCAACAACGCTTGGTAACTGACAGTTTCTCGTCTGTGATTTTCAAAATAAGTTGCTTTGAAAATCGCATAGATGAGAAAATGCCTGTTACCAAGCACCGTTGACTTCATGTCCACGCTACCTTAACTTAACACGGACTGCACCTTTGCAGGGGCGTTAGGCCCCCAATGGGGCCATTTATTGACCCTGGGTGGCAACCAGTGATGCGTAAGGATGGAATCCTGGTGGATGAACAGTTCATGACATGCAACACTCCACTTAGACCCTTACTTACACCAGACGGACGGTCGTAGAGCCCCTCCGATCAATCGGCTGGTCATGTCAAGCCCTTGCACCTATATGATTGTCCCAAGCCTACTACCCTTATGGCAAACCCCGACCCTTTTTTATCATATATGTGCTTGAAGACGGTGGCCGAGGGTCTTCATGTCCTGGGAATGATATTAAACTCTATCTGATGGTGAGGTTCCAGTTCTAGAGGTCTGGGGAATGTGTTGTACCCCTTCATCACCATTGCTCCCTGGTCGACTCTGACCCGAAGTGGTAGCAACTGTTAGGATCACATCTATGGGTTAAATAGAAAAAGGTGTTTATAAAAAACTTGAGCATCCATTAAGAAGGAATTTATTTCAAAACTTTGTCGGCATTTAACTGAGGTTGATATGCCGTAAAACAAAGCAAAACAAACTACCCTAACTTAGATAGACATGGTATTATACAATGATATTGAGCATTTTTTACTTAAAGATATATGTTACGTAATTTCATAAGCAGCTTATGATTTATGTACGTACCTGTAATTAGGATATTTTAATTAGGGTTTGTTAGATTCAGAATAACGGTGTTCTATGTAAGGTCACCCGACAGTTATTGGCGGTTAGTAACCTTTTTGCTTGGCCCCTTGAAAATAGCGCGATTACGCAGATGCGGCAGAGAATTCAGAGTAAGTGGACTTGTAGGTCGCTGCTCTAAGTCGGCATCTCACCCGCAGCGGAATCAATATGGGCTGGTTTCTGGAAATAAAGCTTTATCAGAAAACATCCAAATGTTGTTTGTTGAGTTAATATTTTGAAAAAATGACTAGCCTAACACGAAGAAAACAAGAAAAAATAACCAACCCTTAACAAAAAGTCATCCCAGAGAAAATGTCGGCCAAGTTAGAAGCAGTAAGCAGAAGTTATCTATCATCTTATCTATTATCTGTCTGTCTGTCTGTTTATCTGTCTCTCTCTATTATATACCCAACATATTATGTGGGTATACAACATATAGATCCGATGAGGATGAAAATTGCTTTCAATTCTCCAATCGATAGTCTTCACATGAACCTGGTATATTTTGTCGATTTTTGTTAAGAGCTTAAAATCGAAATAAATGACCAGAATTTAAACGGAAACTCAGAACATGATCATCATTTTTATCATTCCTAGACAGAGGGAAACTTATTAGCAAAGTCTAATTAAATTCGCTTTAATCAATATAAATTACATTCATGTGACAATAAAACAAACCAAGTTAAACGAAAATATTAATTGTCTAACAGTTTAATAATGTATACACAGGTGGCCTCTCTCGTAACTTAATTTGTTTACGTCATCCAAGATTGATGTCCGTTCGCTTGGGTAATAGGAATTCGAATGTGCTTTTTCTACACAAGAACATACTTAAAGTATTGACCTAACTTAATCTTACTATACATTTTCTATATTTGGATCCAGATATACGGAAAACAACAAGAAGACTCCACGACCAGCTGGTGGCCCCATTGGAGGGCCTTGCCCCCTGCAGAGGTGCAGTCGGTGTTAAGTTTGAGTAGCATGGACATGAAGTCAACGGTGCTTGGTAACTGACATTTTCTCGCCTATGAGATTTTCAAAGCAACTTGTTTTGAAAATCACAGACGAGAAACTGTCAGTTACGAATCCCTCCGCACGAGCAGAATGTGACACAAGGTCAATTTCTTATGCGGGGTTTAACAGGTTTGAATTCAATGTTTTCCTTTTTGTAGACTAGTTGTCTAACTAGTTGTCTAACCTGTTAATACAACCGGATATTGACGGTGTAAATGAAAAACATGTCCTTTCTTAATCGAGATCAAAAATGGGTGCCTAAAAGTCATATGGTCCCATATTTTTATCATAGTCACATCGCATTCTGCGCATGCGTGCTTATAGTTGACACTGTTCTGTTCACGTGTTTGAGCCTAATCACGCCCTTTTTCTTGTTGCCTTTGTTATATACTCATATATACCCACATTATGTCGGGTACATAATAAAGAGAGAGAGAGAGAGAGAGAGAGAGAGAGAGAGAGAGAGAGAGAGAGAGAGAGAGAGAGAGAGTGGGAGAGAGAGATGGACAGATAGATATATTAGATGATAATAGTTGATAGTCTTATTTTACATTCTGCTTACTTCGTCTACTCGGCTGGACGCCATGTTCTCTGGTTGGGGTTATAAAGGGTTGGTTCTTCTTCGTTGATTCTTCTTTGGACTTCCTTGTTTTAATAATTAATTAACAAAACAAGACTTGGTTGTTTCTTGATCAAGCTTTTATTCACAACCCTACCCTTGTGATTCCACCACGCGGTGGTGGTGGGGGACATCAGAGTGGCGACCCATGGGTCCTCCCTCTCCGAAATCTGCGTGGCATCTGACTAACTAAACTAAAATATTTCTCACGCGTCCGTAATGGCGCGTTTTCAAGGGGTCAAATAAAAAGGTTATTACCCGTCCACAACTGTCGGGTAATTTTCCATGGACTCCGTCATTCTAAATTAATGGACCCTAATTTAAAATTCTAACTACAGGTACGTTCATAATTCACAACTGCTCGTAAATTATGTAACACCTTTACAGTGTAAACATGGCCGCTCTACTAGCAATATGGACCGAGGTAGTGATCCGTTTTCTATGGTCGGAAGGGGTGTCTGGGATTCATCAGAGGCTTTTAGCACAATACAGGGACAGGGCACCACTGCATAGTAAGTTGGAGGCGTGTGATATAATGGTTAGAGCCGTAGTAAATGGACTTGTCGACCCGAGTTCAAATCCTGGATGAAGCCACAGTTCACATTGCGCTAATACTCTTGGAGAAGGTATGAATCCAACTACTCTCCCTCCAGCTATGGGTAAATAGTAGGGCAGACTGGGCTCTTTAACCGTTGTTAGGCAACCAGTCTAGGAGAAGGAAAACTCTGAATTCAAACCTGTTAAACTCCACTTGGGATGGTCACTACTAAAATAGGCTCAATCCTAATTAGTGATCTATTTCACTATTTTTATGGTTTCACTCTTTATGAGTTTTTCCCACCAGCGTTAGCTGATGGTCTTTCACTGGAGTCTGAGTGACAGCAAGTGTCTTCAGATTTCCAGGACTCTTCTGAGTAATTATTATTATTATTATTATTATTATTATTATATGAGTAGATGGAGAAGTTTAAAAGTGTCCGGACAAGCATGTAGAGTGGGCAGCACGCCACCTCCACCACTGATGAGATTCAGCAAGCTTGAGAGACGGTACGCCGAATCGACGAGTTATCTTGAGGTAGCTTATTCTCTGCAGATTAAGCTTGGTTCTGTCTATCAAATCATCCACGATGAGCGCGGCTTCCATAAAAAAGAGTGCAGATAATTTTTTTTTACTCTCCCTCGTTGAATTGCTATATGGACCACTAAGTGGAGGCGCGTGGTGTAATGTGGGAAATAGACTCGTCTACCCGAGTTCAAATCAGTTACATTTCCTCATAGCGCTAATACCCTTAGAAAAGGCATGCATCCAATCATTCTTCCTTCAGCTATGAGTAAATAGTAGGGCAGACTATGATCTTTAACCTTGTCTAGGTAACCAGTCTAGGAGAAGGAAAACTCTAAATTCAAACCTGTTAAACTACGCTTAAGAAATTGACATTGTGTCACATCCTGCCCTGGCGGGGTGTGGGGTTTCTACAAACAGTCACAGTTATAATATTGTATTAATGGGTGAATGGCACCCGAAATATTGGAATAGACAAATTGAACCATGGATAGAACAACGGCTAGATATTGAAACTCTGATTTTTGTTCTGTTTTTGTTCTTGTTCGCGTGTTCATTTCCCATGCTTCATATTATCCAAAAAACGTTCACAAGAACAGAGTTGATACGCAATATTCACTATATATATATATATATATATATATATATATATATATCTTATAATGGAGATTGTGGGTTTGTCTGTCTGTAACCGAAACTATATAACTATACAAGTCACAATTCCTTTTGTTATTTACATCACATTCTCCATGATTTTATTTTTATTTAAACCTCAGTTATTAATAAAATTGTTTTACATTATTCATACTGTTGAACATATCTACATAGTATTTACCGCGTACCCCACTTGTACGGGTCAGGCACAAAGTCCCTATTAACGTGGGACCACCCACAAACCGAAGCTCATGGAGTGGCAGGTGAAAAATTGCGTCGATCCCGTCGGCATTCCCCCTCAAGGGGGGCGCCTCAGGCACTGGGCAATAAACCCAGCCCTGCCCCTTTAAATCAAGGGGGCAGGTGTTGCCTGGGGGGATAGCCCCCTGGGATCGACGCTATTAACTTGTAAAGATCCAGGGCCGAAGCCACTGGATCCCCACCCTGTTTGGCTGGTTTACATACTAAATACATGCAATTGTATTTATATATATAACAAAATAGAGGTTTACAGTGTGAATGGGAAGGCTAATTTGCATATTGATCTTAAAAATTCGATTTTAATAAATATATGCTTAGTATTATTGATTTCTAATTGTTTGGTTTTATCTTATTGAATATGAGCAAAAATCTCGAGATAAATCTTAAAAGAAATCCCTGAGCAAGAAGAAATAACTGTAATATTAATCTTTACTTCCTATTTTAACTTTAGTTAAATTAGGAAAATTTACCAATGAAAGACGGGAGTAACGGAAAATGATGGAAGAGTTAGTTTCAAAGTTGTTCTATTTTTCAATCATACCCCCTCTGTTTCAAATCTTTTTATCTGTATTCTTATTCAGTTTCATTAGCCTTTCTAATTTAATATGATATTGTATTATATTAAAACTTAAATACTTGTACCCGGAGGGTGCATATATTTGCTAGTATATATATATGTGTGTGTGTGTGTGTGTGTGTGTGTGTGTCTGTAAAATATCACCGTGGAGACCCAATTCGGTATTTTTGTGAGTAGACCAACGGTAATGTCACATGAACCTGGAGGTCCATGTTGATAACCACTATTCTGGATTATCATATTTCTGAAGTGAATTTGGTCAGTACAGTGCTTTTTGCAGGCGAATTCAATTAACATAAAAATTTTGTTAAAACCTCCAAAAATAATTTTGCATTGAATATCTGTGGCTCCCCAGAAAGAAAGAAAAAACAGTCTATTGCCTTGGTGACACGGCAAAGTACGTGGTCCATCAGCAATAATTGCTAGAAGCTAAAATGAAAATGTTGAAATTGGATCCCGTGTTCTTTTCCTTAGATATTAATGGGTATTTGCTGGAATCAAATGTATCAACGGAGATAATATTTTGTGCTCCTCGGTAACAGTCGAATTTTCAAAGGGATAATTTAAAGATGGCAATATATCATCTAGAATTGGCATGACATAATGATCTTCTGCTATCATTTGATAGAATGCTAGACTAAACCAAGATTAGTATCTATCTCATTCTGTTCAGATCTATCTATCTATCTATCTATCTCAGACTGTTCATATCTGTCTATCTCAGTCCATTCGTTATCTATCTATCTATCTATCTATCTATCTATATATATATATATATATATATATATATATATATATATATTTCAGTTTGTTCATATCTATCTCAGTCTATTTCTATCTATCTATCTATCTATCTATCTATCTCATATCTATCTCAGTTTATTCATATCTATTTATCTCGGTCTGTTCGTTATCAATTTATCTATTTATCTATCTTAGATTTCTTGTGAAACGCCGAAACACGTGTCTGTGGATGACTTATTATATTATATATATATATATATATATATATATATATATATATATAATAAGTCATCCACAGACACGTGTTTCGGCGTTTCACACCTCTTCAGTGTGGCTAGACACAACAACGATCTTTGGCTAAGGTCGAACTTTGTGTGTATGTGTGTGTGTGTGTGTGTGTGTGTTGTGTCGTGTGTGTTATCTGTCTATCTATATATCCAGTTCAATACTATCTATCTCTCTCTCTCTCTCTCTCTTCTCTCTCTCTCTCTATATATATATATATATATATATATATATATTATATTGTATGTGTGTGTGTGTGTGTGTGTGTGTCTGTCTGTCTGTCTGTCTGTTATCTATCTATCCAGTCTGGTCATAACTATCTATAAACTATCTATCTATCTATTAATATGTCTGTCCCTTTAAATATAGTGAGGGGAAAAGTTTTCTTCCACTTAAAAAATGAGAATTTTTCAACTTAACATGGGTGAAACACTCTGATATTTACATGATAAATGTATAACAACATTCTCGTGAGAATCTATCAGAAATGTCTTTTAGCAGTAAAACTTAATAATGGCTATGCAACAAAGTATTAAATGTAATTTATGATTTTGAGCAAGACTTTTTGTTCACCCTCTTTTTCCTTATGCTTTTTATGATTGAAATAAAATTGCATTTTACTAACTTAGTATATTTTATTAATTTTGCATAATAGGTAAGACTGTTGTAACACATATATTGTGTAAATATCAAACTGTTTTATATATGTTGATTTGGAAAATACTTATTTTTTAAAAGTTACGATTTTTGTGGTCATTTTTAGGCTTCAAGTGAAAGCACTTTCCAGTGAAGTTCCCTTGTGTTAAGCAGAGCGCGATATTTAGTGAAGAAACCTTTGGTTGTCCCTTGGTGTCCCTTAGTGATGGGTATGATCCTTTGGTTGTTCCTTAGTATTGGGTAAAATCCTTACGTTGAGCAAAGTCCTTGGTTGCAGGTTATTCTTTTTCACCTCACCGTATATATATATATATATATATATTATATATATATATATATATATCATCATCATCATCATCACCAGGTCGTGCTGACATGGATATTAATGACTCTCTCACCACCCATCCCTATCGATCATCGCTGCTGACAGGCCTTCCGTACGACATCCATTACCCACACAGCTTATTCATGTACGTTTATGCTGGTTGGCCTACACTGGTGTGTCAATGTGTAGGTGTCCCAGGAGAACGTCACTTGTGAGTTTGTTCTTGTTTCTTCAGTAGTGTCCAGTGTGTCTTGTACGTCTTACTTGGATGTTTTTTGTGATAGAGGGCAAATTACCAAACAGATGCTTTTGAAAACCATCCTCATCTGGTCGTGCTGATAGTACAGATCTCCATGACTTTTCCTCGCGCCAACCGTCCCTACTGTTCAACGCTCCTGGGAGATCTTCAGCGTAGCATCTAGAATCCGTACAGAGTGATGTAGGTTTTTATCGGTCGGCCTACACTGGTGTGTCCATGTGTATCTGTCCATATGAGAACGTCATTTGTGAGTTTGTCCGTCTTGTTCGTCTTATTTGGATGGTTTGTGTGATAGGAGGTAAGTGGCCATATAGCTACTTTTTTTTATAGCTTCCAGGATTTGTTCTGATTTGACAGCATACATCAAGACAGCATAATGTATCTGCGAGATTAACTTGCTAACTATTACACGATGATAGGATGCTCTTAATACCTAAACCGTTCGGGGATGCTACATAGAAAAATATAATAAGAAAGAAAGAAAGAGAGTAGGGGAACGGTAAAGAAGAGAGTGAGCGGGCGGAAGCTATAACGCTAATCTGTTTCAATCAAACATAATAAAAAGATGAAAAGAAGGGAAGAAAGAAAAGAGAAAGAGAGAGTTAAATGAAGATTATTATACTTTTTACATATTGAACTATTTAGCAATAATTCTTAAGTAAACATATCAAACGTTGTAAATATTACATTATCATACCACATATATTAGTATATCCACAGGTCCCGCCAGTGTATCTAATATCATCTTCTTATTATAATGGAGATTGTATATTTCTCTGTCTGTAACCGAAACTATATCAGTACCCAAGTCACGTGTTATTTACATCACATTCTCCATAATTTTATTTAATCCTCAATTATTGATAAAATTGTTTTACATTATAAATACTGTTGACCATATTTACATACTAATAACATGCAATTGTATTTATATACACAACAGAATAGCAGTTTACAGTGTGAACGGGAAGGCTAATTTGCATATTGATATCAACAATTTTATTTTAATAAATATTATTGATTTCTAATTGATTGGTTTTATCTTAATGAACATGAGCAAAAATCTCAGGAATAAATCTTAAAAGAAACCCATTAATAGCAAGAAATAACTGTAATTTTATTTTTTACTTTCTATTTTAACTAAGTTTTTAAGTTAGAAAAATTTAGCAATGAAAGACGGGAGTTATGGAAGAGTAAGTTTCAGTTGTTCTATTTTTTCGATTATTTTTTTCAAATCATTTTATCTGTATTCTTATTTAGTTTATCGTTTAATATATTTTATTACATTAAAAATTAATTACTTGCCCCCGACGGATGCATATATTTGCTAGTCTATACAATGAGTTTGTACATTGTTTCGCTACGGTGCCATTTGTTTACGTTAATTTCATTGAAATAATTTGTTTGTCCTTATTGACTGGCAGATTGACAATAAAGTTTGAAATTCCTTTGTCGTCTTCAAAGCTGTGAGGTTAGACTTGATTTGGATTATCAACAAAAATCACAACATATCATCAAAGTTAAACCCTAATTATTACCCAATCACTAATTATCATTTTTTTTCTGAACAAATCAAAGCCAATAATACGATGCAAAACATTCCGACGCAATTAAGACAAAAACAACAAAGATTATTTACTAATTAAGTTTAAAACATTAACAAATTATCGTTTTTACAACATACACGAAAGCGAAAACAAACATGTTTGTTTATACAAGGTGTGTCATAAAAGTACCGAGATTGAAGCTGTATTTGCCACGATAGAAATGAACAATGAATGGAACGTTAATTTTTTTCAGAATACAAGGTGTGTCAAAAAGTACCGAAAATATCGATACTGTTTTGACACACATTGTACAGTGGTACCTTGGCACACGCGTTTAATTCGTTCCGCTCGTAACTCAATTTCCTCGTATATCAAATCAATTTTCCCCATTGAAATAAACTAAAATGACATTAATTCGTTCCACCCCCTCACAGAAAATAACCTAAAGTTTTTGTTACGTTTTTTTAAAATAAAAATAGGACTGTATTGTATGAAAATAAAATAAAAAATACAATGTGAGGTATTATGTGGTACAATATTTTGGCCACCTGTTGGCCGTGGGTGGCGACCCGTGATGCTTAAGGATAGAACCCAGATGGTTGAGCAGTTCATGACTTGCAATACTCCACTTTGGCCCTATCTTGGACTAGACGGGCGGTCGGAGAGGTCCCCTACCGATCAATCGGCTGGTCACGTCAAGCCCTAGCATCTATATGAATGCCCCAACCCTATTGCCCTTATGGCAAGCCCCAACCTCTTTTTATCATATGGGTACTAGAAGGCGGTGACTGAGGGTCTACATGTCCTGGGAATGACGTTAAACTCTATCTGATGGTGAGGTTCCAGTTTTGGAGGTTTGGAGAATGTGGAGCACTCCTTCATCACCATTGCTCCCTGGTTCACTCTGACCCGAAGTGGTAGTACTTGTAAGGGTCCCATCTATGGGTTAAATAGAAAAACATGAGTTGATAAACAAAATTGTATTATGCATTAAGAATGAATTTATTTCACAACTTTGTCGGCATTAAATGACCCACTGAGGTTGATATGCCGTAAAATAAAATCAAACCAAACTAATTTGACTTTCTTTCGGAAAATAAATGTTAAAAAAGCCAAATCAGACTAAATCAGACGCCCTAGAGACAAAGCAGGGTTCTGTTAAAGAATATCTCTTATGGCAGACATATGCACTGCCAAAATCGAAGCACACTCGATTTAATGGAATAATGGGATAAGAAAGGGTCGTCTGTTAACGCCGAAAGCCTGTTAATTCAATTTAAATGTAAAAAAGAAAAACGAATTCTAGAAAGATTATAATATTGATAGAATGAGGCAAATGTTAAAATGCTATACCGTATCATTACCCCGGATAGATACGAGACCATTCTGTTTTGATTGAAAGAAAAGAAAGTGAAGAAAAAATTGTTACACGTCTGATAGAAAAAGTAAGAAAATATTATAAGAAAGAAAGAAAGAAAGAAAGAAAGAAAGAAAGAGGGGATTGGAAGCAATAATGCTATACATCTGATGCTTATTATCTGCTTAAATGAAATGGGAAAAAGAAAGAAAAAAATGAAAAAGAAACAAAGGGAGGATAAAGAAATAAACAGAACACACACACACACACACACATATATATATATATATATATATATTATATATGTGTGTGTGTGTGTGTGTGTGTGTGTGAGAGAGAGCGAGAGCGAGAGAGAGAGTTGGTTTCTTTGTTTTATAGCATATCAAACTTAATGGGATATTTATTGCCAAAACTATCATTGCAGAGGAACACTAGTGGTAATATTTAACCCATAGCTGGAGGGGGAAAGCGGTTCATACCTTTCCCAGGATTATTAGTCCGAAAGTGAACGTAATAGCGCGATTGGAGTTCGAACTCACTAACTACGATGTCGCAGTCCAGCACTTTAACCACTACGCCACTGGGACTCCTCTCACAAATGCTAATATATTATTAAACAAATAAACCAGGCATATCCATTAACAGGTACCACTTCTGCAGTCAGAATGGTCCTAGGAGTCATGGCAACGAATGAGTGACTCCACACTCCGGGAGACTCAGAACTGGAGCCTCACCACCAGATATAGTTTAGTTTCGTTTGACACACCTTTCACAAGTGTATTAATGCTATGTGAAATGCAAACAGCTTCGTCCAGGATTTGAACTCGTCTCGTTGTGTACATTTCCTACGATAATAAACATTGCATCATGAACATCTCATTGGAAACAAATAAGGGGAAATCAATCAACTTTGAGAAAACTGATATACAAAGTGCAGAGATGCTGATAGGTACGCGTCCTGCGTCACTGACGCAAACAAATCTAAAAAGACGCATAAAAATCGTATCCGTGCGTCCCAGTGTTTTTTTTCTTCCCCCACCATTTCCAGCTAACTGTAAATAAATTTCAATATTTTCTTGGAAACGAATTACACTGTATGGCGTACAAGATAGGGGTTAGACGGCTTTAGTTGATCATAGATAAAAACTATAATATATTAAGAAAATTTAGTTAGGGCCCACCAAATTTCCTGGGGATTCAATCAAATCAAATACATGCGTCCTTGGACGCACTAAATTAAAAAGCTATCAGCATCATTGAAAGTGTTTGAAACATTTAAAGCTATGAGAATCAAACACTCCAGCCTAAAACGAGCATTTTGGAAATAAAACCCCTTCTCTGTCCCTGATACTTTACAGCCTGAACACATTCGTGACATATGTAGTAGGGTTTGTGTGATCGCAAAAGTACTTACTGACGTGCTTGAAGTAACGAGAAGCTGGAAGGGAGGAAGAAGTGACTTTTTATAAGAATATGCAATACATGTTGGGTAAGTAGTTGGGCATAAAATACAACCACTTACCTGAAGAGAAGAGAAATGATAATTCAGTGAACAGGCGTCAGTGAGAGAATAAGGAAGCAAGGAGAAGAGAAAAGAAAGAACGAGGGAAGAGAAAAGAAGACAGAAGACTTGGGAAAGAGGAGAAAAGGACGTGAAGGAGGAAACACTTCAAGAGAACGAATTATTTTTGAATTTTTCAACATAAATTTGTTCAGTAGTAATATATCTGCTAACCATTACACCACGATGGAAAGCCCTAATGTTATATAACCCCACATGTTGCGAGTATAGAAACAATGTTCTTTTACTAGAGAGAGGAGAGAGGTAGACAGATATCAGAGAGATATCTAAACACAGAGATGCATAACTTGCATAATTTACTTGTTTTCTTCTGTGGCCATCTGTGATCGTCTAGTCTTCTTGTTGATTAACCAACAACGCCATGTTGCTTTTTAAAAACTTTATTCTTAACTAACTTTTCTTACTATCTAACACAGCGCGAAGATGAGCCCAGCTAAATCAAGACACATCTTTCTTACTAAACATCCTGGCTGGGACTGAGAACCTAACTAGATCTTCACGTGATTTGCGTTTTCCCGCCGCTGGGGTCAAAGTTCCCAAACGGTCTGTAACTTTCCATTTGGGCGCTTTGTATTTCGTCTACAAAGTGTTGTCAATAATCTATTCTACCATAGATTATGCAACTGTAATATTTGTATTTGGCAACAAAAGAAAATGGAAACAATGATCGATGTGGCTGTGAACTCACTGGGGAAACAATACACAAAAGAAGAGTATAAAGTATTCTCTGTAATTCTTTCTGAAACATTTTCGATTGCATTTGATGAAAGCACATGCATTGTAAATACTAGTGTGTGTCTTTGTTCGGTGAACTGACAAAACCTTCAATGTCGCTAAAGAATTATTAGATTTACGAACTTTGAAGTAAACGGTGAAAAGAAATGTGAACAGAATTAGATAGATTGATAGATAGATAGATATTAACATAATTATATAGATAATAGATAGATAGATAGATAGATGTGAACAGAATTAGATAGATAGATAGATAGATATGAACATAATTAGATAGATAGACAGAATTATATAGATAGATAGATAGATAGAATAGATAGATAGATAGATAGATATCAGAATTAGATAGATAGATAATAGATAGATTAGATAGATAGATAGATATGAACAGATTAGATATATATATATATATATATATATATATATATATATATATATATATAGATAGATAGATATGAACAGAATTATATAGATAGATAGATAGATATGAACAGAATTATATAGATAATAGATAGATAAATATATATATTATAGATAGATAGATAGATATAGATAGATAGATATGAAAGAATTAAATAGATAGATAGATAGATATGAAGAATTAGATAGATAGGTAGAAGGTAGACGTTCAAGGGATAAACATAAAAAATGTTTTGAGGATGTCGCTAGTCATATGAGATTTCATGACAGCAAATTATCTAAGACCCTTTTAAAAAAAGTTCCTCGGCAGCAACCTATAGATATTTCGTGCTGATTCTGTGACAATGTATGTGGGTTCTGTTGCAGATTTCAGATGTCATATGATTATGTGTAGAGTGACAATATTAACGAAATAGATAGCTAATTCATTTGTCAAATATATATTTCTACTTAATGATAATCATTTACTTGAACAGAGTTCAGAGATATTTTTTTAAGCAGAAACTTGTTAATAGGCAATTCAATTGTAGTCCTTGTAACCTCCAGTTCAATACTCTAATAATTGAAATGTCTCTTGTAATGATTACCAAGAGAGAGGGCAAGTGCAATGAGACAGACACTCTTTTACAGCAAAGAGAGCAGTATGATGATTAGATTTAGATATAGCCTAAATATCTTACAAATATATACTTGGCCTGAGGAGACACATGAACAACCACAGGTGCTCTTAGTGAAATTCGAAGATGACATTCTTCTGAAGGTAGTCTTCTCTCCCCCCCTCTCTCTCTCTCTCTCTCTCTATATATATATATATATATATATATATATATATATATTTTCTCTCTCTCCCTCTGTCTCTCTGTCTCTGTCTCTGTCTGTCTCTCTCTCTCTATATATATATATTTATAATATATATGGGTGTGTATGTATGTGTGTTATGTGTGAAATTGCATGCACATGATCGCTCATAAATATACACATGTACATATATATGTGCATGTACGAATATATATATATATATATATATATATATATATATATATAATATATATGTGTGTGTGTGTGTGTGTGTGTGTGTGTGTGTGTGTGTGTCTGTGTTGGGGTGAATATTTTCTTCTTTGTTCTGATAGGAAATTGATCGTTAATAACTTAACTTGAATGTATATATATATATATTATAATATTATATATATATATATATATATTTATGTATATATATATATATTATATATATATATATATATATATATATCCTCGGCGCGAGTAGGATGCCTGGTGATGATGGTGATACTGTGGTTATTAACCAGAAAGGAAGGTATAGCATCAACAAAGCAAGTAAGTAATGTGAAAATAGCATTTGTACAAGTTCAGGTCTGTAGAAAACGCTCTGTGTAACTCGAACTGCATAAACGCAGATAGACAAAAAGAACTGATCGATGTATCAACATTTGATTGGAAGTTGCAACGCGAAACACCAAATGTTGACTCTCAGTTCTTTAGTACTTCAACTACCAAGAGAGATAGAAAAGTCAGGATTATCATTCTTTTATATAAATTCGCTTTATGACAAACGAATATAGAATATATTTACTTTTCAGAATGATGAAAAGGTTATCCGGTGCAAATTTACTACTTTCCAATGATAGAGTCTTCTACATCCAATGCAGTACCAACTTTCAAGCAGGCAGACACATACTGTTTCATATATATATATATATATATATATATATATATATATATATATATATATATATATATATATATATATATATATATATTATTATATTATTATTATTATTATTATTATTACAAGTACAAAATAAAACATTTTTGCAACATATTGCCTGAGGGGTGGGAGTAAAAATTTCAATGTCAGCGAGTTTGTACCCTAAGTAAGTAAAATCATCAAATTCATTAAAGGATTAAAAAATAAAACAATTTGAAATGTAAACTTTAAATATGTATTAAAATAAAACAAACTATATATAGATATATAATACCAGTTTGTAAGTAAAAAATGATTTTCTGTCATCCGCACAACTTCTCAAACCTTAGCTATTAATAGAATTTCAAGAATTAGGTCCATTTAAATTTAAATTTGGTCAAACTTTCCCTTTCCTAGAAATCTTACAAAATGATTTAATGATTTTAAAAATATTATCCGGCCCTGTTTCTTTTTATAAAATTAATTTGCTTTGCAAACTCACTTCTTTTCTGACCACAATAATCTACTCAGAGCTCAATGGGTGACCAAGGGGTCACGTTTTTCTACTCTATGCACACACACACACACACACACACACACACATATATATATATATATATATATATATATATATATATACATATATAATTATATATATATATATTATATACATAATACTAATATTGATCGTATAATTTTGAAAATCGCATAGGTGAGAAACTGACAGGTACCAAGTGCCGTTGATTTTATGTCTACCCTACCCTAACTTTACAATTACATAGCCATCACCAAGAATTTGCTGTCAGCTTTTATCCATAACCTCCTACTGATTCCTTCCATACGAAAAGTCGATCATATCCTGGTTATGACACTGAACTGCAGCCGGTGGCGAGGCTCCACTTCTGGAGTTCTGGGAAGTACAGGTAAGCCTTTCATCACCATTGCCTTCAAGTTATTTCTGTAATTGCTATTTCTCTTTGTTTTCTTTCTTTGAATATTTTTCGATTCCTTGGATTGTTGCATCAACACATTACCCAATGCTGATCTGTGTTCTTTCTCCTTCTTTTCTCGTTACATAGAATTTTTTTCTATTTTATCCCTCGGGTATAAGATCTTACTTTATGCAAGTTTTCAAATCATTACTTGTTGTGTCCTCAAAAGGGATACAATCAGACAAGGTTGTAGTCGAGTGGAAGGACCAGTCAACACGTTCGGAGATTTAAGATAACAGGTTTTATTGCAGAGAGATACAATAAGACAGAGGAATAGTGAGGTACGCTACTAATCCTCAAAGCTAGCCCAGCATAATGCCGTGCTCACTATATATATAGTTAGACCACAGTTTGACATTTTATTTACATATATGTACACATCATTGTGAAGACACATGGTACGTGAAGAATTTGCATACAGACATCTGGTTACAACTCAATAGCGCATACACATGCTAGTACGTGTGTCTGTGTATGTGTGAATGTGTCACTGTAATCGCTACTACTAATAGTAGTCAGCTACTACTAGTGATACAAATCAGTGTTTGTGTGTTAGTATTTGTTTTCTATAAAGAATTTTAAACGTAAGTTAATACAACAGTATCTATATTAAAGTCAGGACACATGGGTGAGAGTGAGTGTGGAATGTTCTATTACAACATTACTGATGCTACATTATGGATAGGTAGCGTATTCGTTTTGTAATGAACTGAGATTTCTTCAGACATTATTTATAGGAAGAAAAAGTGATTCCATACTCATTATTTAGGTACTATATGACAGTATGAGAAGACAGTATATTTATATCTGCAACAAATGGCTACTTTGTCAAGAGACCATCATGGGTTGTATTCTGTTTTTGTTTTTAAGAATGGTTTACGTGTGGATCACCGTAGCGGATCACCGTAGCGATAGATGCTGGGGATGCCTCTGTATTGATGTTATCATTGAACAGATGTTGATGCATTGTATCAAATTCACTGGAGGATTTGTGGAATGACAGAAGGAAAACAAGTAGTTTGGATTAAAACTTTGCCAGTTTGTTCTGAATTAAATCAAGTCATGCATCAGTTTATATGGATGTCAGTTATAATATTAGTGAACAGCACAAAGAAGTATCTGACACACGAGAGAAGAGGGACTGCAGGGACTTGGAAAAGCTGATCACCTTTTTGTATGCAAGAAACCTGCGCGGCATTCTCTTTGATGTTTTTGGTATAGGATTTAAGTATATGAGTAAATGTGAATTAAGCCGAAGAGGTTCGCTGCAAGATTATCTAATCTATGGAAATCAAAGAGGTTTTCAACCACTCATTCAAGATAAAAAAAAATTATTATAAAAAAAAAAAATAAAACAAACACACAACACAAAAAAGGCAGTTACCATTCGATCAAAGACAACCGCAGATGCTAATAAAGAAGTACTGGGAGAATTTTCTTCGAATGCGTAAAAATAAATCATCATCAGTATCATCTCATGCTTGCCGCACGGATATCCATGACAATCTCTCGCCAGCCGTCCCTGTCATTCATTGCCCCTGAGAGGTCTTCTGCGCAGCATCCAGTATCCGCGCAGAGTTGGTCTATGTACGTCTTTGTTGGACGGCCTATTCTGGCGTGCCCATGTGATGGCTTCAACAGAAGAACATCACTTATGAGTTCATCCTTGCTTCTCCAGCAGTGACCAGCCTCACATGGATGGTTTGAGTGATATGGGACAGGTGGCTGTACAGCTGTTTTCTCGTGGGGTGTTCTTTCCACGTCTTGTTTAAGATTGCGCGTAGCATTCTTGTGCAGCACCCATCTAGCTTATTCTCCAGGCGCTTACTTGAATTAAAATCCTGGACTGGGCTACTTACATTTACTATCACGCTAATACCCTTGGGAAAGGTATATATAATATATAATATATAATATTATGATATCAAATGTATATATAATATATAATATGAGGAATAACAGATTGGGCAAAATCCAACAAAATGTGATTAAAATTTCATAAGATTGATGACTAATGTTTTCATTAAAATATTTATATTATATATTATATATTATGTAATTAAACATTGAGGAATAACGGATAAAACACAAACAACTTCATTCAATTGATATTTCACCTCGGTATGTTAACGAAGCTTCGCCAGAAACTTATTTGAGACAAGAACTACAGTGTGTGAAAAAGAGCCAGAAAGTAATGGGAAGTGTCAACAAAGATACACGGTGGTTTGTGAGTTCAAAGCGGTGCATTCAAGCACCAGATAGTGGTTGGTGTCTGTTTCTTTTTCTTTTTTTACAGTTGTGATGGGAGGCGTCTTCCAATATAATATAAATATTTTAATGAAAAAATTAGTCATTAAATTTTATTTTTTACCTCAAAACACATTTCATAGAGGTTATTTTGGGACTCTTGAACTTTATCTACCGTTTCACCATTCGTTTAGTTTTGTTTTTTAAATTTTTCAAATTTTCTGCATTCCAAACGTGCCGCCTTTTCTTTGATTCTTTTATGTGTTCTGTCATATTCATGTGGTGAAGAGTGAAAGAAGTTGCGTGCAAGAATTTAAAAAACTCATCTCAGTATAGAATTCAACGCTATATGGAAACCGGTGCACAGTGATCATAAGCAGTAATAGACATAACCGGACACCTTGAACGTTCTTGACCGTTTCACTTTCGTTTTGTCTTTTTGGAGCGATGTTTAGTAAATTGTTATACCTTAAAAAAATAAGACCATTAAGCGATAGATAGATTTGAAAAAAGGCTTTATTATGAGAACTATATAATTAAGGGCCGGGTTAGCTCAGTCGGTAGAGCGTTCGGCTAGAAACCACAAGGTTCCTAGTTCGATACCGGCCCTCGCCAACTCAGTGTATTAGCACAGTGATCTGTGCGGTAAAGTAAGGAGCTGATGGTAGGTGTGGCGCTCCACCTCAGACGCAAAAAAAATCTCCTTGGTCTAGCGCTAGTGAAAAGGGGATAGACTCACTAAAAGTGTTACTTTCATTGTTTCAGTCTCGCCATAAGAATTCACAAAGAAATGAATCTAGCATATTTGATTGAATGTTATATTGCCTTTTAATTTTCTTGTCTCGCGGAATATTCTCGGTTAGAAGTTTTCGGACAAGGAGGATATAAGAATAGCTGTAATCGGAAGTCTCAGAAATTAGAAACATAGTTAGCAGGATTTAATCTGACTTACTGGCAGGTCATCTTTTTTTTTAGTATTATCTGCGTTATTCGGACTATTGTCCCCATCTTCATTGTTATTTGTACAACGTTTCGGCCGATATACCCTCCGGCCTTCTTCAGGTATTTCTTGTCGGACTCGGGAACCTTCTCGGACTCGGGAACGACAAGAAATAACTGAAGAAGGCCGGAGGGTATATCGGCCGAAACGTTGTACAAATGACAATGAAGATGGGGACAATAGTCCGAATAACGCAGATAATACTAATCTTCAAGCCTCATCTCAAACATTCAGAGAAATAGCATCATTTTTTAAATTTTATTTTTTTATCTACGCCTGGTCTCATGAACTGACCACCGGTCAATTTGCCAACGCAAGTTGGAGATTTCAGAACACTCTGCCGTAAACTAGAGTGAATCTTTAAGGGATGTTTGTGCTGACACTTTTTAAAGAGAAAAAGGATTGATGAAAGCCTTTCATAAAGTTTCATTCATTCATTTCTTTTCAGAAGGTGTGTCAAAAACATACCAAGTTTAAAGCTGTATTTACCGAGATAGAAATAAAGAATGAATGGAACGTTATTTTTTTTTCAGAATACAAGGTGTGTCAAAAAATACAAAAATCTCGATACTTTTTTGACACACCTTGTATGCCGCGTGACAAGACAAAATAAAAAGGCAGTATGTCACTCAGTCAAATATACTAGACTCATATCTTTGTGAATTCTTGTGGTGAGAGAATAACCAAGAAAGTAACACTTTCAATAAAATTCCTAATGATATAATTGATTCATAATAAAATATTTTCAAACCCAGCTTAAGGGTCTTATTTTTTTAAAAGTATTATAACGAAAGGTAAACAGTTGAGAAATTCCAAGAGTGATGTTATCTTTTGCTATTAAATTAAAAGAATCATTCAATATATGTAATTTGATATCTTAATTTTTATTGATGCCCTTCAAGTGATAACTCGGTTTGATATGTAGAATGGTGGACTCTCCTATCGTGAACGATAGATGAGGGTCAGCAGTGAGTGATTTGTTTCCTCCCATGTTGTGCATGCTGTCAAGAAGACATTTTGTGTTTCCTCAAGTGTGATAGGAGCCCAGCCTTGCTGCGAGCTATGAAGCCACACTGACAGATGAAATGTTCTAAAGGGTCAGATGTTTTTGTTTTGAAGTTAGGCGGAGCTGATCTCGATGCTTCAGTATTTTCTTCAAAGGTCTTTGATCTACCGAAACAGATCTTACGCCATTCTTTCCAATTTGATGCTAGTTTTTTCCAAGCACTCAGATTAATATTGAGGCATTTCAAATTGTCCTTCAATTTGTCTTTATAGCGTAAGAGTGGACGTCCAATAGAACGCTTAGCATTTGGTAGTTGTCAGTATAATATCTTCTTTGGAAGCCTGTTCTCACTCATTCTGACAACGTGACCAGCCCACCTAAGCTAAACTGTTGCTAGCAAGGTTTCAATGCCAGCAATTGCTGGTATGTAGAATAGATTACGTATATTCTAAAAATACAAGTTACCTGTTGGGAAAAATTGAAAGATTTTCACATTTGCCAAGAATTGATTTATGTAGACATTTAATATGTTAAAATAGAGAACTTATCGAAATGTATAGGGAAAAAAATTATGTTCCAATTATTTTTAACTTTTGCTATTTTCGGCCGATACATATGGTGACATAGTCAAAAGTTCGGGGTAGTTCATTACATGCAATATAGGATTTAACAAAAAACACAACAAAAAACGAGTGCAGTAATGTTTAGAGTCGTAGGAATATAATTATGATAGCAATTATATAAGTTTTGAAAATATAAATGTTTGAATCTTTTTCTGTTTATGTCATTGGATGTTTAAAAAATATTTTTCTAAAATGACATAGTGCATTCCAATCAATATATGATAAAGACACTTTTTTGTGACTACGAAGTAGGGGTCGTTCGTTACAAGAAGTCGTGGGTAGCCTACGAATTATGTCTGTATGTGTAGTTAAATTTTAAATAACGGAGTAGTAAATTGAAAATTACCATTAACCGTTGAAAAAAAAGTTATTGACGACAGTTCACCTTTCGCTGACCTGGGCACCAACTACGGATTGGTTGAAGGAAAGGTGTATGAAAGGGAATTAGTTTAGTTAGTCAGATTTTGGCCGTTAGCTGAAAGGAGCAGACGTAAGGAGCATTGCTCCCAATATTACAACTTCTCACCGCGGTTGGAAACCCTTTTGGGCTGTGAGTTTTTTGAATAAAGAATAGACGACTTTAAAAACAAATAAGTCTTGCTTATTTATTCAAAACGAAATGAGCAGACGATCCAGCCCAGCAGAGGAAGAAATAAGCCCAAAGGAAGATGGCTACCGACGAAACAGAACAAGTAAGAGCGTATCTTCTCTCCTCTCTCTCTCTTCTCTCCCCATTATATACCAAGCAGAGGAACGGTTATATAACATTTGATTACTTGAGTATATACAGTAAAATATAATCAGGAGGCGCTCTTTGTATAATGGTTATCATCGTAGGAAACGGCGAATCGAGTTCAAATCATGGACTAGGCCATTTGCATTTTTCCTAACGCTAATATCCCTGTCAAAGGTACCAATCCAACTATTCTCCCCCCGGATATGGGTAAATAGTAAGAACGACTGGTCTCATTAAACTTGGTTAGGCAACCCGTCTAGAAGGAAAACTCTGAATTAAAACTTGTTAAACTCCATTTAAAAATGACCTTGTGTCACATCCTGCTCGTGGCGGAGGAGTTGGGTAAAAACATAAATGCAGTAATACTAGCATGAAAAGGAGGGTGTCCATTCGCTTCAGAAAAGGGTGTGACACAAGGCCGAAAGTATGGAGCATCTAGCGAGGATCAAACTCACTATTCCAAATTATGAATCTACGAAACTAGCTCGCTAACCATTACACGATAGGACACCTAAAGCGGGTATCCTTGGTATGACAATAAACTACATCTGGTGGGGTGTCTCCAGGTCTGGTGATCTGGAGTGTGTGGAATATCCCTAATTGCTATTGCACAGTCCACAATAATCTACAAGAAGATATAAATCTAACTAACTTTCCTCCATATATGGATAAATAGTAGGACAGACTGGACCCTTTAACCTTAGTATGGCAACTAGTTTAGGTGATGGAAAACTCTGAATTCAGACCTGTCAAACTTTGTTAAAAAACTGATCATGTGTCGTTAGACCAAGGAGATTGTTTTTATTTGCATCTGAGGTGGAGCGCCACACCTACCATCAGCTCCTTACTTTACCACACAGATACCTGTGCTACTCATTCGCTGAGTTGGTGAGGGCCGGTATCAAACCAAGAACCTTGCGATTCCTAGACGATTGGTCTACCGACTGAGCTAAACCGAACATAAACATTTTATTTTATAGAGACTTTGAATTACTTAGAGTAATTAGTTGTCCCAATCAATAATATTAATCTGTTCTTAATTTTATTTCATGCAATCAAAATTAATGATGTAAATATCTGGTATTAGAATAACCGATTAGCTAGTTAATAGAAATAGTAAGCTAATAGATTATTTTTAATTAGTATGATTATAATAGCAGTTGTATGGTTATAATGTAGACATTCTCATCAAACAAATAATCAGTTTCGAAAATATATTCGAGCTTAGAATACGTTGGCTTACAGCGGTAAAACTACCCCTCCCCCAAAAAAAGAATGCATCATTTCGCCATGGATAGGGTGTGACACAAGGTCACAAGTATCCAGCAAAGATTCCCTGAAGAGAAATGCCGATGGACTCGAAAGAAATTTTTACACCACCCCTTGGAGGGTTACAACGATGAAAGTCTTACGCAGCCGTTTCCTCTAAACCACCGTTGCAGCTGGTGCAATTGGGGGAGGTATTTTCTGCCATGCACGCTCCGAATACTACGCTAGGAAGGGGCAACGCATTCCGAGCAAACCGTTTTCAGCGTAACCCCTCCGTCACGGATAGGATGTTATACAAGGTCGCAAGCATGAGTCATCAAGCGAGGATCCAACTCGCAATTTAGTAGTAATAGATCTGCGAGACTAAGTTGCTAACCATAACACCACGATTTGACGCCCAGATGGGGTATCCTGGGTATCACGCACGTGGTGAAATGGCTACCGTCGTAGGGAATGAACATGGCTACTCGAATTCAAATACTTAATAAGGCTGTTTTGCATTTGACATAACACTAATACACTTTGAAAAAATATGCGTCCAACTATTATCCTTTATTATGGACTCTCTCGTCGATTTTCGACGTATGAGTGTTCATCCAATGAACAACCCACACAGTGATTTGTTTATAGTGGTGAAGACTTGTGTTCGACCATCCACACTTTTTGGCACAGTCGATAGGAAAGAATTGGTGCATCAAGGATTGCCACAAACCCAATCAACGACCGACCTCAGGAATTTTGAATTCAGAGTTATCCCTTTCCTAGACTGGTTACTTACTCAAGGCTGAAAGGCCCAGTCTGCCCTACTATTTAACCTATAGCTGGAGGGAGAATATATGGATTTATACCTTTCCCAAGGGTATTAGCGCTATGTGAAATACCAACAGTTTCGTCTAGGAATTGAACTCGAATCGACGAGTCCATTTTCCACGATTCTAACCATTAGCCCACGCGCCTCCATATCCTTTATGATATTATTATTATTTGCTCCTTTTGAGTTTTCACATCAGCATTAGCTGATGGTCTTTCACTGGAGTTTGAGTGACAGCAAGTCTCCTCAGGTCTCCAGGACTCTTCTGAGTATTCTGGCAGATTGCAGCAGTGCAGTGTTCTGAATGGTTTCAATCCTCCCTCTGATTTCCAAACTTTCCAAACCCTTTTCCAATCCTTTTGGGACTGTTCCAAGTGCACCAACTACAAATAGTATCACTTTCACTTTCATATTCCATAACTTTTTCAGTTCTCTGGCAAGGTCCAGATATTTGTCCATTTTTTCCTATTATTATTATTATTATTATTATTATTATTATTATTATAAATAGTAGAGTAGGCGAAGGAAAAATCTGAATTCAAACCTGTTAAACTCCGTTTAAGTAATTGACCTTTGTATCCCATCCTGCCCGGGTGAGGGGTGGGTAAATATGTATCCTGGGTATGACATTAAACTACATCTAATGGTGAATCTCCAGTTCTTGAATTCTGGGGAGTGTGAAGTACTTGTAATTTCTATTGTCGACAGTGATCTACAAGAAAGGACAAGTCAGAAGATGCAAATGCCATTTCAGACTATTTGGAATTTTTATAGAAATGTGATTGCTTACAAAATCAACTTACGCTCAATGTACTACTGGACCTATGTAACCCCAGCATTACCTGTTTCATAGTCAGATCATCGGTGACTAAACCGGTAACCCAACAGATTTTGTCTGATGAGGAGGGAAGCTAGACACCCTGCAGGACTGAAAACACACACACACACCACACACACACACACAAAGCAAAGCAAAGCAAAGCAAAGCAAGAATATGCACTCTCCTGGCGTAAGTATTTAAGTTTCAATGTAATAAAATATATCAAATTAGAAAAACTAACTAAATAAAATAAGAACGTATATAATAAGTGTATACTTATTTTTATTGATTTCTATATAAATCATTAACTATTAATTATTACTTTAAACTGATCTGAAACAGAGGCGCTGCATTTGAAGAATAGAACAATTTGAACGCTCTTTCCATCACTTCCGACCTTTATTGAAACATTTTCTTAATTCAACTATTTAACTAAATCAGACATTAAAATTACATTATTTCTTTTTGGTAATGGATTTTTTTAATTATCAAAATTAAGTCAAACAATTAGAAATCAATAAGATGTAGCAAATATTTATTAAAATCAATTTTTTAAGATCAATATGCAAATTACAATTCCCGTTCACAGTATAATACGCTATTTAGCTGTATATATATAAATGAAATTGCATGTTATTAGTATGTAGATAAAGCTAACAGGATTATTAATATATGATAAAATATTTCTTGATAATTGAGATTTAAATAGAAATATGATAATAGCAAATGTGACATAAATAACTAAGAAAATTAGGACAGTGGGGCTGACGGAGTTTCGGTTACAGAGATACATATACATACTCTTCCTTATAAGAAGATATATATAGATATGTATATATATATATATATATATATATATATATATATATGTGTGTGTGTGTGTGTGTGTGTAAAATTATTAAATGTGAAAAATAAAATATCCGCTGGTAATATTCGAATGTCAAGATGAAGATTAGATATTTAATAATCTAAACGTTTTAAATGTTGACAACATTTTTAAAATATTAATGAATCATCTTCACAACTAATCTATTTTTTCTAATCTATTTCTAATCTTTTACATGTTAGATTTATTTCCATTTCTTCCGGGCATATCTATAAATTATGGAGACGCATGATGTAACGGTTATTGTCGTTGGAAATGAATACAACGAGAATGTAATTTGAATGTCTGGTTTGATTTGGAGCTATGGTTATTGTGATATCATATTCGTGAAAGTGTGTTGTGTAATGGTTACCGTCACAGGAAACGGACACGACGAAAAAAACTTAAATCCGGGACGAGCCTTTTTGCATTTCACATAGTGTTAATATCCTTGGAAAAGATATGAATCCAACTATTCTCCCTCCAGCTATGGGTAAATAGTAGGGCAGACTGGGTTCTTTAACCTTGGTTAGGTAACCAGTCCAGGAGAAGGGAACTGAATTCAAACCTGTTAAACTCCGCTTAAGAAATGGATCTTGTGTCACATCCTGCTTATGCAGCAGGGTTGTTGAATATATATAATGCAATTCTCAGTGAGATTATTTGTAGTCATTCATATTTTAACCTGTTAAACTGCGCTTAAAAAATTGACTGAAAAAATCATTCAGAAGGTTTGGGTAAATACATCACAGTGATCCAGAACCGGTGCCTCGCCACCAGATCCAGCTTAGTATCCTACCCAGGACACAACGAGATTCTAAAGAATTTTAAAATGTTTTTTTAATTCTTTTATGAAATTGCGGAATATTTTTTTTTAGATAAAAGAATGCATACATGTTTATTCTCTCAAATGTGCTTCCTTATATTTGTGACTCGTATCATGAATAATAATTTCGGAACTACTAAAAGAAAATATTTATTAAACTCGCACAAAGATGAAATACAGCCCGTGGCTTTTTTTCTAATGTGGGGGAAGGAGCTGGATAGTCTACAATATTTGTAGAAATATTTCTATGTAATAAATCGATTTTATACATTTTTTAACATACAGTGGTTACTTTTGTTATTCTATGTTTTCCAGTCGGTCTGTGTAATATTCAATATGATGGAAAGAAAAATGTATTGAATAATATTACGTCTTGTATAAAGATATTTATAAATTGAAATAAAACTACTTACGTTGTGAATGAATTTATTTGCCTCCCCCCATACACACACACTTCATCCCTCCCGGGCAGGACGAGACACTGGGTCATATCTTTTGCAACGACTCTATCTTATGTGGGTAAATGGTGTCATAATAGCTTAACAGGCAGGTTTCAAAAACTAAGTCTATTAACAGATTTTATTTTATTTTGCTAATAATAAAAAGTAAAGTCTGCAGAGTGGCCTATTGTCGGTATCAGTCAAACAGTGATGGAGTCTATCCATTTTTCGCCAGCGCTGGACAAGAGCGAGATGAGTGACACACCTAGCACCAGCTCCTAGATAATTATACTCTTGATAATAGTAAAAGTCTGTGGAGTGGCCTATTGTCGGTATCAGTCAAACAGTGATGAAGTCTATCCCTTTTTCGCCAGCGCTGGACAAGAGCGAGATGAGTGACACACCTAGCACCAGCCCCTAGATAATTATACCCTTGACAATAGTAAAAGTATGTGGAGTATCCTATTGTCGGTATCAGCCAAGCCAGCGTGGGTTCAGCTTTGGGTAAATAGTAGGGGAAACGGGGCTCTTTGACCTTGATATTACAATTGGTCTAGGAGAAGGAAAACTGAAATAAAGCCTGTTAGGCTTCGCTTAAAAATTGACCTTGTGTCACATCCTACTCGTGCGGAGGGATTGCTAAATACATACTGGTACATGACTAACACATATGTATTACAAACTAGTCCTCTGGTGATCTCCAGGATAAAATATGATCTGAAATGGTTTAACCATGTTTACAAAATTCAAACAAATGATATATAAGTATGAATTGTTTCTCTGAATTTTTAGGTGAAGCTTGATAATTAGTATTATTTGGATTATTAGCACTACTGTCCTCATCTTTATTGTTATCTGTACAAAGTTTCGGTCGATGTATCCTCCGGCCTTCTTCAGGTATTTCTTGTCGGACTAGGGAGCCTTATCGAACTCGGGAACCTTCTTTTCGAACTCGGGAACCTTCTTTCCAATTGGACACATAGCGTAGTGGATAAAGGCGTTAGTTTAAGTTCTAAGTGATAGTTATCTATAGGCTGCAGGTTCAATCCTGGTCAAGGATGAAAGTAACATATAATAATAATTAAAAGAGCGGAATGTGAACAGTCTACCCCCGTGGATTGAATAAAGGGTTGGGTTCAAAGTTCCGTGATGGCTCCCGATTACGACAAGAAGGTTCCCGAGTTCGAGTTCGAGTCCGACAAGAAATACCTAAAAAAGGCCGGAGGGCACATCGACGTAAACGTTGTACAGATAACAATAAAGATGTGGACAAAAGCCCGAAAATAATCCAAATAATACTGAGTATGAATTGAATCATAAGTTGTATATCAAAAAGCGACATAAAATCTGTAAGGCTATCATGATAGATAAATATAGTTGATGCTAAGGGTAAGGCATTCTGTCGTGATGTAATGGTTACCAAGCTAGTATTACAAATACATTACTATTATTGGGAGACACTTCTAACCCTGTTTCAACCTAGGGTTCATACATACCCCCTCCTCTTTCCCCCCTTTTTTATTTTATTTGTCCCCCTCTGGCTCACCCCCATTCGTTTCTTATAAATTTCTTATACAATCTGACTTTTATTCGTCGCCGGTGTACACACTTGAAAAGTACCCGTTAAAAAGGCCTTCGTGTATCCCCCCCACTTTATTTTATATTTTATTCCATAATAAAATATTATCTCCCTAATTACATATAATTCCTCCACTTTTAGTGCTATACAAATTCTCCTGTACCAAAAACCTATAAATACATTTCTACTGAAAAGCGAGTTTGATCCTCACTGAATGCCCCGTATTTGTGACCTTGTGTCAAATCCTGTTGGGTAAATATTTTTTGTTGCTGCTTAAGGTAAGAATACTGTAAATCTTTAGTCAACTATGGAATGTTTTGGATATATAGAAGTTGAAAAGGCTACATAGATGCTTACACTAAATCTTACAAAGTAAATGTCAGTAATGCAAACTAACTGGGCTCTTTAAACTTCGTATCACAATTTTCTGGAAGTATTTCACATATACAATTGGGAAAGGTGTACATCAAACTATTTCCCCTCCAGCAAAGAGTAAATAGTAGGGCAGACTGGGGATCTTTAACCTTGGCATGGTAACCGATATAGGAGAAAGGAAACTCTGAATTCAAACCTATTAAACTTCGCTTATAAATCGACCTTGTGTCGCATCCTGCTCGTGACGTAGGAGTTAGATAATAATAATAATAATAATAATAATAATAATAATAATATAATAATAATAATAATAATAATAACTGGGTTGGAAAGGTGATCCACTGGGAATTATGCAAAAAATTAAATTTTGACCATACACCAAAATGGTATATGCATAAACCAGAATCTGTTCTTGAGTACGAAACGCATAAAATTCTCTGGGACTTTGAAATAAAAACGGATCACATTATCCCAGCAAGAAGACCAGACCTAGTGTTGATAAACAAAAAAGAAAGAACTTGTCAACTAGTGGATATTGCAGTGCCAGCCGATCACAGGGTGAAGCTAAAGGAAAATGAAAAAATGGACAAATATCTGGACCTTGCCAGAGAACTGAAAAAGTTATGGAATACGAAACGCAAGTGATACCAATTGTAGTTGGTGCACTTGGAACAGTCCCAAAAAGATTGGAAAACGGTCTGGAATGTTTGGAAATCAGAGGAAGGGTTGAAACCATTCAGAACACTGCACTGCTGCAATCTGCCAGAATACTCAGAAGAGTCCTGGAGACCTGAGGAGACTTGCTGTCACTCAGACTCCAGTGAAAGACCATCAGCTAACACTGATGTGAAAACTCAAAAGGAGATGATAATAATAATAATAATGTGACTGGAGTTCTAATTCGCTAACTACGATGTTGCGTGTCGTGTAATGGTTATCATCGTAGTAAATGGATACAGCGACACGAGTTCAAATCCTGGATGAGACTGTTTTCATTTCCCATAGTTTTAATACACTTGGGAAAGGTAGACTTCCAACTATTCTCCCTCCAACTATGGCTAGATAGTAGGCCAGATTGGGCTTTTAAACCTTGGTATGGAACCAGTCTAGGGGAATGGAAACTCTGAATTCAAACCTGCTAAACTCAGCTTAAAATAGACCTTGTGTCACATCCTACTCGTGTGGTTAAGTTTGTAAATACATAAATTTAAATAAGTGATTTAAAACGTCACCACTCTGTAAAAATGTCTTCTTGTTGATGGATTTTTTTAAATGTGTTCATATTTTGTTGCTAAATATTTATATTTTCATTCAAAGGAAAAACAGGAGAAACGAAATAACATTTTCAATTTCAGGCGAAGAGTTGTAGATTTCAATCTAAGAAATGTTGTCATATTTATCAAATATTTGTTTTTAAATCAAACAAAGGCTAACCGGCAGTTTTATTTACGAAAAGAGAAAATAGGTTTTAAAAACAAAGAAAATTCTAATATGAATTGGACGGAACAAGTTTTTAGCTTATTTCAGTTTTTTCCTCTTTCAAAAATCTATTTCTTCAAAGAGTTCAAAGGGACCCATAGGCGTCAATTCAAAAACGAAATATATATATATATATATATATATATATATATTTAAATTCATTTTACTTCAAAGTCGATTTATGAATAATAAACAGGGAGTGAATAGGATCAGAATAAAGTGTGGCAAAAATGATTTGCGGAAATTCTTATTTTTAGGACGAAAAGAATCTCAATTCTCCAAGAAGAAAAACTTTTTTAGAAAGTTCTAGCAAAGCATTCTATTTTTTCTTTCATTTTTGGATTTTAAGGCATT
>CM042141.1:97822482-97837482 GCA_023376005.1 Doryteuthis pealeii
GGAGAATTGGATTCATACCTTTCCCAAGGGTATTAGCGTCATGTGAAATGCAAACAGCTTCGTCCAGGAATTGAACTCGGATAGACGAGTCCATTTCCTACGACTCTAACCATTAGACCATGCGCCTCTGTGACATATAGTAAGTGAGTTTAAACTCCAATTATGCTATTACGTTAATTTTAGGACTAATACCCTTGGGAAAGGTATTAACCCTCACATCCCATCGGCTGTGTGTTAAACAGTACCACTCTTCTACAATGATGGCTTTCATTGGCATTTCAGTCTCGGAAGACTCTAATGTAGTTTTTGTGCACCTGAAGTTACAGTGCTTCATGTGACTGTAAAGTCCAATGTTTGAAAAACATTCTCGACCACAGATGTCGCATGTGAAGTCTGTCCCTAAAGATGTTGATGTGCCAGTGCTTTGTTGCCGCTGCTTTCTTCTGGACCGCCAGGGTGGTTTCAGACATGAATAGTCCGCTACGGAGAACTTGACGCCACCGAGGGCGGTCCTGAGCCAAATTTTCCCAGTTGGAAGGGGCAATGCCAAAGCACTTGAAATCGTTCTTGCAGACATCCTTGAAACGCAGCTGAGGGCGACCAATCTGTCTCTTACCAGACGAAAGCTCTGCATAGAGGTATGCATGATGGCTTGAGTATTAAATAACTCACGAAAGTTGGTGTGTCATTAAACAAAGAAACCAAAACGGAATCAAGTGTATTTAACTAACTTTTATATAACTGTAATAAGGACGTCTGGCGAATGAGTTGGTCATTTCTGAGGTTTATGATAAAACTGGGAGGGATGTGTTTCAATAACCCAAAATTAAAAGTTTTCACAAAGATTTGTTTTTTAAGTAGTGGGCCACCAAAGAAGAGAGTTTAAAAAAAATACGTTCATAAACTTTGAAGCTACACACAAGTCATATTTGATTAAATCCTCGCAAAGTTTATGAACCTGTTCTTATGGAAGGTTTTTAGATAATGAACAACTGGAGTCTTTAATGAATGCCACGATATTGGAGTTTCCTATTTCACCTGTGAATTCTCAGTATTATTTGGATTAATCGGACTATTGTCCTCATCTTTATTATCTATACAACGTTTCGGCCGATGTGCTCTCCGACCTTCTTCGGGTATTTCTTGTCGGACTCGGGAATCTTTTTTTGAAATCAGGAACCTTCTTGTCGTTATCGGGAACCTTCTTGTCGTAATCGGGAGCCATCACGGAACTTTGAACCTAACCCTTTATTTAATCCACGGGGGTAAACTGTTCTCATTCCGCTAACCATATCCGGGCTACAGGTTTTAAGCTGTGTCAAGCCTCATCTAAAAAATTCAGAGAAATTGCAAATTCTCAATTTTAAAATTTACCTGCAACTTCTCAACCGATTGATCAGAACGAGCCTCTCTGATCGTCCGTCTAGCCTAAGAAAGAGCCAGAGAGTTGCAAATCATGGAGTGATCAGCTAGCAGGAATAAGATATAACACGGGCCTTGTGTCTGGTGGATTCGGCCATTGGACCAGTGTTAAATTAATGACGTAATCCCAGGGAACCATCCCTCCAGGCAACACCTGTCCCCTTGATTTAAAGGGGCAGGTCTGGGTTTATTGCCCAGTGCCCAAGGCACCCCCTTGAAGGGTAATTCCGAGGGAATCCGATCATTTTTTGTGTCTGATATCCCACGAGCTTCGGTTCGTGGGTGTCCCCACATTAATTGGACCTTGTGTCTGACTGGCATAAGTGGGATGTGCGGTAAATACAATTAAAGCATCACGGGTCGCCACTCATGGCCAACATGTTGGAAGGATTTTACCTCTCTGCAGAGGTGCAGTCGGCCAGACAAATGGTGTAAAAACAACCAATCAATATAATATAAAAGTATTGCAAACATTTACACAGAACATGCTTCTCGGTGAGAGAAAAGGCTTAAATGATTTTTACGAAGGTAAATGGGTCACATCAATTGCTTTCTTGCAGAGAGACAGACAGACAATGAGAGAGAGAGAGACAGACAGACAGACAGAGAAAGAGTGTGTGTGTGAGGGAGAGAGAGAGAGAGGGAGTGAGAGAGAGAGAGAGAGAGAGAGAGAGAGAGAGAGAGGAGAGGTAGAGAGGGGGAGGGAATTAGAAAACATGAGAAAAGAAGGTAAAAACAAAGAGAAAATAAAAAGGAGTTTTACAGAGACACAGAGAGACAGAGACAGAGGGGAGAGAGACAGAAACATACAGACAGAGACAGAAAATGAGAAAACAAGAGAACAAAAAGAAAAAAAAACAGAGAGAAAGAGAAAATGAGAGAGAGAGAGAGAGAGAGAGAGAGAGAGAGAGAGAGAGAGAGAGAGAGAGAGGGGAGAGAGAGAGAGAGAGGGGGGGAAACAGACAGAGAATAAAAAAAGGAAAAAACAGAACGAGAAACAGGCGAAAATAGACGCAAAACACAGAGAAAAAGAGAACACACACATATGCACACATACACACGCAAGACATATACACATAAACACACACACACGCACACACACACACACACACACACACACACACATATATATATATAAATAAACAGGCCACTGCTTAATGATAAAACAAAAAAAAGTGTCGGCCAACCCTGGAGTGATAATCAAACATTATTGAACAGACACACACACACATACACACACATACACACACAAACACAGACACACACACACAAACATAAACCTAAACACACACACACACACAGGCACATAAACACAGACATAAACACCCCTACACACACAGAGAATTTGGAAGATATGAGACACAAAACAAAACGGACGTTGGTTAGCAGCAGCTTCAGTTTCAGAATTCTTCTGTAGAGGAGATTTTATCTCGAAATATTAAGAATAAACCACAGGTTAACAAACAACACCATAGTTACCTTATTTATCTTTACACTTGCATTGTGATTGCCTTTAAAACCAACCACCAAACCGTATATATATATATGTGTTTGTGTGTGTGTATGTAGAGAGAGAGAGAGAGAGAAGAGAAAAAGAGAGAGAGAGAGAGAAAGAGAGAGAGGATTAAAGAGAGAGAATGAATAAATTGAAGACAGAAAGGAAATCAGAGAAACAAAATAACCCTAGACGAGTTGACATGTCGTTAAAATCAATCAATCAACAGAAAAAGTGAGTGTGTGTGAGAGAGAGAGAGAGAGAGAGAGAGAGAGAGAGAGAGAGAGAGAGAGAGAGAGAGAGGGGGGGGTGGAAAAGAGAGAAAGGCGCAAGTTTATATATGTAGTAGATATTATGCAGAGCAGGCAATTCATCTTATGTTATTAACAATATTTAAAAGAAGGAAAGAAATATGACAGCTAATAAAAATTATTAATAACCTTTTCTACTATCAATTTCAACAACCGCTGTTTATATTGCTGTTAAATTAATAATTATTTCTCAATCAGTCAACTTTACATTTCGTTCCGTTGTTGTATATTATTAATGCGTTTCTAAAAACGCCAAGATAAATACACAAAAATATACGTAGCAATATTATATATACTAGCAAATATATACACCCTTAGTTTTAAATTAGAAAGGCTAATGAAACTAAATAAGAATGCAGATAAAAAGAATTGAAACAAAGTTGGGTATAATAAACAAAATAGAACAATTGAAACTTAATGTTCCATCACTTTCGTCTTTCATCGCTAAATCTTCATTAACTATTTAGTTAAAATTGTTAGAATAGGAGACAAATAATAAAATTACAATTATTTCTTATTGTTTATCAATTTCTTTTAAGATTTAACCTCGGAGTTTTTGCTAATATTCCTTAAGGTATAACAAAACAATTAGAAATCAATAATACCAAGCACATATTTATTAAAATCATTTTTGTTAATATCAATATGCAAATTAGCCTTCCCGTTCACACTATAAACCGCCATTTTGTTGTATAAATAAATACAATTGCATGTTATTTGTATATAGATAAGGCCAACAGTATTAATAATGTAAAATAATTTTACTAATAATTGAGGTTTAAATAAAGATAAAATCACGGAGAATGTGAAGTAAATATCTAAGGGAATTGTGACTTGAGTAGTAATATAGTTTCAGTTACAGACAGAAAAGTATGTGTAGAAAAATTCTATATGTAGAAAAACAAAGACTTACAAAAAAGACAAACTTATTATTGATGGTAAAGTCGACATTCAAACGTTTCGATTTATATTAAGCCTTCATCAAAACAATACTATAGGAAGGAAAAAAATGTTGTCTTAACAGTGATGGGTGTTTTTAAAAATAAAACATCCATCACTGTTCAGTTTGGGTAATCTTTGCAGTAAAATGAGGAACTGATGGTAGATGTGGTACTCTACCTCAGCAAAATAAATCTTCGTAGCCTAGAACAAATTAAAAGTGGGAGACTCCTTCACTGTCTTGCTGATACCGAGAATAGGCCATTCCGGTGATTCACACATTGAGGACTAAAAAGATGCACAGAAAAGATACAATAGAAGATAAAAAAAAGAAAAGAAGAGAATAAAAATCACGAATCTAATTGTAGAAGCAGAAACGTAATCTATTTACCGGACTGCACATGCTGTCAAAAACAATACATCCGAAAGTCAGAATGGGCATTTTTACTTTAGACTAAATAATTTTAGAAACCAAATAAAATCTATGGATTACAACAAACTAATACACGTAGAATAACATTTCCGCTTAAATGATCACGATTTTAATAGAGATGCAAGATTTGTCATCATAGAAATAATGTGTGGGTATTAATAAAATAAAATAAAACAAAATAAAAATAAATAAAACAAAAATAAAACAAAAATAAAACAAAATTGAATTAAATATGAAAAGTAAATAAAAAAACAAAAAGTAACAATCTCCCAGAAAACCTCAGACCGGAACGGCCCTCAGGGCATGTGCAGAAAAACAACCCAATTCCTGGCCCCAAAAATGAATCTTTTTCTCTTTGACTCAAAGACTTCATGGGATACAAACCTATTGACTTGCTCGAGAAAATATCTCCACTTCAAGAAATAATGTGAATCAACAAATAAAAGTTTTACCCCAAAGTTATCCTTATCTTTGTTCCTTTTGCCTCTTTTCCTAAATTTCATTTCAGTTTAACAGTCAACAAGAAGGAAGAACCAACAATATTGGGGTTTAAACATAAACCAGGATCGACCTTAAAACCACATAGAATTAACAACCAACGAAACCCCATAAATAGAAAACGTATTGGACAATATCACTACGATAATGGAAACACGAAAATAAATGGATAAAACGTTTAAAAACACTAACTCTAAATAGATTTAATATGTTGCTTGAAATAGCGTGGACAGACTTGAGACGAAACATAAACACATAAACAGATAAACAAATATATCAGTTGTGGTAGGGGCAACCGGGTTGATCAAGAAAGATGTTTGAAAATATCTTAACAATACCTGGTAAACCAAGGTGCTCCGAAGTACAGCTATAGCAGCTATCAAAGAAACATTCTCCATCCTAAAAAAAAGCTCTAGGATATAAATACCATACATAAAGGAATCAAGTGTTCGCCCCAGGAAAGGATCTCTAAAAATGGTTAAAAATAAACAAACCATTCAGTCACGGCTAATTTGAAACACCACCTCCTGGACTTAACATAAACTTCCCAAATGAAAAATTCATTCACCAGATGTCCTTACTACAGACATATAAAGTCAGTTTGTTGTATACATCTTTACTTTCTTATATTCTTCTTCTGTTCTCCTTGTCATCTTCTATCTTACGTCTTCTTCTAACATCTCTTCTAGCGTCTGGACTTCTCTTGGGGACTTCGTGTCTGGTCTTTTATTGGGGATCTCTCTTTATCAGAAACCCTGTGTCATTGGTAGTTTTTAGATAATAACACAAGACTTCGATTTACTTAGATCACATTTTATTTCGAAATCCCCACCAGACTACCTGCGCAGATCGAGTCGGAGCATGTATAACACGACTCACCACAGTCGTGGTTTCTCGCCGACTGACTAAAATCTATTTCTAATCTAAACCGGAAGAGGGTCTCCTCCATCGATTCTCACGGTATCCACCGGAAAGGATCAGGATGAGGTCAAGCTTTGTCACTTATCCTTCAAGGCCGTGGGCTGCAACTTATAACAGCCGTTTTGATTTCTACACTACTGTACATAAATATTAACAATCTAATAATTATGTAACAAGTTGAAGACACTTGATTCATTTTCTGTTTCTTTGTTTAATGGTATATGCCAATGTTATCCTTGTAGAATAACAGTGGGGGTACGATTTAACCCATAGTTGGGCGGATGAAAGGGTTCATACTTTTCCCAAGGGTATTAGTCGGAAAGTAAGCGCAATAGCGCGAACTGACTTAAAAATATGTCGCAGACCAGAACGTTAGCCACTACGCCAATGGGACTCCCCAAGACGCTTGGATACCAGAAAATAATTGTATTTCAACACATGGATATACTGCATCACCAATACATATTTCATTGATTCTCTTATAGCATTATCAACACTTTTAAAAACTTTATAAAAACTTTTTATGTCAAGCCGTAGCACCTATATGACTGTCCCAACGCTGTTACTCTCATGGAAATACCCAAACCCTTTTTATCATATATATGCTAGAATATAGTGTCTGAGAAACTTATTGTCCTGGGTATGACATTAAACTGTAACTAATGATGAGGTTCCAATTCTGAAGCTCTGGGGAGTGAGGATTACCCATTCATCGCCATTGCTCCCAGGTTCCCTCTGATCTGGAGGTGTAGTACGTGTTGGGTCCCATAAATGAACTAAATAGAAAAAATGATTTTAAAAAATCTGTTAAAAAATTGAGTTCTGAAAAAAAATTGAAAACCATAAAGTATGAAAAAAAAACCCCCAAAAATCAAACGTCTTCGGCATAAAATAACCCAACAAGGGTTAACATGTAAAATCCAACCAGACAAAACATTTTTTCCTAAAAACCTTTTATTTTTTCATAAAAAACCATGACCTGGCAATCTACTGGGTGAAAGCGGGGCTAAACGGAGGAAAAATCTCATTTTAAAATTTGGCATTGTAGCATCTATTTGAGGTCTTAGCGAAAATTGAAAATGAATTCTTCCCCAGTTGTCGTGTTTTTGGTATATAGTCGTTAACCTTTGAAGAAATTAGAATCAGTAAGCTTTAACCCCCACCATTACTTGCGCCTTACGTATCATTTAACTTCTTTCTCCACTGTAGAAATGTTGGAGACAAGTCGTCTACGATGCGCTTAGCTTAACAACAATAAAAACCGGCGTTTCTATTTGGCGCTGTGATATTTGACCGTCACGTGATATCGGTTTGTTTTGGAAATTCGGGATGACACAAAAAGCGAATGGCTCCACTTAGAGTGTCATTGTTCAATTCCGAATGCACGATGTGAATGAGAATGCAAATGCGAGAGGTTCTCTCTGAAAGTTGTATGGAAGGACACAAGTGCAATGAATTGTCGGCTTTGAATAATAAATACAAAATTACAACTAATGAAAGCTGTTGCACAACAAAAACAAAAAGAGTATAATTCTGATATTTTGGACTGTTGTACTCATTTGTATTGTAGTATGTAAAAAAACGTTTTGGTAGATGTACCCTCCGGCCTTCCTCGGGTTGGTTCGTTGGTTGATTGGTTGGTTGGGTTTTACGGCGTTTCAACTCTTGTTGGGTTATTTTATGCCGAAAATGTTTTGTTTTATTCATTCTTGATGGGTATTCTTTATTTTTTATTATTTAAACTCAATATTTTTTAAACACAACTTTTTAGACATTTTGTTATTCAACTCTACTACCCCTCCGGGTCAGAGTGAACCTGGAAGTAATTGTGATGAAGGGGTACTCCACACTCCTCAGAGCTCTAGAATTGGAACCTAGCCACAAGATGCAGTATAACGTCATACCCAGGACTCTAAGACGCTCAGCTCAGTATAAAGCGAGGCGTGACCAGCCCTCCTCAGATGTTCCCTGTCTATCCGAGCATAGCAATGACCCAATATGGGAAATAATTTTGAATAGTTTTTAACTTGAAATTGATTCGCTATGTCTATGTAAAGCAATTTCTTCATTACTATTTAATGTAAATGTTATATGATATTTTCGATTAACCATTTTATTGTCAATCATGTGTTTTAATAAAAAAAAAAAGATTTTCAAACAATATCAAGAATTGGCGCTAAATCATATAGTCTGTGCTCTAGACATCTAGATATCTTAACTTTTTTTCTATCAGTCGCTCGGACGTTGCGTGTCTTTATTTAAATTTCAAATCTTAACATTTTAAAAAGATTAACGATTTAGTCTCGATGTTTCTTAATAAAAAAAATCTAATATCTAGATAATTCATGAATAATTATTATGCAATGATATCCAATTCTTAATTAAACTTGAAGATTTCTTTAGTTTTGATTTGTGCAAATATCCAAAAATTTGATTAGTTTAAATACTAGATTACAAGAGAAACGAGAGTAGTCTCTTATATATATATATATATATATATATATTATAATGGAGATTGAATGTTTGTCTGTCTGTAGCCGAAACTATATGTGTGAGCGGGAAGGCTAATTTGCGTATTGATATTAAAAAAAATTGATTTTAATAAATATGTGCTTAGTATTATTGATTTCTAATTATTTGGATGTATCTTAATGAATATGAGCAAAAATCTCTGGGATAAATCTTAAAAGAAATACATTAACAAGAAGAGAGACGCCTGCGCTGGCTTGGCCATGTCAGGAGGATGAACAAAGGCCGCATCCCCAAAGACCTACTGTATGGTGAACTAGTGGAGGGCACCCGTCCGGTAGGGAGACCACGTCTTCAAAGATGTCTGTAAGAGAGACATGAAGACATGTCACATCGACATAAACACATGGGAGGCTTGTGCAGAAGACCGTGCGAGCTGGCGCCTCCTAGTCAAACAAGGAACGAAAGGGAGTGAAAAAGAGAGGAAAGAAGCTGCCACAGAAAAGAGAACCAGAAGGAAGGAGAAACAGCAGCACCTCCAACACCAACAGAAAGCATCACCTTTTGTTTGCAATCACTGTACCAGAGACTGCCATTCAAAGATCGGTCTGTTCAGCCACACACGTAGCTGTAGGTAAAAAAATGGACACTTCGCCATCGTCTTAAATAGACGGAAGGTTGCCAACATACAAGAGAAACCGGAGTAGTCTCTTATATATATATATATATATCTTCTTATTATAATGGAGATTGTGTGTTTGTCTGTCTGTTGCCGAAACTATATCAGTACCCAAATCACAATTCCGTTTGTTATTTCCGTCACATTCTCCATGATTTTATTTTCATTTAAACCTCAATTATTAATAACATTGTTTTACATTATTAATACTGTTGACCATATCTACATACTAATAACATGCAATTGTATTTATATATACAACAAAATAGTGGTTTACAGCGTGAAAGGGAAGGCTAATTTGCGTATTGATATTTTAAAAATTGATTTTAATAAATATGTGCTTAGTAATATTGATTTCTAATTATTTGGTTGTATCTTAATGAATATGAGCAAAAATCTCTGGGATAAATCTTAAAAGAAATCCATTAACAAAAGGAATTAACTGTAATTTTATTCTTTACTTCCTAAATAGTTAAATTAGGAAAATTTAGCAATAAAAGACAGGAGTGATGGAAGAGTAAGTTTCAGTTGTTTTATTTTTCGATTATACCCCCTCTATCTCAAATCTCTTTATTTGTATTCTTATTTAGTTTCATTAGCCTTTCTAATTTAATATGATATTTTATTACAGTAAAACTTAGATACTTGTACTCGGTGGGGTGCATATATTTGCTAGTATATATATATATATATATATATATATATATATATATATAGCAGGATGTGACACAATGCCAATCGTCTCCTTCTCCTAGACTGGTTACCTAATCAAGGTTGAAGATCCCAGTCTGCCCTACTATTTATCCATAGCTAGCGGGAGAATAGTTGGATGTATATCTTCCCCAAGGGTATTAGCGCTACGTGGATAGGGTATAGTGTTATGTGAAATGCAAACAGTCTTGTCCAGGATTTGAACTCGTCTCACCCTGTCCATTCCCTATGACTGTAACATTACACCACTCACCTCCACGAATAGAGAATACAAGATATCACAATAACCATAACTCCAAATCAAACTAGAAATTAAAACTTCATTGCCCTTCACGCAGGTCAACAATGAGCGCGTTCAGTTGAGATAGGAGCCTCGGTGTTCAAAAATATCATAATTCGTGCTGTTGGCAAACCATGATGATGATGATGATGATGATGAACATTTTCAATTCAAATTTGAGTAGATTGAAAAAAAAAATTTGAACTGAAAATTTTCCATCCTCCTCCTTATTTACCAAACCGCTCTGCACAAGAAGAATGTGACACAAGGTCAATCTTTCAAACGCAGTTTAACAGGTTTGAATTCAGAGTTTTCCTTTTCCTAAATTGGTCACCTAACCAAGAGTAAAGAGCCCAGTCTGCCATACTATTTTACCCATAGCTAGAGAGCGAATAGCTGGATGCATACCTTTCCCCAGAGTGTTAGTGCTATGTGAAATGCAAACCGCCTCGTCCAGAATTTGAACTATTCTCACCGTGTCCATTTCCTTTGACGATAACCTAATATCTAACTTACCATATAAGTGAAATCAGAGAAGTCTCTTTTAAATTAAAAGTTTGTCATGGAACACACACACACACACACACACACACATTTATATATATATATAGTAAAAAAAGTAAAGTCGACGGGGCGGCCTAAAGTCGGTATCAGCCAGTCAGCGAGGGAGTCTATCCCCTTTTCAATAGCGCTAGACCAAGGAGATTGTTTTAGCATCTGAGGTGGAGCGCCACACCTACCATCAGCTCCTTACTTTACCGCACAGATCCCTGTGCTACTCATACGCTGAGTTGGCGGGGACCGGTATCGAACTAGGAACCTTGTGGTTTATAGCCGAACGCTCTACCGACTGAGCTAACCCGGCCCCTATAATATATATATGTGTGTGTGTGTGTGTGTGTGTATAATAAAATAAATATATAAAGGTATTACATATCTATTTATTTGATGGCCATAGAACAGTCACAACCTTAGGTTTCATACATGTAAAATCACGTGCATTCATCAGGTGACGTTGATCCGAATACCGAATATTCGGATCAGCGTCACCTGATGAATGCATGCGATTTTGCATGTATGAAAGCTAAGGTTGTGACTGTTCTATTGTCATTAAATAAATAGATATATAATACCTTTATATATTTATTTTATTATATTATATAATAGCTCTATTCTTTATATCGAGCACTCTCCTAATACTACTGCAATTTGGCGCACTATTCCAGTGAAAGCTGAAGCGGTGACTATCCAAGACTATATATATATATATATATATATATATATATATATATATATATATGTGTGTGTGTGTGTGTGTGTGTGTGTGTATGTATGTCTATATATATATATATGTAAAGTTCATATAATCATAGTGATATCATTTGTATATGTCAAAATATGCCTAGTTTAACTTGCATTGTTTTTCATGCGTTACTTAATTATATAAATCCAGGCACCAAAATTAATTTCTCACTTCCCCATTCTCGAAAAAAAAAATACTTATTTCCTGAACATCTCTAATTAACGTCGTTTTCTCCAAAAATAACTTGACAACAAATTCAAATCTGCCACGGGGATCAAGTTTACACTCTGAATGATTAACATGAATGTAGTTCATTTTCTTTATTTTTCTTTATTTTTCTTTTGGTTTATTTTTGGATTAATCTCATAGACTAAGATGTTCTTGATTAAACAAACTTATTGTTTGATTTTAACGTTGTTGGAGGCCGTGGTGTAATGGTTAGAGTCGTAGGAAATGGACTTGTCAACCTGAGTTCAAATCCTGGACGAGGCTGTTTGCATTTCAGATAATGTTAATAACCTTTGGAAATATATGAATCCAACTACTCTCCCTTCAGCTAGGGCAGATTGGATTCTTTAACCTTGATTAGGCAACCAGTCTAGGAGAAGGAATACTCTGAATTCAATCTTAAGAAATTTACCTTGTGTCACATCCTACTCGTGTGGAGGTCTTGTTGAATATGTATATGATATCAAATATTCCTATTCAACACAAATAGTTTTCACACGCTTGGAATGCGACATCGTAGAAAACGGTTTCGAACTCCAGTCATGCTATTACATTCACTTTTGGGCCAATACCCGTGGAAAGGTATGAATAATCTCGCTATACATTAAATAGTGCCACTTCTGTTCTTCTATAAAGATGGCTATGGCATTAAATAAGCCACGAAGGCTGATATGCCATTAAACAAAGAAACCAAAACAAAACAAAGTACATAAATAACAGTGAGTTTGACTTGCTGGGCCATCTTCTGTAAAGTTGACGCGGTTTCATGTCGAGTGGCCCCATTTTTTTGGCATGTACAGTATGTACTTGGATGTACCATTTGTACACGAAGGGGGTATTGGGTAATTCCATGTCAAATCATTCAGAATAAAATAAAATTGTCACCCCCACCCTTCAATTTTTCTTAATTATTTTCCAGGTGTAGACTATGTTAACATTAGACAATCCTCAAAATTTGGATTCGGAGTTATGTTGATTTTTAGCTCTCCAAAAATGGTGGGGTTGGCGAAAAATGGCGACTTTTTGTCATCTATGTCTGTCTGTAAAATGAGTTCTAGGGTTTCCCTACTCCTAAAAATTGGTTTATAAAATATTCTTTGCCCAAGGAATCCAAAATTGCTATCATAAAAATCTTAAAGTCAACCAATTTTAAGTTATTAATGATTTTTGATTTGCAAAATTTTAACTGATGTTGTCAGTAAAAATCAAACTATTTTTGGTACAAATAAAATTCAATAAATGTGAAATAATGATAGAATTTTTTTATCGTAGATGTAGTGCCACATCGGAATCTTGCTATGGAAAAATGAAAAATCATCAAAATTGATTTGAAGACTTTTTTGATAGCATTTTTCTATTCCTTGGGCAAAAATGATTTTATAAACCAATTTTTAGTAGTAATTTTTACAGACAAGAATAAGTTACAAAAAGTCTCCATTTTTCGCGACCTCCCTCAAATTTGGAGAGCTAAAAATAGACATAACTCGCCAGTTTTTGGAATTGGAAGCTCACATTTTGGGGATTGTCTAACTTTATCATAATCCACACTTGGACAAAATTTCAATGTTTGCCTCTCAAACCCTCTTTCATGGGACCGAAGAGATGATAGTCTGAGGCAAACATTATTCCAGTGACGAGGAAGAGAAATATATAGTGAAGAAGTGGCTCAAAGAAGAGTCAACAGAATTTTACGGGGCAGGGATACATGCTCTTATTCGAAGGTGGAACATTGCTATTGAGAGAAATGGTGACTATGTGGAGAAGTAGGGATGTGATCCACAAAGGAACAGCTTCATTTTGATGTATGATACGTGTTCCTGTGTTGGCAATTATAAACTAAAAGTAAAGTCGTCGTCGGGGTGGCCTAAAGTCGGTATCAGCCAATCAGCGAGGGAGTCTATTCCCTTTTCAATAGCGCTAGACCAAGGAGATTGTTTTTGCGTCTGAGGTGGAGCGCCACACCTACCGTCAGCTCCTTACTTTACCGCACAGATCCCTGTGCTACTCATACGCTGAGTTGGCGAGGGCCGGTATCGAACTAGAAACCTTGTGGTTTCTAGCCGAATGCTCTACCGACTGAGCTAACCCGGCCCTTGACTCTCCCTTGTAAAAATGTATATGTGCAATAAGAAGCGAAAAGGTCATTTAGTGAAAATTCTCTTGTGAGAATATGAACTTTTACTTTTTTGTCTTTTTTTATGCACAGGATCCTTTCAGTGTTCCCTCTTTTAATTATATTCTTTCTTTCCTTCTCTCTTCTCTTTTTAATAGATTCTCACTTAATTTTCTTTTTCATTCTTTTTTTCTTTTCTTTTTTGTTCGCTAGCGTATTTCCTTCTCTTGTATTCAATACATTTTTAATACTCCTTACTGAACAAAGAAATACCTTTAGAATACTTGTCAAAATACATTCAATTCGCTAAGAAGAAAAAAAAGACAGCTATTATATTTTAATTTTTGAAAATGAAACGGTGAATTTTATATGATGCTTTTTAAAGTAGGGATTCTAAATAGTATTATGTTTCTTTCGTTCTATTCTAACTTAATCATGATCTATAAAATGAGTATTTCATTCTGAACAAAAATAACTCGCTAATAAAAGTGCAATGTATTTTAACAAGGCAATTGATCATTCTTAATCCACACACTTGTCATGAATTGCATGTAACTGATTCATTGTTTCTATTTCTTATTGCCCTACTTCTTGCTATTCGTATTCATTCTTTACTAGCAGGACCTGTGGATATACCAGAGTATGATAATTTGGTTATTATAACGTTCGATATGTTTACTTAAGAGCTATTGCAATATAGTTCACTCTGTAAAAAGTATAATAATTTTGATTTAACTCTCTCACCCTTTTTGTTCTTTCTTTCCCTTTCATTATGCTCGATTGAAACAGATTAGCACTCGCCCCCTCTCTCTATCTTTTCCCTACTTTCTTTCTTTCTTTTGTTCTTTCTTTCTTTTGTTCTTTCTTTCTTTTTCTTTCTTTCTTTCTCTCTCTGTCTATATATTTATTTCTATCTATTTCTATCACTCTCTTTCTATCTCTCCCTCTTTCTCCCTCTCTTTCTCTCTCTCCCTATCTATCTATTTTTTTCTATATATCTATTGATAAAAAATAATAAACTCCCATAAGCCTTCACAACGGAAGAACCCTCCAAGCATGGGCGGCGAAAAGGACCCACTTCCGAGCCCCAAGATAATCTCTCGGCCATTCGAAATTAGGCCTTAACTGTGTCTAAACACTACTACTGGCCTGGAAGGAATTTCCTTGCCATGTGGTAGCTATGATCCATGAATAAAGC
>CM042141.1:97852482-97942482 GCA_023376005.1 Doryteuthis pealeii
TTTTATTTTTTGAATTAAAAATACTTCTGATTTTTAAAAATAAAATTTATTTTATTTTTGAAACAGTAGCGCATTTAAAAAAATTCAAGCATTCCAGCGTGTGTTTGTACCCCCTATTCTCTTCCAACGGTTTTTTATCCCTTCTTTCTTTCGTAAAATTTTTTTTGCTCGTTGATGATGACCCTTCTACTAAGGCGTCGAAACAGATTCTGTCAGCAGATAATAATTACCAATTGTTTTTTCAAAATGTTAAATTCATTCTGTCGGATTAATTTCCATTTATTTACATATATATATATATATATATATATATATATATATATATATATATATATATAGAGAGAGAGAGAGAGAGAGAGAGAGAGAGAGAGAGTCCGAATACCACTTCAACGTTTTCATTGGAGTAGAATTATGTTAGTAAATTATCCAAGAGTGTTTAAAACTTTGTAAAATGTAGAAATGTGTGAAAAATCATAAGTCTACTACGGTTTTGATTAGTTCAAAAATCGTCAGGAATTTACATCTTACTGGGCTGAGTTGAAATTACTATTTATCTTGGTTGGCTTTCGTTAGATGGGTTGGGAATTGTAAGCTAACACTAAGGTCGTATATCTTGGAATTTTTATCCCCTCCAGGAAAATGTATTTCAATTAGTTTATGGAGTCTTGTCTGTAGACTTGTAGCTGATCTCTATGTCTGATCTTGTCGATATGTTTTTGTTTATTTGATTTATTTCCCTATCTCTGGTTTAATTTCATTTATTTATCTATTTCTCTGTTTTTTTATTTAATTAATGCGAATTTTTCGTGAAGCATAGGAAACATAGGCCATTCAGGAACCTGCATACGTTTGATTAAAAAAAACACACACACCCATCTAATAATTGGTGTTAAACTTTGATCGGGTTAAATTGAACTTAACGGACCTAAATTCCACCATCGAAAGAAAAAAAATACCAAAAATCAGGGAATTAATCGAATTTAATTAGATTTTCAGTGTTGATATATTAATGAATAAAATATATAATGTACCAGTTATTTTATTTTAAAACTTTTACATTTTTTCAGGTCAGTTAACTTTGAGCCATGGATCTTAGAGAATCTGTGTTACGCCTCAAAATACGTGGTTCAAAGTTAACTGATCTGAAAAAATGTAGAGATTTGTATATAAAATAATTGGTGCATTATATTTTCAGTGTTGATATATTAATGAATAAAAAATTCATTAATATATCAACACTGAAAATTTCATTAAATTCGGTTAATTCTCTGATTTTTGGTATTTTTTTCTTTCGGCGGGGAGACATACGATGGTGGAATTAGGTCCGTTAAGTTCGATTTAACCTTTGATTTGTTAATTTTCAAACATATCTACATAAAGTTGAAGCGTTCCTCAGTTTTACAGTAGAGAACCACCCACAAAACAGCAGCCGTATGGCCACCTACCTCCCATCTCACAAACTTTCAAAGTAAGATGAATAAAACAAGCAGGGTACTGCTAGAAAAATATGGATGAACTTATGTGTGGACTCCTACACATGGACACACCAATGTTGACCGACCAGCTAAGATTTACATCGATCAGCTCCGTGCGGATACTGGATACAGTTTAGAAGAACCCACTGTGAGCGATGGCGAATTGAGAGGGATGGCGAGAGAGAGAGAGAGAGAGAGAGAGAGAGAGAGAGAGAGAGAGAGAGAGAGAGAGAGTCACCGGAATTCGTACTATCAGTATGACTCGATGATGATGATGATGATGATGTACTCTTGTTTTTCTTCCTTCTACGCGGTAGTGCACTGTCCCCGTATTGTGATAAAAGCCTACAATAAATTTCAGCCCCTGACACTCCTTCCGACAAAAAAAAATAAAATAAAATGGATCACTACTCTTTTTTTTTTTCTTGATGAATTCTACTAGTGAAGTGACCATGGTAAGAGGCAAAAAAGGTGCAATCAGACTCACACTTGGATCACGTGACCACACCAATGCCAACTATAAGCACGCATGCGCAGAACGCAATGTGGCAATAATAAAATACGATATAGCGGTATGTGTGGATATTTTTTTACTCTCTGTCTCTGTCTCTGTCTGTCTGTCTGTCTCTCTCTCTCTCTCTCTCTTACTCTTGTATATATGTGTGTGGTGTTGTAAATATTAGTCGGTAAATTCTAAACGTGTACTTACATACACATACATGTTCGTGTCTAGTTTACACACGCGTGCACAGCTTGACGCACACATGGATACACACATATGCCCGCGCGTGTGCATGCGTGTGAGCATGTCTGTGTGTGTATGTGCGCCCGCGTGGGTGTATGTGTGTGTGTGTGTGTGTAATTATAGAGACAGGCATTGAGTATGGAAATAAAGAATGTCATTTTAAATGCCATCTAATTCACTTGAAACTAAAAGAATGAATTGAACCATTATCCATTATTTTTTTTATTTTTGTGGCGAAGACTTTATCTGACTAAGTTATCCATTAGCGTTGTTTCTTTTATTAGTATTACACCACTGCGTTCATTTGCGACCAAAATGACCAACGGTAACTTAACATTCCAGCTCTCCTACTAAGTGGACACCCAGTCGACTCATTAAATTCCATTATTAATAAACAAGGAAGTTCGTTTGGCCGAGTCTGCCAAGATGAAACAGGCTTTTGTTCTGTGGAAGCAACATTCTTGCTTGGGGAATTAATGGCCTCTTCGATAAAACTGATTGTTACCATTCCGTTGTCCTTAGTATGGGCCAAGGTAACGTGAACGATTTATCCACATGAAGTAAATATAGACTTCAGTTCGGTTTTCTCTGAAGGTTACTGAATATGTTAGATATCTAAAGAATATGGAAGGATGTAATGATCAAAATGTGCTGACAATGACAATCAATACGGATATTAAGTAGATTAGATTACTGCATAATAAAAATTCTTCAAGGTATCATACAAGTGTTTTATAGAGGGGGAAGTGGACCTCTTCTCCCATCCACCCCCCTCACGTCCACTTGCCCCTCTATAAAACACTTGTATGATACCATGATAATCAATAAAGCGACTGATGATGCCGAGCTCAAAGCTCTAGCGAAATATATCCTACATACGTTTGTCTGAGTTTTGTCCTTGTGTTCCTCATATATATATATATATATATATATATATATATATATATATATATATATATATTGTGTGTGTGTGTGTGTTTGTGTGTGTGTTAATAAATATGTGTATAAGTGTTTCCTGATACATGTATGTGTATGTGTATGTGTATGCAAGGTTTGCGTTTGCAAACGCATACTTATGCTCATATGTCGTTAAAGTATTAGTATGTATATATGTATTATGTATGTACGTATAGATTGATAAAATGATAGATAGATATAACCATTTCTAGTTATTATATACCCCCTTTACTTTTCGCAATAGTAATTTTTCAAGATCAATGGAGATTCATGTCATAAAATTAAGATAACTCAAAAGATACTTGTTTGGTTTTTATGTTAACATATGTCAAACCTTGTTCGATATTTAATGCCGAAGTCAGTCTTCTTAAAGCAATTATAGAGTTTCCAATGACTATTCCTATTTAATAATAATAATAATAATAATAATAATAATAATAATAATAATAATAATAACAAAAACTAGACACGACTGAGTTGGGAAGGTGTCTGAGTTTTGTCCTTGTGTTCCTCATATATATATATATATATATATATAGGTGTGTGTGTGTGTGGATCACTGAGAATTATGCAAAAAATTAAATTTTGACCATACAACAAAATGGTATATACATAAACCAGAATATGTTCTTGAGAACGAAACGCATAACATTCTCTGGGACTTTGAAATAAAAACGGATCACCTTATCCCAGGAAGAAGACCAGATCTAGTGTTGATAAAAAAAAAGAACTTGTCAACTGGTGGATTTTGCAGTGCCAGCAGATCACAGGGTGAAGCTAAAGGAAAATGAAAAAATGGATAAATATCTGAACCTTGCCAGAGAACTGAAAAAGTTATGGAACATGAAAGTGAAAGTGATACCAATTGTAGTTGGTGCACTTGGAACGGTCCCAAAAGGATTGGAAAAGGGTTTGGAAAGTTTGGAAATCAGAGGAAGGATTGAAACCATTCAGAACACTGCACTGCTGCAATTTGCCAGAATACTCAGGAGAGTCCTGGAGACCTGAGGAGACTTGCTGTCACTCAGACTCCAGTGAAGGATCATCAGCTAACACTGATGTGAAAACTCAAAAGGCAATAATAATAATACCTAAACTTAACTAGAGAATTGAAAAAAACTTTGGAATATGAGGGTGAAAGTAATACCAATAGTATTTGGGGCACTTGGAACGGTTTCCAAAATCTTTTAAAAAAAGATTAGAGGAACTGGAAATCAGAGTAAGAATTGAGACAATCCACACAACAACATTGTTGAAATCAGCTATAAAACCCGGGGAAGTCCTGGAGACCTGAGGAGACTTGTTGTCACTCCAGTGAAATACCATCAGCTAACGTTGGTGTGAAAAACTCAGAAGGAATTAAATTAAAAAGAATAAGGATAATAATAATTAGAAAGTAATTCAGTCTCGTTCATAATCACTTTAAACAGATAATTTCTTCATATTTAATTATAATATCGATGTTTTAAGAGCAAATGAAGTTCAAAATTTTTGTTTAAAAGAATACGAAATAATGTTCACTGATAATTTTAATTGCTATTTCAATAAAGAGACTATGTGCAAATGACAAAAAAAGAAAAAAAAAAAGAAAAAAAAAACCTTTCTAATGTTTCTGATTTATATCCATAATGTAAAAGGAATAACATTATCAAAACAAACAAATAAAAATAATGAGATCATGACGTTTGAGAATTCGTTTGAGTGGATATTCACCCTTGAGGAATAGACATAATTTCAAAATAGGAGATTTCGGAAATTAAAACGTTCATTAATCATTTTGGACGATGCGGGTGCGACCACACTGTATGCTACATGACGTATATTCTTTGGTGATTATATGCTTTGAATTGGAGAGCGTTCATCACGTGCAGTTGACGTTGTGTTGATAATGACCAACGAAGCTGGAAAGTACATATACTCGGGATACAGCTCAACACCAGTGATTTTGGACATCTATTATACAGCCTTCGTCCTCATTTGCGACATCTACGTCGCGAACATGAAAAGGTTAATAAGAAAAAAAGTATTAAAAAAAACGAATACTCGAGAATATTGAGAATATTGCAATATGGTGTAATGGTTAGAGTCGTGTGAAATAGGATCGTCGACCCGAGTTCAAATCTAGGCGAGCTGTTTACATTTCCCATAGCGCTAATACACTTGGAAAAGGTATGTATCCAACTACTCCCTCCAGTTATGGGTAAATAGTAGGACAGACTGGGCTCTTTAACGTTAGGTAGGTAACCAGTCTAGGAGAAGGAAAACTCTCATTTCAACCCTGGGTTGGGTCGGTCACTAAAATATTGTTAGAACTATAATATTAAATTTAACTAAATAAATTAGAATTTTTATCATAAATAGTTATTCATTTTAAATAGGATAAATACAAAAAAGAACAATGAAAAAACTATAAATTAGTAATATTAAACCCCTAAAATATAATTAGAATTACATTTTAACTGTTTTTACTAGCTATTACTAATAATTAGAATTAAATTGATAACAATATAAAATGAGAATTAAGGGATGAATACACGGGTGGAAGGATACCTCGTTTTTTTTCTCAATTTTCGCGTGTGGGTCGCACGCGAAAATAGAGAGAAAAATAACGTGGCTTTCAATCGTTATTATTCGAAAAATATCTTTAATTTAACTAAGGAATTATTTTAATTTTTGTTATATTTTTCAGTTTTTGGGAATTTTATTTTGATTTTACCCCACACCCTCCATCTCCTATAAATCATTCGAAGCACAAAACTTTGTGCTTAAAAAATTAAAATCATTCATTCGAAATTGGGATAATTTTAAGTAGGATAAAGCCATAGGGCGAAAGAGGCATTTTGGTGTAAGTAGACCGAGCAAGAAAGAATGCAAGAGTTTATTTTTGAATGGATCGGTCAGTGAGTGAACCTAGCTAAATAGATCCATGTAGTGTTATGACCAGTTTTTTCCCCCCCCCCAAACAAAACCTTCGGCTTTATGACGAGTTGTGATTGTACACTGATGGATCTCACTTTAGAATAAATAAAAATTTTGGAGTGAGTGCACGAGTGTGCTCACTTCATATATGTTAACTAAGGAATTACACCGACTTAGTTAAACGTAGGGTAGGGCCCTGATGAAATCATTTCAATTTGATTAAAACCATGGTAGATCCTTAATTTTTCCTTTAATAATATTATATATATATATATAATATGCAGAAATGAAAATGTTTTCTAAAGGGGGACAGCTAGATGTTATTTCTCCACAACACAAATGTTAAATACCCCTTTACATCGGGTATATAATGGGGGAGTGTGTATAGAGTGAGGAGATGATGATGATGATGATGATGATGATGGGTTCTTAATTTTTTGCTTCTTATTTACTCGGTGGCCATTTTCCTTTGGGCTGATTTCTCGTTTCTCTTTTGGGCTGTTGGTCTCTTCTATTCATTTCTTGTTGATTAATCAATACACAAGACTTTTTTGTTGTTTTTATAGCCTTTATTAAAAACAACCCCTGCCCAAAAGGGTTTTCTAACCGCGAGAATGAGATGTCGGTATTTTGAGAGCGACGATCCTTAAACGTCCGATCTCACTGGCTTTCTTTCGGTAGATGCTGGCTAAAAACTTCTGTTTTCTGATTTCTGTTCACACGCTTCTATTGGGGGTTTCGAAAGGGATCAAGTCGAGGTCACCATCTGCCAATCGACAGTAACTTTCCATTCACCCTTCCGATTTTGAATCTTCCGAACATCGATTCAAAATATCTAGCTACACTACGTACACAATTAATAGGCAACCCATGAATTATGTAACACAAAGACTGTTCCTGAGAACCAGCAGGTTCATGTTTTGGCTTGGCTAGAGTCCACATCGTAACCGTATAGAAAATATTTGGTCTCACATGAAGCACAAACTGATCGGTATTAAAAAAAAAGTATTTTTAAATCCATCACATCTAAGATAATGGATAGGATAGACATTATGGTCTACAGATAATTTTGGGGATTGAAAAGAAAACGGTAATCGAATATCTGGAAAAATAGAAGAAAAAGAAATAAGAAGGAAAAGAGGTTAAAGTTTGGAAGGGTAAACGCTCAAAGGGTACCAGACATTGACCGACCAAGGACCATGGGACTAGATATAAAATTAAAAGTCTCAGTTTCTGCGGAAGAGTGGAAGTGGATGTGAATCTCCAACCCCGGGAGAACAAACGAAAATAAAGATAATTCGGCCTCTTTTTCGCAGGACCCGATATATATATTTTGTATATAATATTCTCAGTGAGAATAGTGAAAGATGAGCTCCCAGGGAGAGTCGAACTCATATTCCCTTTTGCTTTGAGAAAATCAGCTTAATTGTCTCTCGTTGTTGTTAAGATAACTGAGTGCAGGGTGTAGTGATATCAGAGCTACTGTATGGCTGCACCACTTGGACTTTGACGATGCGCCTGGACAATAGGCTGATGGCAGCTGCACAAAAATGCTGCATGCGATCTTGAACAAATCGTGGAAGCAGCACCCGACTAGAAGCAGTAATACGGCCACCTGCCCCCTATCACACAAACCAACGGAGTAAGACGGACAAGACATGCTGGAAACTGCTGGAGAAGTAAGGATGAACTCACAAGTGACGTCCTCCAATGGAAACCAGCACATGGACATGCTAGTGTGGGTCGTCCAGCAAGGACTTACAAAGACCAGCTCTGTGTAGATACTGAATGCTGCGCGTAGGACCTACCAGGGACAATGAGTGATAGGGACGATTGGCGAGAGGTTGTCATGGATATCCGTGCTGCTGGCGCGACATGATGACGACGATGTGATGATGATGATGAATGAAGTGAAATATGAAAGAGTTAAGTAAAGTCGTCCGGTGGCCTAAAATCGGCATCAGCCAGACAGCGAGGGAGTCTGGCCCCTTTTCACTACCGCTAGACCAAGAAGATTTTTTTAGTCTTAGACAGAGCGCCACACCTACCAACAGCTCATCACTTTACCGCATAAATCCCTGTGCTACTCATACACTGAGTTGGCGAGGGTCGATATCGAACCAGGAACCTTGTGGTTCCGACTCGGCCGCTTTACCGACTAAGCTAAACCGGCCCAAACAGGTTAATAAGAAAAAAATCAACTCTAAATCTAGAAAATTAGAATGTTTCTAATTTAGATCCGTGGTGAAAAAAGAGTAGCGTTACCGAAACAAAAACAAAACTAAATAGTTCATGGCGCTAAAAATTACATTGAATTGAAAGTACACATAAATTGATTAAATAACAAATCAATCCCTATGTACGTTTGATAGCATTCTTCATGGTCCCAATTTGAGAGACGCATTTGGAGATAGCGGTTTTACGCTCCATCAAACATGGCTAGAGGCATTTACACAAATGGTTGGAAAGTTTAGAAGATCATGATTCATTCGATTTAAATCCAATTGAAAATCTCCGGGGTATCATTAAAATTCGATCGGTTTCTTGTCCAATAAGCTGTTACATAATTCGTGGGTGGCCTACAAATTATGTTTGTAAGTGTAGTTAGATTTTGAATTAAAATTCGTTGAAATTCAAAATCGTAGGGGCTTATATTATTGATAGATAATGACTATTATTTGGTCCTCTCCCCGACTTCCGCAAATGGAAAGCGTGAGAACGGAAATTAAGTTTGGTTAGTTAGATTATGGCCGTTAGTCAGAAGGAGCAGACGTATTTATCGTTCACTTCTAAGATGCCAACTTACGCGTGTCTGTAAACACTTTTGAGATTTGGGTTTTTTAATAAAGAATAAAGAAATATATAAAGTCTTGCTTAATTATTACAGCCAAGAAATGAGCAGACAACACAGCCCAGCAGAAGGGAAAAAAGGCCCAGAAGAAGATGGCCGCCGATGAAGTAGAATAAGTAAGAATCCATCTCCTCTCCTCTCTCACTATCATATACCCGATATGCAAATGGGTATGTAACAAAGCAATAATGAATGATTGAAATTATATCTACAAAAAAAGCCACCCTATTCGCTGAGGCCGTATAATAAACCGACTGCACCCCTATAAAGGAGTAAAATCCCCCAACCACATATTGGCCGTGAGTGGTGACCTGTGATGCTTAAGGGCATAATCCTTGTGGATGAGCAGTCATTGACTTGCAATAGTCCATTTCTTACTTAGGCTAGACGGTCGGTCGGAGAGCCGCCCTCCGATCAATTAGCTGGTCAAGTCAATCCCTAGCACACATATGATTACCTTTATGCCCCCCCCCCAAACCCATCATATACGAGGGGCTTTCAATAAGTAATGCCCCTGACCCACTTCTAGTTGTTTGATCTAGCTGAAATTTGGCATGTGCAATTATTTATATCTCTATAGATTAAGTGGAAAATTACAGCTCTGAACTAATTGTGGTTTCTGATTTACAGGTGTTTGAAGTGAGTCAAGTGTGCAGGAAGACAGACAAAGGCAATAAAATATTGCAAAACTTTTGACTTGCCCAAATTATATTATTCAATCAAGAGAAGAAAAAGCCGATGTCTTATTTTTACTTATTATACCTTTGTACACTAAAAAAGCACACACATTTATTAATCAACCTGATGGTCTTTGTGTTCTGGGGATGACGTTAAACTGCATCTAGTGGTGAAATTCCGATACTGGAGCTCTGGGGAATGTGTAGTTCTCCTTTATTGCCAATTATTCCTGGTTCCAATGAGACTCGGAGTGATAGTAACTTTCAGGTTCCCATTAATAGGTTCAATAGGAAAAACTGAGTTTAAAGAAATGTGTTTAAAAATTGAGTTTAAAAAATGTGAATACCCGTCAAGAATGAAACGTCTTAAATATAAAATAACCCAAGGGTTGACGTAACATAATATCTAACCAGCCAACCAAACAAAAAAGTGTATGAAATGATATAATGCCTATTGCAAATAAATGTTTATATACGCTTGCGAGAAAAAGGTAACTGAGCGTCAGACACCAGTATTTAACAATACACATAAAGTTAATGAAAACTATTTCTAATAATTTTATCAATACACATAAAGTTAATGAAAATTATTTCTTTATCCAATACACATAAAGTTAATGAAAACTATTTCTAATAATTTATCAATACCATAAAATTAAAAAGGAAAATTATTTCTATTTATCAAGTTAATGAAAACTATTTCTATAATTTATCAATAACATAAAGTTAATGAAAAAAAATATTTCAATATAAAGTTAATGAAAACTATTTCTATTTATCAATACACATAAGTTAATGAAAATTATTTCTAACAATTTTATCAATACACATAAAGTTAATGAAAACTATTTCTAATAATTTATCGTTAATGAAAATATTTCTAACAATTTATCAATACACATAAAGTTAAAATTTATCAATACACATAAAGTTAATGAAAATTTTTTCTAAATTTATCAATACACATAAAGTTAATGAAAAAAATGAAAATTATTTCTACCAATTTATCAATACACATAATGTTAATTAAAATTATCTATACCATTTTATTAATCCACACGAAATTAATTAAAAGTATTTCTACCAATATAATAATATCCATGAAGTTAATGCAAGCATTTCTATAATTAATCCACATTAAGTTAATTATAAATATTCTACCAATTTATTTATACACAGGAAGTTGATGAAAAATATTTCTACCAACTTATTTATACAAATGAAGTTAATTAGAAATTATTTATACGAATTCATTAATTGATTTGGCATTAAATGATCCAAAAAGAGTTGATATGCCGTAAAAACCAAACAGACAAATAAGAAAAGCAATTTTTATCGGTATTTCGACGTGACTGTGTAACGCAACATCTGATGGTTTAGAAAGCTGCCCAAGGGTTTAAGTATTCAGGTTCTCCCACCTTTGGATTATAGGTGTATTAAGGGCAATGTGACACAATGACAAAATCTCATCAAAAGATTAATCCGCTTTCTAGTCACAATCGAAGGATCAATTTGGGGGAAATCCAGGCAGAATTGGGAAGAAACATTTAGCTGCGAATATAAAGCCAACCATCAAAAGAAAATAACGACAATATGAAATCCGTAAAAATTGACATCAAATATCCCAGAGAAAATATTGTTTTATTGGAAAACGTATTCCTTTTGAAAAAACACTAACCTATAGATAAAAGTCTTCCCTCATTATATATATACAAGGTGTGTCATAAAAGGGCCGAGTTTGAAGCTGTATTTACCAAGATAGAAATGAACAATGAATGGAACGTTAATTTTTTTCAGAATACAAGGTATGTCAAAAAGTAAGAAACATCTCGATACTTTTTTGACACACCTTATATATATATATATATATATATATATATATATATATATATATATGGTTTGGTTTGATTTGGTTTGTTTTGTTTTGTTTTACGGCATATCAACCTCAGTGGTCATTTAATGCCGATAAAGTTTTGAAATAAATCAATTATGGATAATACATTTTTTTCATAAATACATTTTTCTATTTAACCCATAGATGGGACCCTAACAGGTACTACCACTCCGGGTCAGAGTGGACCAGGGAGCAATGGTGATGAATGGGGTGCTCCACATTCCCCAAACCTTCAAAACTGGAACCTCACCATCAGATAGAGTTTAACGTCATTCCCAGGAAATGTAGACCCGCAGCCACTGCCTTCTAGTACCCATATGATAAAAAAGGGTTGGGGCTTGCCATAAGGGCAATAGGGTTGGGAAAATCATATAGATGCTAGGGCTTGACGTGACCAGCCGATTGATCGGAGGGGGCCTCTCCGACCGCCGGTCTAGCCCAAGATAGGGCTAAAGTAGAGTATTGCATGTCATGAACTGCTCATCCATCTGGACTCTATCCTTAAGCATCACGGGTCGCCACCCACGGCCAACAAGTGGTCCCATTGGGGGAGTCTTACCCCTATGCAGAGGTGCAGTCGGTGCATTCTAACACCACAACCGACAGGGCGGATATATATATATATATATATATATATATATATATCACTCTTGGTTACCGAGTTTTAAAGATATAATAAATAATACCTTATTATATCCGCTTTGATTTTATAATACTCATCTAAAAATGATAATATTGTCTTTGTTTCAGAAAAAAGTATATGTTTATATAAAAAGAAGGATGGAAATGTACATATGTATAGGCAATAAAAAGAAGTAAAATCGGAGGAGTAGCCTATTGTTACTATCAACCGGAAAGTGAAGGAGTCTATCCCATTTTCACTAGCGCAGGGGGATTATTTTTTGCTGAGATGGAGCGCCATACCTACTGTCGGCTACCCATTTTACCGCACAGATCAGATGCATTAGGTTGGTGACGGCAGGTATCGAACCCGGAAACTTGTGATTCCGACTGAGCTAATGTAGTCCATTTTTTATACATCCCTTATCATCTTTGTGTGATGGAAATACGAGGTATATTAGAAAAGTTCCAGGACTGGTGCCACAAAAATTAATTTCAAAACCAAACTACAAACTACAAGTTATCCTATTCAAAGTAATCCCCCTGGAGTCTAATGCACTTTCCCATCCTTCTCTGCCACGCTTGTGTGCACTCCTGGAAGGATTCTTCCGGGATTCTCCGTAGCTCTATCGTCACAACCTTTTTGATGTCGTGCACATCCTTAAAACGGGTTCCCTTGATGACTCTTGGGGAAAAGGAAAAAATTACATGGAGCCAGGTCGGGTGAGTAGGAAGGTTGATCCAGCACACTGATATTCTTTTGGGCCAGGAACTCTCGGATACTCAGGACAGTGTGGTCAGGTGCGTTGTCAGGTGAAGCACCCGCGAGTTGTCCTGCCACATCTCTCGCCTCTTCCCGCGCACTGAACGAAGCAAACGTCGCAGTATCTCTTTGTAGACATGTTGGTTGATTGTCTGGCCGTGTGGCAAGAACTCGCAGTCGACGATGCCCCTCACATCGAAGAATGCGATCAACCTGGAACTTTTCTGTTATAATTCGTATTTTATATCTGTTAAAATCAGAACTATGATAAAATTATGTTCTGGAGATGATCATGGCACAGTTTTGTTCCGGATTATGTAATCTATACATATATATAAAAAACAGTTGGTGTGTAAATAAAACATTTAACGACAAAGTAAATATATATACACATTCACCATCTCCAGATCTTGCTTTTTGAGTAAAAATAAGAAAGATTTTATTTATATTCATGAAGATAATAAAAATAAAATTTATGTAATAACAGCATGGATTTTTTTGCATTTAATATTTTAGATGGCAGGCATGAATTTTTCTTTTCAGAATGTTTACCGGGCCGGATTAAACACAGGTCATGAATTTTAATGGGAAATAATGCTATGATTCAATTCGCGATTCAGTAATAATGGATCTACGAGACTAAATTATTTCCCCCACGCATATACTTCTACCCAGGCGATGCCGGGTAGCCGCTTCTAATGAAATGGAATGAAATGTCCTTCTCTGTATTTTAGAATGAAATCAACAAGATTATTTTGGGGTATGCAAGATTTTCTCTTAATGTTTTGATTTGATGATTCATTGTATTTTTAAAGAATTGATATTTTTTCGTTTGGTTTAATGATATTTGAAAGGTGGCAATAAATTTTGAGTATTGCTGTACTTTTTTCAGATTGTGATAATGTTATACACTTTATTTCAACCTGTCGGCGGAAAAGATCCCTATAAGAACACAGTCCGAAGTTTATATAATTCGAGAATTTATTTCTCTGATAGTTCTTGTTAAATCTTAGCACTTTTTTTATGTCGATGATGCTGTCTCAGATATTTCAGAAAGAGTATTTAAAATTTTCCAATGTTATTGAATTGATTTTATTGAATCAATCATGTATGGGGGATTTCTTGTTATTTTTTCTTATCTTTGATTTTTTGGTAACGGAAGCTTTTATCTAATTAACAAGATTTTTTAGAAATCTCTTAGTTTGGAATATATAAATTCATCTTTTAATTTTTTGTTTTATGATTTCAAAAAGAAAACTGATTTCGGGAATAAGTTATATTTTCTGCGGTGTAAATAGGATTTTTTTAACGATATGTTGTGTTGTTCTAAAGAAAAATTAGTTAAATCGAACTTAACGGACGTAAATTCCACCATTGTATGTCACCCCGCCGAAAGAAAACAAAATACCAAATATCAGAGAATTAACCGAATTTAATGAAATTTTCAGTGTTGATATATTAATGAATAAAATATATAATGCACCAGTTATTTCATTTAAAAATATTTACATTTTTTCAGGTCAGTTAACTTTGAATCATGTATCTTTGAGAATCTGTGTTACGCTTCAAAGATACGTGGTTCAAAGTTAACTGACCTGAAAAAATATAAAAGGACAAGGGAAGACAATCGCTACAATCCATTTGTAGGGGGATACAGTCACCGTTTTCTAAGCCCAGTCGACAGAGAGTTAATGATATATGGATGATATAATAACTGCACTCTTATTACGAGACAGTAGCTGTCATTCTTGTCACCGGCCATCATTGGAAATCTATGTTAAATGGTAAAGAAGCTGAAAATCCTGTCTGGGCATATAGATAACAGTATCTGAATAATGCTATTATTGTTCAATTAATATGTAATCTGGACTTCGAAGACTATGTGCTTATTCCCTGACATTGCTGCATCTCATTAGAATCGAGGTCGAGATGATGCTAATAATGATAATTAATGGAACTTGTTAAGTTTCTGCCCAAGGAGTAATGAACGGCGCGTGTAGTTATTGATGGGACGCACAACACGAACTGCTAATCCACTTGGTCTGTTTTAATCAACATAAATAATTGAAAACTGGGGTCAGCCAGATACCGAGAAATTAGATCGTAAAACGATTGATAAGGAAATTAGTTGGCCTTGTAAAACAGTTTCTTATTATGGAGGCAACAACTCAAATTTCTACCCTTCATCGCAGACTGACAGCTAATTCAAATACAATTCGATATTTCTAATTAAAGAGAGCTTGCCTATTCTGATACAAAACCACAAAAGCGAGAAATGCAGTGAAGAACAGTCCTATTACGAACGCAAATAGATCTAACGAAATAAATTTATCTCACTGTAAAAAAAAAGAAAATGCTCTCACACTAAAAATATTTCTATCCTTCGATGTAGACTGACAGTTTATTCAACTATAGTACGAGATTTCTAATGAAAGAGTTTGCCCTACTCTTAGTCAAAGCCACAATAGTGAGAAATCCAGTGAAGAGCAATCCTACTACGAACTCCAATAGATCTAACAAAATAAAATGATCTCACACTAAAAAAAAAAAAAAAAGAAAAAAGAAAATGCTCTCAAACTAAAAATACTTTTATCCTTCGATGTAGACAGCAGCTAATTCTACTATAGCACAAGATTTCTAATTAAAGAGCTTACCTATTCTGAGACAAAACTACAATTGTGAGAAATTCACTGAATATCAGTCCTACTACGAATAGATTTAATGAAATAAAATGAGCTCACACTAAAAAAAAAAAAAAAGAAAAAAGAAAAAGAAAAAAGAAAACGGTATCAGACTAGAAATACTTCTATCCTTCGACATAGACTGATAGCTAATTTAACTATAGTACGAGATTTCAAAGACTTTGCCTTTTCTAATTCAAAGCCAATGTTGCGAGATATGCAGTGTAGAACAGTCCTTCTACGGACGCCAATAGACCTAACGAAATAAAATGATCTCACACTGACAAAAAAAGAAAAGAAAATACTCTCACACTAAAAAATATTTCTATCCTTCGACGTAGACTGACAGCTTATTCAACTATAGTACGAGATTTCTAATCAAAGTGTTTACCTATTCTGAGACAAAGCCAAAATAGCGAGAGATCCACTGAAGAATAATCCTACTACGAACGTCAATAGATCTAACATGATCAAATAATCTCCCACTAAAAAAATTGCCGTCACCGTAAAAAATATTTCAATCTTTCGACATAGACTGACAGCTATTTAAAGTATAGTACGAGAATTATAGTCAAAGAGTTTGCCTATTCTGACACAAAGAAGCAATAGCAAGAAATCCAATGAAGAACAGTTCTATTACGAACGTCAATAAATCTAAAGAAAAAATAGTTCTCGCACTAAAGAAATCTACTCTTTCACGTAGACTGACTGTAATGACAAACGATAACACCGAAAGACTTTGGAAAACTTAATTCAACTTAGAATAATTGGTACACTTACTGAGAGTTTATATACTCTAGTATTCCCAAGAGAGTTCTGCAAAAGGGGAGGTAATCATAAAATAGGGGAGGTAACTCTCAATTACTTATTACACTGACCTAACGGCTAATTCAACTAGAGTACGATATTTCAAATTAGAAAGTTTATATATTCTGATACAAAATCAAGCTTAGGAGAGCTTCCCAATAGCGGGACATGCAAGGTAAGACAAGCTTACGGGGATCAAGTTCTGCCTATGACCACTGAATTTTAGGAGGCACTAATGTATTTTTGGTTGGTCGAAACACAGTGAAAGTTGAACCCTAGATGTGGGCGATCAAAATACAGCAGAACGTTGTGTTGACAGTGTTAATGAGACGGCACATGATCTTTTGCCGATAAAATACAATCTATTAGGAATTTGAATAATGAATACGAACAGGTCACCGTGATATTCGAGCACTATTTGGATTTCCTTAGACACGTGAAGCCCCCAAATGACTACTTCTTCTTTTTTTGTCTTCAAATATTGACGCCTTAGAAATTAACTCTTTCACATTTTGAAATGTATTTCCTGATGACGTGCAGGCATCAACGATTTTTTCTCGGTACAGAGTCGTAGTATCTTTTTTTATTTGTTAAAAAGCATTTGTTAATGTTTTTGTGTTTTCTTTTAGTCAATTCACGATCTCTTTTCAGAAATAAATCTAAAAATACAACCAACATATTGGCAAATGAATTTTCTTTTGAGCCCAAAACTGTTGCCACCATTTCATATTAAACTCAAGTGCTTGAAATTACAGACAGCTAATAATATGTAACTCCTCTTTTTGCCTAAATAATGGCAGCTACACAACTGTCGCTATTAAACTGAATTGGTAGTTTAATTTCACACTGTAGTCTTCAAAAACAATGAATTCTCCTCGCCAACATTTGTTCTTCCCGTTCACTACAACAAGTTCTTGATCTTCTGGTGTGGATTGTGTAATCTGGTTTTGCCTTAAAATGCCAGCGAAATTTCTCGAACATATTCCCGGTCTACCAAATGCGACCCGGTTTTTCTTTTTAGGTTGCCTCAGCGCTGGTCACTTATCTTGGTTTTTCTTTCGACATATCATCTATCGACATAATTTCTCGGGTTTAATTCCCTATGAGTAGTCATCAGATTTTTAGTTCTCTAATTCATACTTTTTTTCATCCTTTCTTCTTTAGTTTAGGAAGGGACCAGAGTGTCTTACCAAGGAGACTGTCCATGTATTTATTCCTTTGATAAGTTTCTGCTGCAGGGTGTAATTTGCAAATTTATCTTAGTTCTTTTTAAGAATTCTTTGCTTACGTTTTGTAAATGCTACGTTTATGGAAGTGATTCTCAATGTGAGGCCTTTGGACCAAAAGTGGATCTAATAGATCTTTAAAATAATCCTGAAATTGTCCTCAAGGAGAATTGAAAGGGAAGGATTGATTGGATGACTGAAAGTAAAATCTTCACAGCCCCTAATCTTTGAAAAGTTTGTTTCATTGTCACTTGGAAGAAAAATAGGAGAAAGAAAGAAAATGAATCAGAATAAAAGAAAATTTCTGTTGAATACGAAAACAAGGAATAATTCTGTAGAAATAAGGAGATGAAAATCTGTGTAAAAAGAAATAAAAGAAGAAATAAAGACATACGGTAATTTAAGTAATTGAGAAGAGAAGAAGAAAGAAAGGAAAGAAAGAAGAAAGAAAGAAAATAAGCTAATTTAAGAAAGGAAAGAACGAAAGAAACCTGATTAAGTATTAGAGAGAAAGAAAGAAAGAAAGAAAAAAGAACAGAACAGAGAAAAAATAAGAAATCGCTAATTTAAGAAAGGAAAGAAAGAAAGAAAGAAAGAAAGAAAGAGAAAGAAAAAATAAGCTAATTTAGAAAAGGAAGAAGGAAAGAACTGATTAAGTAATAAGAGTAAGAAAGAAAGAAAGAAGAAAGAAACAGAGAAAAAACGCTAATTTAAGAAAAGGTAAGAGAAAGAAAGAAGAAGAAAGAAAAATCGTATTTTAAAGAAAAGGAGAAAATAGAAAGAAGAAAGAAGAAGAAGAATAAGCTAATTTAAGAAAAGGAGAAGAAGAAAGGAGGCTGATTTAAGTAATAGAGAAGAAGAAAGAAAGAAACAGAGAAAAAAAATAACGCTAATTAAGAAAGGAGAAGAAAGAAAGAAAGAATGAAGAAAGAAAGAAAGAAAAAATAACTAATTTAAGAAAAAAGAGAAGAAAGAAAGAAAGAAAGAATAGGCTATTTAAGAAAAGGAGAAGAAAGAAAGAAAGAAGAAAGAAAGAAAAGAAAAATAAGCTAATTTAAGAAAAGTGAAAGAAAGAAAGAAAGAGAAAGAAAGAAAGAATAAGTTAATTTAAGAAAGGGAGAAGAAAGAAAAAGAAAGAATAAGCTAATTTGAAGAAAAGGAGAAGAAAGAAAGAAAGAAAGAAAGAAAGAAAGAAAGAAAGATAAGCTCAATTTAAGAAAAGGAGAAGAAAGAAAGAAGCTGATTTAAGTAATAGAGAAGAAAGAAGAGAAAGAAACAGAGAAAAGGAAACGCTAATTTAAAGAAAAGGAGAAGAAAAAAGATAAGAAAGAAAGAAAAATAAGCTAATTTAAGAAAAGGAGAAGAAAGAAGAAGAAAGAATAAGCTATTTAAAGAAAAGGAGAAGAAGAAAGAAGACAGAAAATAAAAAAGCTAATTTAAGCAAAGGAGAAGAAAGAAAGAAAAAGAAAGAAAGAAAGAAAGGAAAGAATAAGCTAATTTAAGAAAAGGAGAGAGAAAGAATAGAAAGAAAGAAAAGCTATTTAAGAAAAGGAGAAGAAAGAAAGAAAGTAAAGGAAAGAAAGAAAGAAAGAATAAGCTAATTTAAGAAAAGGAAAAGAAAGAAAGAGCTGATTTAAGCATAAGAAAAAGAAAGAGAAACAGAGAAAAAAGAAACGCTAATCTTAGTAGAAAAGGAGAAGAAGAAAGAGAAAGAAAGAAAGAAAGAAAGAAGAAAATAGAGCAATTTAAAGAAAAGGAGGAAGAGAAAGAAAGAAAGAATATAGCTAATTTTAGAGAAAAGGAGAAGCAAGAAAGAAAAGAAAGAAAGACAAAATTAAGCTAATTAAGAAAAGAGAAGAAAGAAAGAAAGAAACAAGAAAGAAAGAAAGAATATGAGCTAATATAAGAAAAGGAGAAGAAGAAAGAAAGATAGAAAATAAAGTCTATTTAAGAAAGGAAGAAGGAAGAAGAAAGAAAGAATAAGCAATAAGAAAAGGGAGACGAAAGAAGAGAAAGAAAGAAATGAAAAAATGAACATTTAATAAAAAGGAGAAAGAAAGAAGAGAAGAAGACAAGGAAAAAAATAAGCTAATTAGAAAAGGAGAAGAAAGAAAGAAAGGAAAGAAGAAAGAAAGAGAAAGATAATTTACAGAAAAAGGAGAAGAAAGAAAGAAAGGTAAAGAAATAAAGCTATTTAAGAAAAGGAGAAGAAAGAAAGAAAAGAAGAAAGAAAAAATAAGCTAATTTAAGAAGAAGGAGATAGAAAGAAAGAAAGAAAGAAAAATAACTATTAAGCAAAGGAGAAGAAAGAAAGAAACGAAGAGAAGAAGAAAAAGATAGCTGATTTAAGAAAGAGAAGAAAGAAAAAAGAAAGAAAATAAGCTAATTTAAGAAAAGGAAAGAAGAAAGAAGATAAGAAAATTATACGCTTATTTAAGAAAAGAAAGAAAGAACAGAAAGAAAAGAAGCAATCAAGGCTAATTTAAGAAAAGGAGAAAAGAAAGAGAGAAGAAGAAAGAAAGAAAGCAAAAATAAGCTACATTTTAAGAAAAGGAGAAACAAAAGAGAAGAAAGAAAGATAAGGCTAATTGTAAGAAAAGGAGAAGAAAGGAAGAGAAAGAAAGAAAGAAAGAAAAGAATAAGCTATTTAGAAAGGAGAAGAAAGAAAGAAGAAGAAAGAAAGAATAAGCTAATTTAAGAAAAGCAAAGAAAGAAAGAAAGAAACGAAAGAAAAAAGAGAAAAAGAAAAATATAAGCTAATTTAAGACAGGAAAGAAAGAAAGAAAACTGAAAGAATAAGCTAATTTTAGCAAAAGAGAAGAAAAAGAACGAAAGAATAAGCTAATTTATAGATAATGGAGACGAAAAAGAAGAAAGATAAGGCTAATTTAAGAAAAGGAGAAGAAAGAAAGAAGAAGAAAGAAAAGCTAATTAAGAAAAGGAGAAGAAAGAAGAAAGAAGAAAGAAAGAAAGAAAGATAAGCTAATTTAAGAAAAGGAGTAAGAAAGAAAGAAAGAAAGAAAGAAAAATAAGCTAATTAAGAAAAGGAGAAGAAAGAAAGAAAGAAAAGAAAGAATAAAGTAATTTAAGAAAAGAAGAAAAAGAAAGAAAGAATAAGCAATTTAAGAAAAGGAAAAGAAAGAAAGAAGCTAATTTAAGTAAAGAAGAAAGAAAGAAAGAACAGAGAAAAAAGAAACGCTAATTTAAGAAAGGAGAAGAATGAAAAAAGAAAGAGAAGAAAGATCAAAAGAAGCTAATTTAAGAAAAGAAAAGAAAGAAAGAAGAAGCTGATTTAAGTAATAGAGAAGAAAGAAAGAATGAAGGACAGAGAAAAAAGAAACGCTAATTTAAGAAAAGGAGAAGAAAGAAAGAAAAGAAAGAAGAATGAAAGAAAAAGACACTAATTTAAAAAAGGGAGAAGAAACAAAGAGAGAGAAAGAAAGACATACGCTAATTTAAGTAAAGGAGAGGAAAGTAGAAGGAAACAATATAAAAATGAATGCAATATAAAATATCGGTTTTTGTTTTCTTTCTTCCAAATGTTATCGATGATTATCATAATTATGAGAAAAATGGGAGCATTAAAAAATGTCCCTGTTTCTAGGAAACATAATTATGTCAGGTTTTAATGTGCCCAGTTAATGTGTTAGTTAAGGCGGGATTTTCTACAGCAAATGATGTAATCACAAAGAAATATAATTCATCGCAGATTGAGAAGAGAAAAGACTTACGCTTAAAACTGAAGCAAGATTAGCAAGTTTATCTTAACAAGTTGATAGATAGACATACCAGTTGCATTGTAGTCATCAATCAGGATTTATATTTTCTAGAACATTTTGATTTTTGTAAATTAAATGTATTTCATTTTACGAATCACGCACGTACAATTCAGAGAATGCAAATCGAATGATGGGATTATGAGTCTGGATTATATCCGCGGTGCTCAGTCCCATTGCTGAGCGATAATGTCCGGGAGAAATTCTAAGCAAGCCAAGAATTCAGTGGCCCAAGGATTTGGTGGATTTGGTCAGAATCAAAAGAGTTGAGCAAATATAAAATGCGCGCGAAATTACCACTTCCCGATGTACAACTCAAGTGATTGGGGAATATCAAAGATTGTTTTTTAACGGTTACTACGAGCGCGTAATATCAATAACGGTCGAAATTAAACTACAGTTATAATGAAATTACGAAGATGAACGTACGTTATCTATAATTTTTGTAATGCCCAGTCCGTTGGCAAAATCTGCCGTGCCACCAGAAATGGCAGTACAGTCTTAGCCATGAGGACAGGGTATCGCACGTGCTATCATGCGTTGTATGATAAAAGAAATGGAATTTTAATATGTGCTTATGTGTGCCTAAAAGAAATTGGTACTCTTGAACTTTCCCGACCGTTTACTATCATTTTCTTTTCATTGGGGTTTATCAAATTGTTTTTTGTTTTTTTATTTGGTTTGGTTTGTTTTACGGCATATCAACCTCAGTGGGGTATTTAATGCCGATAAAGTTTTGAAATAAATCAATTCTTAATGCATAATACAATTTTGTTTATCAACTCATGTTTTTCTATTTAATCCATAAATGGGACCCTAACAGGTACTACCACTCCGAGTCAGAGTGGACCAGGTCACAATGGTGATGAATGGGTGCTCCACATTCCCCAAACCTCCAAAACTGGAACCTCACCATCAGATAGAGTTTAACGTCATTCCCAGGACATGTAGATCCGCAGTCACCGCCTTCTAGCACCCATATGATAAAAAGAGGTTGGGGCTTGCCATAAGGGCAATAGGGTTGGGAAAATCATATAGGTGTTAGGGCTTGACGTGACCAGCCGATTGATCGGAGTGGGCCTCTCCGACCGCCGGTCTAGCCCAAGATAGGGCCAAAGTGGAGTATTGCAAGTCATGAACTGCTCACCCACCTGGGTTATATCCATAAGCATCACGGGTCGCCACTCACGGCCAACAGGTGGCCCCATTGAGGGAGTCTTATCCCTCTGCAGAGGTGCAGTCGGTGCATTCTAATGCCCCAGCGACAGGGCGGAGAAAATTGTTAGATTCATAACTTTGTGAATTCTTGTGGTGAGAGAACAACAAAGTAACACTTTCAATCAAATTCTTAATGATATAATTGACACACAATAAAACATTTTTCAAAACCGTCTATCGCTTAAGGGTATTATTGTTTAAGCAATGACAATTTACTGAAAACCGCTAAAAAACAACAACAAAGAAACAAAAAAAAAACAAAACAACGAAAGTGAAACGAGTGGATAAAATAGTTAGGTTAAGACAGTTCTAAGTGACAGTTATCTCTGGAACCCGAGTTCAATCTTGAGTGAAAGCAGTTAGAAAAATAATTAATTAACACAACTCCTACCCCAGCTATGGTTAGCGGAATGAGAACAGGATACCCCCGTGGACTAAATAAAGGGTTAGGTTCAAAGTTCCGTGATGGCTCCCGAATACGACAAGAAAGTTCCCGAGTTCGAAAAGAAGGTTCCGAGTTCGAAAAGAAGGTTCCCGAGTTCGAAAAGAAGGTTCCCGAGTCCGACAAGAAATACCTGAAGAAGGCCGGAGGGTATATCGGCCGAAACGTTGTACAAGTAACAATGAAGATGGGGACAATAGTCCGAATAAGGCAGATAATACTAATCTTTAAACCTCATCTCAAACATTCAGAGAAATACCTATCCCTTTCTATCTTTACTTCTTCTAAATGTCCCCCCCCCCCCGGTAAGTTCGACTCAGCACTTTTCGCCCAATTTCGTGATACACTACTTCCTTGGAAATGTTAAACACTTCAAAACGTTTATTATCCGTGTGGGATTATCTTGTAATCCTTTTGTTAAATACGCCCAGGACAATTTAATGGACTCACTTATCGGAAAGCACCCGTAAACATGGGCGGTTACACACCTATATCCTTCTTTGTATAGAGGAGCGTGGTGTAATCGTTGTAGGATATGGACACGGCGACCAGTGTTCAAATCCTGGATGAGGCTGTTTGCATTTGACATAGTGCTAATACCCTTGCGAAAGGTATGCATTCAACTATTCTCGCTCCAACTATGGGCAAATATCTTTGTCTGCCTGACTTGTTTTTGCTGGGGGTCATTTAAAGAAGTGTGTATATTTGAATAAGCTTGAGACATTGATTCAAATCAAGAATAATATTCATGCAGATATAAACCTTGGACAAAGTCATGCAATGTGCTCGAATTAAGGGGCAACTTTGTATTCATGAAAACATATCATTTTTCGCAAATAGCTAATATATATATATATATATATATATATTTATTTATTTATTTATTTATAATTAATAATACAATTGAAAAGTTGGTCCTATGTTATTCGTCGTCAGAGGCGTTGACTTTTATAGAATAAATAAAGCTCTTACATAAGTAATTGAGCCTTCTATAATAATTTCTCCAATAATAACAATCATTTAACCTATATATATATTTCCAAGGAGTATATTTATGACTAAAGAAATTAGATTTTATGCATATTCAATGGGTCACCCTGTGTATTGGAAGAGTTCAACACTATAACCAGATAACTGCGAGGGGGAGAGAGGCTCTCTTTTACAGGAGAGAGAGAGAGAGAGAGAGAGAGAGAGAGAGAGAGAGAGAGAGAGAGAGAGAGAGAGAGAGAGAGAGAGAGGGGGGGTATTGGGTATACCTATGGATTCTCCTGTAGCTACTTATAGCAAAGTTGCCGTAAGCTCGGGCAATATAGCTATTTAATTCTCTTGTGTCAATCCGGTCTGATGAAAAGTCAGACTAACTTTGAGATTCGTAAAGGTGCCCTACCGACTGAACTAGACATAGAAGTTAACACGCACAAATGTGCATTATACCATTTTCACAGTAGCACACCGAGCGATAGGTACTGCCATCCAATGGCAAGCAATATTAGATTTAAAAGGTGTATCCCTAAATTTAGCCGGATACTACATGAACTGAGAAAGGATGGGAACGTACAGCTAGTATAACCATTAAATCATACCATTTAACTGAATATGAATCCCGGAAAATATGATTTTATTTTTATATCGACGAAACAAAATCATCAATTTGTACTCTAAAGTTTACCTAGGTGGGTTGGTTGGGGGGTAGTAAAGTGCAAAAATGTTTAAGTTTCTTTTCATCGAAATCATAAAAAATTATTTTTTTAAACTTTGAAATGAAAGTGTTGATAAAATTTAGAATAGAAAAAAAAGTTAAAAACTAGTCGAAAAATACGAAAACGTTTTAAGATATAACAAAAAAGTGTTTCCCTATAATTTACTACACCTTTTTTTTTAATATAATCCATTTCACAATTGAAACAGGATTTTAAAAAATAAGGATTTATAGAAAAGAGTGAAGATTAATAAAAATAAAAGTCATTTGCGGAAAAGACAAAACAAGTCACAAAAAAACATGTAGGTGTATTGTAAATCACGTTTTTCAAAATGAAAATAATCCGGTCTCATGAGGATATCTATTTCATGTAATAACTTTCGAAATTTATATCTATTAGATAACGTGTCGCTCCTTACTCGTGTTAAATGCTATGATATATATTTCTTTGACTTTTACAAGGCTCGGTCAAAACAACAACTTAACATCTGCGAAGCTGTTGCTATTAGCATAAAGCGACCAACTTTGCGTCGGCAAAGAGAACTCTCTCATTAATTAGAATTGTTCAGGGATTTGTCACTTATCCTATTTGTCACGTTATTTTAAATGTCCATTCTCAGTAAACAACCATTATTCTTCCTTGATAGAGTGTCGATAGAAAGGCAACTGGGATTTATTTTAATAGATTCCAAATCAATTATTTTTTTTAATGGTTTTATTCCCTTCTTTATGCTCCCTTTCTATTAGCAGCTGGAGACATCCTCAAACGCTTTTTTGATATCATTTTCGGGAAAATAAATTTGTTGTTTTTCATCTGAATTCTTATATAATTTTGTTTCACAATACATCATTTTGGGCATTTTTTAATTTATATGTCTTTTAGACATTTCTCAATAAATATTTCTTTTAGAATTTTAGAAATTTCTCAATAAATATTTCTTTTAGAATTTTAGAAATTTCTCAATAAATATTTCTTTTAGAATTTTAGAAATTTCTCAATAAATATTTCTTTGAAATATTCCCCCTCTGTCTTAAACTTCTATTATTGAATAAAAAATCAATAATAAAAGTTTAAGATATAGAGGGAATATTTCAAAGTTTGCATGCATTTTATAAAACTGGTAAATGCTTACGGTTTTATAGTCAACATTTGAATCCAATTGATAAATAATGAATAATACATGTGTTTATTGCTTAGAAAATGCTTATTAAAACCTAGGGAAGTATTTTCACATCAAGAAATATTGAAATTTATGTAATATTATTTATTCAAATACACTTAACGTTTTCTGGATTTTTTAGTGATATATATATATATATATAATATATATATATATATATATATATATATATATATATATAAATCATAGTAATGGTATTATGGATGATTTGGACTCATAACTTAAAGTTTCATGGTTATGCAATCCTCAGATGAGTCAAATGGTTGAGATCTTAAAAACCAGTAGTTTTTTAGCGTTTATATAAACGTGAAGCGTTTTCACGCGATGAGATAATATAATGCTAAAAATTGTTTTTTAAACTGTGGCTTGTTTAACGTTTATGTGACGTGGATTGTGTTCACGTGATGTAATTTTATGACGTTAAATCTGTTTTTAAACAAAATGATAATCAAACAAAAAAAGCTTTGGTTTTAATGCATGCGGTGTTCAGATGAATTTGTTTTTTTTTAAATAAATAAAACGAGTGCGAAATTAAGGGATCAATTAGGATATATATATATATATATATAATATATATATATATATAATATATATATATATATATATATGATATGATATGACCTATATATGGAAATAATGTTGATATCTCGCAGAAAATGGTGTAAAGATATACTTACATGTAAGGCTGTTGGAATTGAAGGATCCCAATAAATTACATTTACATAAGAAGCATATGTAGACCAAACAATTTAAAATATTATTTATATATATATATATACTAGCAAAAAAATATAACACCAAAAATAACATAAAAAAATAACACCAGGTAGTGAGTGGGTAAGAGAGAGAATAAGAGGAAAATGATTTATAGAAGTTAAAAAAAACTGTAATTCTTAACATGCTTATAATAGAATTATTTTAGAAATAAAAAAATTCTACTTTTTTCTATACAGTACGGGTCTGTTTTAAAACAAATTCAAAGCTTGTGCTGATGAGTGGGGTGGAATTTTTTTCATTTTAGAACTCGACTGTCTTAACTTTACTTCAAAGCTTGCTTTGTATCGACAGGAGATTTGGTGGGGGTAGTTTTTGTTTTTTTAGAAATGAACATTCGTATTTTTTCATACAGTAATTTATGCTGTCTGCTGTCTGGTAAGTTCAAAGTAGACTCTTGTCGATGTGAGTAGGGTGGTGTGGATGGGGTGTATACGGTATTTAAAAAAAAGTTTTCTTAATTATTGAATTATATCCCTTAATTATTAAAAATCAAAACACAAATTTCATGTGTTTCTTAGTTATAGGCATATCATATCAAAATTGGAACCAAGAATATATATATACCACACACATATATATATATATACTATAGTGTGGCGTATATATGCATGTGTGTGCGCATGTGTACATATGTGCGCGTGTATGTGTCCGCGTATATATGCACACGTATGTGTATGCGTATATATGCATATATATCAATTGAATCGACAGTATCCATTCCCTTCACCACCGCAACCCAATACACGTCGCCTTCTGACATCCGGCCCATGCCAAAGAATACACAAGCCCGCGCACACATATGCACGCGAATATAAACGCTCACACGTCCGCATTGATCAAATGTTACACATTCATAGTACAATGTATTATGTGTGTGACCAGTTACCCCGCATACATAACCTTTATGCTGTCCATAAAGACTCACATACATTCAAAATACCGCCACATACATACACACATCACTTTATCCAATCATACACATCCTATGTCTATTGAACTTTCTGAAATTTTTTTGAAATTTTTCCCATTTTCCTTGCATTTGTAACATCTTCACCTGACGATTGCCTCGCATGAAACCAATATGGTCGTGAATGTTCCTTTGTCACCAAATAAATAGATATGTAAAACCTTTATATATTTATTTTATTATATTATATTTTATATATATATATATATATATATATATATATATATATATATATATATGTGTGTGTGTGTGTGTGTGTGTGTGTGTGTGTGATTCTACACTTAAGCATTTTATTTACATTTACTTATCTACTTTTTAATGTAAGTAAGTAAGTAAAGTCGTCGGGGTGGCCTAAAGTCAGTATCAGGCAGACAGCGAAAGAGTCTATGCCCTTTTCACTAGCGCTAGACCAAGGATATTGTTTGGGGCGTCTGAGGTGGAGTGCCACATCTACCATCAGTTCCTCACTTTACCGCACAGATCCCTGTGCTACTCATACGCTGAGTTAGCGAGGACCGGCATCGAACACGGAACCTTGTGTTTCATATCCGAACGCTTTATCGACTGAGATAAACTGTTAAACTATGTCAGTTCTAAGAAAATGGCTTAGTTTGGTTTCTTTGTTCAATGTCATATCAATCTTCGTTAGATTAATGCCAAAGCCAGCCAAGCCCTCCAACCGGACAGAGAGACAACAGTCTCCCCATACAAAGAACAGACATCCGATGGAAGATAGAGCAACAAAAACCCGATCTAAGCAGACATTCGAAGAGAATAGAGACTTGGCATGCAACATATATTCTATTAATCTTTTGACATATCATACTGTGCATTTTGGCCTTCCAAACCCACATTGTTTCATTTTGTTCAAATCTGTCCTCGGTATATTCACAGACTCATTTGCCACTGGCATAGCCCACATTGTTATTGGCAACCATAATCAGACCCTGAATCTGTGTCATCTGGTAAATTTGCTAAGTTGGCATAAATGCCTACAGCAAGCAAGCTAGGTAATAAACCAAACCATAGATTGAACAATTTCCAGGTGTTTCTGGGGTTCAGACTGAAAGTCTGTTTTGTTTGTTTGGGTGGTTTGGTTTACGGCATATCAACTTTGGTGGGTCATTTAATGCCGACAAAATTATTTTGAAATTAACTCATTCTTGATAGGTACTCAATTTTTTTATAAACACATTTTTCTATTTAACCCATATAATAACAGGTACTACCACTCCGGGACAGGTTTGGACAGGTTAGGGCTTGACGTGACCAGCCGATTGATCGGAGGACCAGAATGGAGTGTTGCATGTCATGGACTGCCTAGCCAACTGTGTTCCCTCCTTAAGCATCAGGGGTCGTCATCAACGGCCAACAGGTGGCCCCAATGGGGGAGTCTTACCCCTCTGCACAGGTGCAGTCGGTGTATTCTAAAGCCCTAGCCGACAGTATGTCATGATAGGTTTAAAGTAATAAAGTTCAACAGACTATTTGAATCGGTTTCACACAATGTTTTTTTGGTAAACATTCATTTTGTTGTAATTTGTATTGGGTATATTCACAAACTTCTCGGAATAAACTTCCTTCCTCCTTTTATTCCTTCCTTCCTTCATCCATCGTCTTTTTGCAACCCTTTCCTTCTTTTCACTTTCATTCGTTATCTTTCTTCTCTCCGTTCCACTATTTATTCCTTTTCTTCCTTTTTTTCTCTTCCTTCCTCTTTTCCTTCCTTCTTTCCTTCCAAACCCCCAAGAATGCCTCATGGAATTACAACCAGATCTGCAGGTGCGTCAAACAACGTCCAAGGGTTTCTGGGGAGGGGGGCAGACTGAAGATCTATTATGATGAGTATATCTTATTAAAGTTCAACAGTCTATTTTAACCTGATCCACTCAATGTTCTGTTGGTAAACATTCATTGTATTGCAACTTATCCTGGGCATATTTACAAACTGACCCGGACTAAACTCTTAAAGGTTTATAACAACAGAATAAAAGTAGTTTACTTCATTTTCCACTGGTATATCGTACATTTCTATTGGCTGTTATAATCAGACGGGGAATCTGTGTCATCTGATAATCTAGCCATGTTGGCATAAATGCCTTTACAGTTTTAGCAAGCTAAGTAAAAACCTTATGGTATTACAATCAGAACTGCAGGTGCATTGAACAACTCCCAGGAGTTTTTTTTTGGGGACGGGGGGGGGGAGCAGACTGGAAATGGTTTTCAACTAATAAAGTTCAACAAACTTTTCGAAATTTTCCCACTCAATATTTGATACATAATAATATGCATAGGCAAGAAGTGTAGAGTAGTTTTTTTAAAAAAGTATACAAGTGGAAAATCCCCGTGAGTTCATAGAGTTTCATTGACAAAGAGTCACCTCAGATTCATTTGAAACGTGGCCTCTCATTGGCTTGTCCTAATTAGTGACATTGCGCAGCTCCAACATTGCCACTGGTAATAGCATATATTGTTACTGGCTGTCAAAGCCTGGTCCTCTCATCGTGGTGTAATGGTTAGCAACGAAGTCTCGCAAATCTATTACTACTGAATATTGAGTTCACCCCTCGCTGGATTCCCCATACTTGCGACCTTGTGTCACATCCTACCTGTGACAAACGGGTTGGGTTAATACCTACTGGCTATCATCACCAGACTCAGAATCTGTCTCATCTGGCAAACTTGCTATGTTGGAATAAAGTCTGGGCAATTTAGGTAATAAACCAAACCATGGTCCCTGCAATAAAACGTCATTGTTATCGAAAATGCTGGTGCCTCGAACAACTCCCAGGAGTTTCTCATTTTGTTTGGTTTGGTTGCTTTGTTTTACGGCATATAAATACGTTTTAGGTTATTCAATGCCAAATCAATTCATTTTGATAAAAGGATTAGTTTAACATCATGTGTATTTGCTTAGGTGTGATACATAGGCCTCGGGTTGCTTACAGTACCTGCTGTTGCTAAGCTGGTTACACAACTAAGCATAGGACAAGCTCAGCGTTTCTTAATTCTGGTGATCTAGCGGGAACCGGTTTTTTCATCGTGACTTGACCGTAACTGGGGTTTCTGGGGTGCAGGCTGAAGATCTTACATGATTAGTATATCACTTAATATAATGGAAATTGTGTGTGTTCTGTCTGTAACCGAAACTATATTACTACTCAAGTAATTATACAATTCTCTTAGTTATTTACGTCACATTCTCCATGATTTTATTTTTATTTAAACCTCAATTATTAATAAAATTGTTTTACATTATTAATACCGTTGGCCATATCTACATACTAATAACATGCAATTGTATTTATATATACAACAAAATAGTAGTTTACAGTCTGAACAGGAAGGCTAATTTACATATTAATATTAAAAATTTGATTTTAATAAGTATGTGCTTAGTATTATTGATTTCTAATTGTTTGGTTTTATCTTAATGAATATGAGAAAAAATCTCGGGGATAGATCTTAAAAGAAATCGATTGACAAGAAGAAATAACTGTAATTTTATTCTTTACTTTCTATTTTAACTAAATAGTTAAATTAGGAGAATTTAGCAATGAAAGACGGGAGTGATGGAAGAGTAAGTTTCAGTTGTTCTATTTTTTCGAGTTTACGCCCCTATGTTTCAAATCTTTTTATCTGCATTCTTAACTAGTTTATTTAGCCTTTCTAATTTAATATAATATTTTATTACATTAAAACTTGAATACTTGCAACCGGAGGGTGCACATATTTGCTAGTATTACTAAAGTTCAACAGACTATTTAAACGTGATCCAATCAATATTTTGGTAAACTTTCATTTTGTTGCAATTTGTTCTGGGTCTATTCACTGACAACCCAGTCTAAAATTTTAAAAGCCTATTACAGTATAATAAGAGAAGTGTGTCCCATCTGGTAAAATATTAAGTTGTTCGGAAAGTAATGTCACATTTTTGGAGACAAAATAAATATACATTGGTAAATTGTCTTACAAGTGCAAGTCGTTCCGCTTGTAACTCAGTTTCTTTGTATATCAAATAAATCTTTCTCAGTGAAATAAACTGAAATACTATTACTCCATTCCAGCTCTCTGCCCCCCCCTCCCAAAAGAACACCCTGCATTGTATAAAATAAAATGTAATGAATTACATTTATGCCGTGATATAATTTAATGTTTATCTTTTTGTAAATAATATTTTTCTTTGTTGTCATAAATTTGGAAATGTTGAAGTTTTTAACAGATTTATTAACATTTGTTAAGCATTCACCAAGACGATCACAAGATTCCGGGTTCGATACCGGTCCCCCAAATCCAGACAATCAAGAGCACACTTTGGGTAATCTGATATGCGGTAGAGCATCAGGAAGCTGACAATATGTGTGGCGCTGCACCTTAGCATAATATTATCTTCAATGGTCTAGTGCTAGCGAAAAGGGTATAGATTCCCTCGCTGTTCGGTTCATATTGAAAATATGCTACTCCACCGCAGAATTTGCTACTATTAACATAAGCATATCTTGCACGCACCTCAAATTTAGCTCGCAACACAAAGCAAAAAAGAAAGAAAATAAAAAAAAATGACGACTCATAACTCAGAAAACTCGTTTGGTTACTCCTAAATCAAGGTACCATTGTATGTCAAGAATTTTGGGACAAAGCAAAAAACAACCAAATGACAACAAGCGAAAAGGTGATAGACTCCATCGCTGTTTGACTCATGCCGACAAAGGGCCACTCCGCCACAGACTTTGCTACTATTAACATAAGTGTATCTGAATCTTGCTCGTACATCAAATTCTAGCTCGCAACAAAAAGCAAAAAATCGATCAAATGACAACTCGTAACTCGGAAAACACGTAAGTTGGACATGTTAAGTGAATAGCATATGTCACACATTAAGAAATCTCGGATGAATTCGTTCTTTTATTCGTTGTTGAATGTGGTACATAAATATTTCTTCAAGGTTCAGATGTTTGTCTCGCATGTCTCCAATGGTAAGCTATATTTATTGATTTCTGAACGAGAACCTGTCTCCGCTTCCAGTCGGAACTTACCTCTTTATTTCTTAAAATACATCAGATTTCTATTGGCGTGTAAAAGTCAAGGAAGAAACACAAACAACTTTTATACGATATTTCTGTCCTTTTTTGTGAAGAGGAGGTTTTTAATATATATAAAAGCGAACAAAAATCAATGCCTACAGTCATTCTTTTATAAATCGTACTATTTTCTTGTACATCAAGAAAATACGTATTCACTGGAAATTTTTTACAAAATCGTAATAATTTTGGAGGGCTATTTTTTTTTAGCAAAACGAACCTGAAATAGTTCGCTTATGAATAAAAAAGATGGAGCTGAATAGGATATCCGATATATTGTAAGGATGTAGAGATAAATATAGGATTTATGTCTCAAATAATAACCGGAACTTTTATATTTTGTTTATTCTACTTTTGATGTCGGTTTGGATAAATACTTGTAAAATCATATACTCACAGACAAGTTAAAGAGACAATTCTTCCATGCCGTTGTCGTGACAGTGCTGCTGTATGGCTGCACCACCTGGACTCTAACGAAGCGACTAGAGAATAAACTATATGGGAGCTGCACAAGAATGCTGCGTGTGATCCTGAACAAGACGTGGAAACAACACCCCACGAGAAAGTAGCTGTACGGCTACCTGCCACATATCACCCAAACCATCCGAGTAAGACGGACAAGACACGCAGGACACTGCTGGAGAAGCAAGGTCGAACTCATGTGACGTCCTCCTGTGGAAGCCAGTACATGGGCACGCCAGTGTGGGCCGACCAGCAAAGACGTACATTGACCAGCTCTGTGCGGATACAGGATGCTGCATAAGGACCTCCCGAGAATGATGAGTGATAGGGACGGATGGAAAGAGATTGTCATGGGTATCCGTGCTAACAGCGCGACATGATGATGTTGATGATGATGATATATATATTCTACATACATAATATGTGTGTGTGGGGGGGCTTTATATTTTAAAGCTTAAGCAAAGTCATCATGTGCACTCCCAAGCCACCGGCCTCCAATTTGAAAACTCATTACACCAAAACCCACAATGTGTATGGCAGCCAGCCATATACCTGATGTCTGGGAGAGGGCAAACTCCATGATAAAACAACATGCGATCAGAACAATCACCTAATGTTTGACACACATTGCCCCTTTATAATGTTGTTTTGATGGAGAGAGTGTGCTTTGCATCGCACAAGCAACAGACCACTTTAAACAAAAAGTGCAGGTTTTTCGACGACTGTGACTCAGAATCTTGCTAATGCATGCATCAAAAGGGATCTTTTTTTGATAGTATGCACAACCTGGGATGAAGCGAGTCAGTCACTGTTGCTGACCCTCATTCATCGTTTACGATAAAAGAGTTCACTATATATATATATATATATATATATATATATATATATATATATATATATATATATCAGTAGCGCGATATTCTTAATAACGTAACCTGCATTGTCATTTCATATACATCATATATTATATCAGGAAAATTATTTCTAACAACTTATTGATACACATGAAGTCAATGAAAAATATTTCTACCATTGTATAAAAAACAACTTAAACAAAAACGGAAAAAAAAACTTTGATATTTCTTGCAATTGGTGCCCTCAAAAAGCACTGAGATATAAGTCTGTTTGTTTGTTTGTTTGTATGATAGGAGGTAAGTGAGCATAAGTTATATATTCTCATTATACTCGGGTGTATAAAATTGGTGGAGAGTTCATCTTGGATCTATAATAGAGAGAGACATCTCGGGTGTATAATGGAGGAGAGAGACAGAGAGACCTATGGATTATTTTTCTTACTTTTTAACTCTTCTTACTGCTTACTCTGCTTGTTGATTCTACCTTGATTACCATGTTTTTCTATTATGGGCTGGTCTTCTTTTTATCAATTCTTCTTACTGGGTTGGGCTTAATATTGTCTTAATAATCTAATGAACACAACAACCTGGTGTTACATGATCAAGTTTTATTTCTTAGCCCATGATTCCACTACAAACTATTCGAAGAATTATTTCTACCTATTTTTAATAAAACTTTTTTGGCATAAAATAACCCAGCTCGTAATTTCTTCTAATTTATTGATATACATCAATTCAATGAAAATTATTTCAAACAACTTGTAAAACGTATTCGGAATAATATAACCCAACGAGGGTTGACATGCCGTAAATCCAATCAAACGAAAATAGTTTTCCCTACAAACTTCAAATAACAGGTAGCATTAAGAATTTAATGGTAAGACTCAACAGAAAAGGTGTTGTAGTTAGAGAAAGAGAGAGAAAAAAAAAGGAAATAAAATCGAATTTAGCCTGTGGTGAGAATTTTCTCAAATCTCCCCACATCATAACCTAAAGATATCTCATGTATTTGTGGTCTGTCAGTCTGTCTGTCTGTCGTCCTGTCCGACATTAGAATCCCTGTACCAAGATCAAACAAAAACCTTTTTTGGTAGTGGGTTGAGCTCTCTGGAAGGGATATTTGCTGACGACTTCAGTAACTTTATCTGTGATTTCAGGAGGTTTACCAAGTAGATTTCTGAAAAGTTCCTTCCACTTCTTACGTCTTTCCTCTTAACTGGAAGCTTTAGTTTTGATCTCGAGGTGCTTTTCCTACCATTACCTTAATTTATGAAACAATTACCTACTTCTTGTGAATATATACGGTATAAAATGAAGTATAATACTTCATATAAAATGTTTGTAGTATCACATGAAAGGTAATCTAATAAATTGATTTAGAGGCTTATATGTTTTTTTTTCTTTTTTCTTTTTATTAAAAGCGTTTAACGAAGCAAATAATATTCTTTGAATCTTTTTAACCTTATTACAAAAACCTAACGCTTCTTTGATAATTTTTGACGACAAATTTCATTTCAAATATCAATTTCATCGAAGAAAAAGAAATACGAATTTTCTCTCAAAATTCTTCAATAAGAAAGTAAACATTCGAATTCCCCATCATTTTTTTCTTTGGGAATTCAATTTCTTTGGTGAGACTACAATATATATATATATATACATATATATATATATATATATATATATATATATGTGTGTGTGTGTGTGTGTGTGTGTGTATATATATATATATATATATATATATATAGGTAGCGCGAAAGTACTAAATATTATGTATGTATATATGTATATATATTATATATATATGTAGATATATATATGTATATAAATATGTATATCTATATAGCTATATCTATATCTATATCTATCTATCTATCTATCTATCTATCTATATATATATATATATATATATTGGGCTATGTACTTAATATTATGTATGTATATAATATTATATATATAATATTATATATATAGGTAGGGTGGTCTACTTAATATTATCGATGTATAATGTATCTAATATATATATATATATATATATATATATTATATATTAGATATAGATAGATAGATAGATAGATAGAGAGGTTGATGTACTTAATATTATATATATATATATATATATTTTTTTTTGGATGTTTGTTTATTTTTAGAAACGTTGCTGAATAAAGTATATATTAAATTTTTACTTGAAGGCACTTACAACGCATGTATCGCATAAAATTCGATACTTTTTCTTATAGAAAATGAACTTGACAAGTGTAATCCCGGCAAAGGATGGCTCAGTGTGTAGAATACCGTACAGATTCACTTCGCCGAAGGGCATACGATCTGTTTGTTATTATTCTCCCTATAACACCCCCTTACCTATTATGGTAGAGGCGTGTAAGTATCACTTGACAAGCTTAATTTCGCTAGGATGGTCAGCTGTGTACTGTGGCCGAGGCGATAAAAGTGTTTCACTAGTGTTTCACTGTGTCTGCTGAAGTCCCGGTTTCGATTTCTGTCGGAGGGAAATCGTTAGTATATACCGCTGATGAGACTTATTAAAGTTGAAACAGTCTGTACGGTATTCTACACACCGAGCCATCCTTTGCCGGGATTACACTTGTCAAGTTCATTTTCTATAAGAAAAAGTATCGAATTTTATGCGATACATGCGTTGTAAGTGCCTTCAAGTAAAAATTTAATATATAATATATATATATATATATAGGTCGATGTACTTAATATTATTGAATCTATATATTTTTTACAAAAAGTGATGAGTTTTATTTTACAATAAAATGAATAGATTTTAATAAATTCTCCGTCATCTTGATAACAATTTCATTTTTTATACTAGTTGTATATAACTACCCATGTCTGGTTTATATAGTATCCGACTAAATTTAAGTATACACTTTTTGAATGTCATATTACTGAGCATTACCTATCGCTCGATGTGCTAATTCTGAAAATGTTACAACAGATATTTGTGCATGCTAACGCCCATTTACCAATAACGTCATAATATTATTTTTTGAAAGAGATGGAGGCACAATATCAACAGTGTTATCACAAATGCAAAAAAATGTTTAAAAATGAATCGAAAAAAATCGAATACCCAACAAAAATGAACGAAACAAAAATGTCTTTGGCATAAAATAACCCAACAAGGTTGACATGTCGTAAAACACAATCAACCAACAAAACTACCAACCAAACAAACGTCGTATGTTATAGAAATAGATTACACAAGGTCACGAAAATTGTATTAAAAACGCTACCAAGAAAGATTTGGTAGATTTTAGAATTATCGATTCGTTTTTCCGACGAGTCTAACATCACTAGAAAGCTGTTGTATGGATCTAGGCAGACATAGACAGCTTTCTAGTGATAGTGCATTTTAGTAGACGATCTTTAATGCTATTTCCTCAAACAATGGTGCAAGTAAAAGATCTCATTTTTGGTATCAGTATCCAGTATACTAACGCACAACTTTCGCATAGATGGACAATTTGATATTTTTAAAAAGTGTAAAATCAACCTACCCTAACGGTCATGCGGATTCCAACGAGTTGTGTAGGATAATTCTATCGAGTTAATTTTATCTTTGTTCCATGAATTATGTTACAAGCACACGCTTCACGTTTGCTTCGCTATTGTTGTCTCAGATTAGCCAACGTAAAGAAGAAAAGGGTTCTCAGTCAATAGAGCATCCGCATCGGAATCACAAGTGGTTCCGTAGCGGATGCTCTTCCAACTGAGAAAAAATCCAATATAAAATGTTATTTGTGCCAAATCAAAGTGGGTTAAATTGACCGTTTCATTAACTCAATGAGTATCAACATATTGATTAGAAGAAATAATATTATGATTATTAATGAATTAACTAGCAGGACCTGTGGATATACGACGATATGATAATTTATTTATTACATCATTTAATATGTTTACTTTTTTACTATTGTAAATAGTTCAATATGGAAAATATATAATAATCTTGATTTAACTCTAATTCTCTCTATCTGTCTCTGTCTCTCACTCTTTTTTTCTTTCTTTCCTTCTTTTCATCTTTTTATTATGCTCGATTGAAACAGATTAGCGTTATTGCTTCCGTGCACTCACACCTCCTCTCCCTATCTTCCCCTACTCCCTTTCTTTCTTTCTTTTTTTTATTTCTTCTATTATATTTTTTCTGTATCGCATGTCCTTTTCTTTCCATTTCTTTCTTCATAATAAAAACGGAATAGTCCATTATCTAGATGAGGTGACAACTTTCATAGGAAATAAGAAATCAGTGGATAAGTGTTGTGAGGTTTTAAGGGGTCAAATAAGAACAAAACAACGGGTGACAAATGTAGGAAAATGTATTAACAGAAAGTAGACAAATACAATACAGATAAGTGGAAATTACGTCGGACAAATAGAGTTATTGGCTTATTCGCATTTGTCCCTGTTACTTATAGTAACCTGTCGGCGCATTCCATTAGTCTTATAGGGTGTATCACCTATAGCAATAAGCAACACCAGATAATCGGGATTTACATTTTTTTCATTTAATCTTGGCCGATTTGAACGGTCTCCTTTTAAACCAGCGTGTGTTGCAAGAGGAAAACGGTCGGAAGATTAAGGAAGAAGAGTATTAATATATAATCTACCAACAGAGAAAAAATCCAATGTAAAAGTCATTCTTTCCAATTTATAGTGAGCTAAAACGATAATCTCATTAAATTAATGATTATCAAGATATTGGTTAGAAGATTTAACTTTATGTGTGTTAATAAACTGATTATAATAATTTTCATTACTTTTATGTATATTAATAAATTGAAAGAAATAATTTTTCATGTGAGGTTTTTCATTAACTTCATATATATTGATAAGTTGGTCGAATTTATTTTCATTAACTCGCAAATAGATCTATTTGACCCATACATGGGACCATACCAGATACTCCCGAGAAAGAAGGAAAGAAAGAAAGAAAGAAAGAAAGAAAGGAAAGAAGAAAGAAAGAAAGAAAGAAAGGGAAAAGAAAAAAGAAAGAAAGAAGAAAAAAAAAGAATGAAAGAAAAGAAAGAAGGAAAGAAAGAAAGAAATGAAAGGGAAAAGAAAGAAAGAAAGAATGAAAGAAAAAAGAATGAAAGGGAAAAGAAGAAAAAGAAAAGAAAAAAGAGAAAATGTAAAGAAAGAAAGAAAGAAAAAAGTGATAATGAAAAGAAAGAAAGAAGGAGATCATGAAAAGAAAAAAAGACAGAAAGAAAGAAAGAAAGAGATAATGAAAAGAAAGAAAAGAAGTAAGTTGGTTCGATTTTACGGCATGTAAACCCTTCTAGGGTTATTTTATGTTGAAGATGTTGTTTTATTCATTCTAGTCATTATTTGTAAACAATTATTTTTAAACATTTTTAAACTCATTTTTTATCTATTCGACCCATAGACCGAACCCTAATAGGTATTACTATTCTGGGTCTGGGTGGATCTGCGAGAAATGGCAATGAAGGAGTTTTCCATACTCCTCTGACCTCCAAAATTGAAACCTCACCACCAGATACAGTTTGACGTCAAACCCAAACTTTACTTTGACTCATAGATCCATACTTTAGTTGTCCTGTTTTGAACACAAATATGCAGACAGTGGTTACTTGACTTACGAGTTTAATTCGTTCCACTCGTAACTCACTTTCCTCGTATATAAAATCAAATTTCCCCATTGAAATAAAGTGAAATGATATTAATCCGTTCCAGCCCTCTTTTCAAAAACAAACACCTCATAATTTGCTACGTTTTAATAAGAAAATTAGCAATGTATTGTATAACAAAATAGAATAAAATAGAATGCAATGAATTATGTATTGTAATATCGTTTAATGTTTATTTTATTTTTATAAATTATATTTTTCTTTGGTGTAATAAATTGTAAACTTAAATGTTTTTAAAGAACTAATCAAAATAAGCGTATCTGAAGCTCGCTCAAACCTAAAATTTTAGCTCTCAGCATAAAGCAAAAAATCCACCGAGTACCGGCCCGTCACTTGCGGCACTCGTAATCAAGGTATCACTTTGTTTCTTTAGCATAATAAATTTGGAAACTTAGGTATTTTTAGTGAAGTTATTAACATAAGGGTATCAGAAGCTTACTCGTATCTCAAATTTTAGCTCTCAGCAAAAAATGAAAAAAATCGACCAAGTGTCAGGTCGTAACTTGGAATACGCGGAAGTTGGAGCTCTCGTAAGTTAAGGCACCGCTGTACTGATAAAAAGTACAAAAACTGAAGCTTAAATTATACAATATGGCTATTTAAAATTTGACAGCAAATATAATAAACCTGACAACGTGCACATGTTTATGGGTATGAATTTCCATGTAAATCCATTTATAATTTCTAAATAGCTTTATCTTGGAAAGAATTTGATATTTCATTAGACTTTTTATACACACGTAAAGGTACAAAAAGAAGACTTTCGAAGAATATTGATAGCAGTATCAAAGTAAATGAAATGAATACACGCAGTTGGTCTTGGTTTTTTGGTTCCCACAATGGAATTATGCACGTCATGTATCTGATATTTGACAATAAAATATTAGCAATTTAAAGAAAATTTGATTATGGATTCTTGCGATTCGAGTAGCCATTTCAGGTCTTTACTACTCACATAAATCCCCAAATGAGTTAGAAGGGGCTCCTTAGCCTTAGGCGGCAACCCATCTAAGTCAAGGAAAAGTCCGATACAAAACCCCTGCTGCTTTTTAAGGAAAGGCTCGAAAAACTCGAAAATAAATCAGGAGCCGGAGTCCCCAAGGTGGTGTGATGCTGAAATCCAGTGATACCCAGCAACTCCTGCAATCCGACCGTTGCCAAACTGCATTGGATCCTTACCTTTCCTTTGGACCACAGCGGCAGTGTGGAGAGGGGGAATTTGCTACATGGACAACAGCTCATCCTCCATATGAACCAACCCAAGCTATGTAGTTAAAAAAAAAAAGAAAAGTTTGACACTACTCCATAGTCTCTCGTAGACCGAAGGATGCCAATAACAACAATTATTTGTTGTATAAAGTTTGATCCTTCCTTGAAGTAGAAAGATGAAGTATCAGTTTTAATCTCTGTCTGTTGATCCTTCCTTGAAGTAAAAAGATGTAATTTCAGTTGTAATCCTTGTCTGTTGATCCTTCCTTGAAGTAGAAAGATGTAGTATCCGTTGTAATCCTTGTCGTTGTAATCCTTGTCTGTTGATCCTTCCTTGAAGTAAAAAGATGTAATTTCAGTTGTAATCCTTGTCTGTTGATCCTTCCTTGAAGTAGAAAGATGTAGTATCCGTTGTAATCCTTGTCTGTTGATCCTTCCTTGAAGTAGAAAGATGTAGTATCAGTTGTAATACTTGTCTGTTGATCTTTCCTTGAAGTAAAAAGATGTAATATCAGTTTTAATCCTTGTCCATTGATCCGTCCTCGAAGGAGAAAGATGTAGTTTCAGTTTTAGTCCTTGTTTGTTGATCCTTTCTTGAAGTAGAAATATGTAGTATCAGTTATAATCCTTGTCTGTTGATCCTGTTGGTCCTTCCTTGAAGTAGTCCATTAAGCAAGTAATTTCAGGACAATCTATCAGGGACGTTAAATACATGTTTGGCGTTTTATCATTGATCAATCCACCTCCTCTTGCCTGGAATAGTCTATAAATATAAGTAGTTGTAGTTCGTATAACTTATGTCCCGGAGTAAGTCCAACAGTCGAAACCGTTTTCGGATCAAAGGCGAACCTAGCTAATTGTGAGTACCGAGAAATAGGACAAACTTGTAGATATAGCGAAAGAGAGAGAAACTGTCAGTGGAATAACAACATCCACAATAAACTCTTCTTAATCAAACCCAATTTAGGAGACCAGAGACGAATCTTTAGGAAGTCCAGAAAAGAAAAAGTCACTATATCCCGATTATGCATTGGTCACACAAAACTTACGCACTCTTTTATACCCAAACGATAACACCATCTCCTGTTAAACAATTTGTCATAGAATGTGAAGCGTTCGCTCTCATCGGCGCAAATAATATGAAAGACCTATTTGAAAAAGTCAACATACATGACATTTAGTCCTTTTTGAGAAAAACAAACAAAATTTTACTAAAAAAATATAAACGTAAACCTGATCAGTACCATAGAAAAATAATGCCCTCAACACGATTCTCAACGAAGCTAACATATTGGAATAGAAAAACCTTAACTAAAAATGAGTAAATATAAACGTAAAACGTATAATAATCTCTAATCTCAAGGCGGAAAATAACCAAACATTAGAAAAAAAAAAATAGAAACAGAATTTTTTAAAAGTGTGTTTGCCCCAAAATTCAACATTAAAAATATGCATATGTGCTATTACATTCATCATCAAGCCGAGCTGATAGCACGGATTCATTTGATTCTCTCGCCGTCTTTGTCTATCGGCCATCGCTCTTAGTAGGTCCTCTACCCGGCATCTAGTATCTTCAAAAAATAGCCAATATCTGACCATATCACACTATATAGAACCGAATATAGTTATTCAGTAAGCTTAAATGTGAACAAGGGGAGAAGTAAGGGATGCCCAGTGAGAATCGAACTCACTAACAATGGTCTGCTAATCCAGCTTGCCAACCATTGCACCACGTCAGGTGCTCATAGGACCGGATATAGTTCTGTTTGAAAAGTTGTTTACAACGAATAAAATATTTTGACGTAACATCAGAAGATTTTTTGTGAAAAACAATTATAAATAAAAAAGGTTGATAAATAGGGAGATTTACCCCAAGTCTAACGATTGTTTGATTTCAATAAAATTTTCGGTATCTATTTATGGACTAATTAGTCTATTGAATATGATTTTCATAAAAAGATGTGGAAATTTATAAAAATCAACCAACACTCCCTTAGTTAATTTTGTAAGCAAAGATATGACTATTTTAATTCAAATGATAATAATTGTTTACCAAAGATTTATGAATCGAGACTAAAAATAAAATCGTAAAGTCAATGGAACCAGAAAGAAATGCGTATGTCTATCATGTGTTAATATCATTTAAAAAAAGTCTCTTGGTAATAGTTTGGTTTGTTTTACGGCATATCAACAACAGTGGGTCATTTAATGCCGACAACATTTTGAAATGAATTCATTCTTAATGGATATTCAATTTTTTTTATAAACTCATTTTTCTATTTAACCCATAGATAGGACCCTAACAGGTACTACCATTCCGGAGCAGGGTGGACCAGGGAGCAATGGTGATATAGGGGTGCTCCACAATCACTAAACCTCCAAACTGTAACCTCACCATCACATAGAGTTTAACGTCATTCCCAGGATATGTAGACCCTCAGCCACTGCCTTCTAGCACCCATTAGATAAAAAGGGTTGGGGCTTGCCATAAAGGCAATAGGGCTGGGGCAATCGTATAGGTGCTAGGGCATATATATATATATATGTGTGTGTGTGTGTGTGTGTGTGTGATTGTGTGTGTGTGTGTGCGCGCTGATTTTGTCTTTCACACAGATTACTACTGCAGTACTATCATTTTAATACATATACAGGGAGGTTTGGATTTATGCCTTTTCAAGGGCATTAGTGTTAGTAAGCATAAATCAACCTAAGGCAAAATTTGAACTTGGTCTGCTGATACTGTTTTTAAAACTGAAACCTTTTATATTTCCTCACACATCCATTTAGCAGACATGCGGGGAAGAATTGATTCATGCCTTTTACTTGGTCATTATTGCAAAACAAATCATAAACAGTCTCACTCAGAATTTGAACTGGGTTCACTAATTCTCTTTTCTATGTTATTAACTATTACACTAACTCATATCTCCATTATATATATATATATATATATATATATATATATATATATTTATATATATATATATATGGAGAGGTGGATTCGTGCCTTTCCCAATTAAACTAGTGGTAAGTGATAAATCGGAATTTAAACTGGCGATTTTCCATGCTGAAAACTTTTTTCTCTCACCTCCATTAGCACATATATAGAATCAAGAGATTATATGTATATATATATATATATATATATATATATATATATATATATATATATATATATATTTTTTATATGTTTTTGAAGCATTGTGTGTAAGTGTAATAAAAATCTTTTGAAGGCAGTTGACAATGCAATATATGTTGAAAATTATGTTTACTTACCTTTTTTTTTAACATACCTAATATTTTCGGAATAAAATTCCATCATCAGAGTTGTTAGAAGTTTTTAAAAACTTCTAACAACTCTGATGATGGAATTTCATTCCAAAAATATTAAGTATGTTAAAAAAAGAAGAAAAACAGGTAAATAAACATAATTTTCAACATATATGGCATTGTCGACTGCCTTCAAAAAATGTATATTATATATATATATAATATATATATATATATATATATATATATATATATATATATATATATATATATATATATATAGTTTACTACTTGGATGGGAGACCATTTAAGCAACGGCGGTTACTGTAAGAAACCGAATATCAAAATGACTTGATTCGGCATTAAATGACCCGAAAAGGGTTTGATATACAGCAAAAAACAAAATAACCAGATCAAACAAACAATGAAAGCTTTTTGTTAAAGAAAACGGCCTCAATGCTGTCGTGGATTGTTTACATCTCATAAAGTTTTTATTATTTTTTTTTAAGATTCGATTTGTGCTTTACGTCAGCAGATTGTGCGAGAAATCCTGCACTTTGTTCCAGAAAAGAAAACGCAATATTTTTCAATCTGTTTCTCTCTCTGACCCGGAACATGATTGCACGCCGACTGAGTCCCCCGACCAAATCAGTTAACTGGTACCACACTGTCTAGGCAATATATCAAATTGTGAAATAACATTTATCAGTCTTTTCGATCACATAACTGTGAGATTGAAGAGCGGGAATTACGCGCACAATGGCGTAATATTTAACGACCACCGCAGATGATGAATAATGCTCTAAAACATGTGTTTTCAGTGCATCTGTGGAATGTACACTAATTTTATATGTGGAATAGAATTTATGGCGACTCTTATTAAATTAAAATACATATCTCTTAGCCCGCATGGTGGGTGAAGACAGCATTAGTTATTTGCAATTAACATAGCCATGGCGTAAATACTTGGTGATTCCATCTCGCTTATGTACATGTGCACTGATATATATATATATATATATATATATATATATATATTATATATATATATATATATATATATATATATATATATATATATATATATATATGTTTGGTACATGAAAACTTATATAATACTAAAAGTCGAGGAATCATATGTAAGATGGAGTGGTGATATTTTATTATGAAATAAAATATAAAATAAAGGGGATACGAAGGCCTTTTTGATCGGTACTTTTTCAAGTATTTACACCGGTGACAATTAAAAGTCAGAATGTAAAGAAATTGATAAGAACAAATGGGGGTAAACCAGAGAGTGGGGGGAAATGGGGAAAGAGGGGTATGTGTGTGTACCCTAGGTTAAACCAGGGTTATGTATACCTCCCAGTAAATAGATGGAGTGTCTCGGTGTTTGTCTGCACAGAGTAGGTCGTTCTTATCAATTTCTTTACCATTCTGACTTTAATTGTCACCGGTGTAAATACTTGAAAACGTACCGATCAAAAAGGCCTTCGTATCCCCTTTATTTTATATTTTATTTCATAATGAAATATCACCTCCCCAATTTACATATGATTCCTCTACTTTTAGTAGTTTATAAATAAATATAAATATATATATATATATATATATATATATATATATATATATATATAAAGTCGTCGTCGGGGTGGCCTAAAGTCGGTACCAGCCAATCAGCGAGGGAGTCTATCCCCCTTTCACTAGCGCTAGACCAAGGAGATTGTTTTTGCGTCTGAGGTGGAGCGCCACGCCTACCATCAGCTCCTTACTTTACCGCACAGATCCTTGTGCTGCTCATACGCTGAGTTGGCTTCGGCCGGTATTGAACTAGGAACCTTCTGGCTTCTAGTCGCAATCTCTACCAACTGTGCTAACCCGGCCCATATATGTATATGGTTAACCAAGGTTAAAGAGCCCAGCCTGCCGGACCATTTACCCCTAGCTGGGTGGAGAGTAGTTGAATCCATACCTTTCCCAAGGTAGTAGTGCTATGTGAACTGCAGATTTGTCCACGATTGAACTCGGGTAGATGAGTTCATTTCCTACGACTCTAACCATAACGCCACTAACATCCACGTGCACTGATATAAATGTTTAAAACATATACATACATACATACATACATACAAGAGGTGGTCGTTGTGTAATGGTTATTGTCGTTGGAAATGGAATCGGCAATACGATTCAAATCCTGGACGAGGCTTTGGCATTTCACTCAGCATATGAATGTTGCTTTTCGAATAAGTTTCAACCACACGGACAGCACTGTGGCTGCACAGTCTTTTTAGTTATTTACAATCAACATATGCGTGGCGTAAATATTTAGTGATAACTTCTCGCTTAAATACACGTGCCCTTATATAAATGTTTCAACACACATACTTACATGCATACAAGAGCTGCCCATTGTGTAAGGGTTATCGTCGGTGACACGACTTCAAATCCTGGACTAGGCTGGTTGCATTTCACTATTCCGTTAAAACCCTTGGCAAAGGTAGGTATTTATCCAACCAATTCGCCCTGGGTAGGATGTGACACAAGTTCGCAATTATTGGGCATTCCTACGATGGTCGAACTCATTATTCAGTAGTAATGGATCTGCGATACTAGTTTGCTAACCATTACAATACGATTGGACACTCATCCCCTGTGTATTGTATAGCCCCTTAGTCAATTAGTTATCTTTGTCAACCCAACAGACCACAGAGTGAATGTAAAGAAAACGATAAACTGAATGAATATCTGAACAAAAATGTATAGAACTTAAAGGTGACAGTGATACTAATTGTAGTCGGAACACATGGAAGAGAAACTGGGGAAACTGAAGATTAATTGACTAATTTGAATCTTTCAGACCACATTAGTATTGAGATTGACTAGAATATCGAGAAGAATCAAGGAGAACAGAGCTGACTTGCTGTCACTCAACTTTGACTACAAGGGGGGGGGTAATGGTTACCGTCGAAGGAAATGGACATGGTAGTGCGAGTTCAAATCTGGACGAGGCCGTTTGCATTTCACATAGCACTAATAAGCTCGGGAATGGTATGCATCCAACTACTCTCCCTCATCTATGGGTAAATAGTAGGGTAGACTGGATCCTTTAACCTTGATAAGGCAACCAGTCTATGAAAACTCTGAATTCAAACCTGTCAAACTCAGCTAGATAAATTGACCTTGTGTCACATCCTGCTTGTGCGGGGTGGGAGTGGGGGGAGCTTAAATGCATAATTTGACTGCAAGTAAAGACAACCAACTAGTACTTGTGTGAAAATTCATAATGCTGATGACGATTATGATGATGATTATGATGATGATTATGATGATGAAGCGCATTTAGAAAACCAGGAAGTTACAATGATTTCAAGCTAGATTCATCATGTTAGATACCACCCGTTTATCATTAGTGTTTTAGTTAATGCCTATTAAGAGAGACTCAGAGAATGATCTATAACAAAAATATGTAAGATACAATGTACAGAAGAGAGAACTATTTCTTGCACCTGATATTTGAAAATAAAATTAAATACGTGAGATTCTAAAGGAATTTAGAATTAAAGTACACGTGCATACGTGAACTCCCCGAAGAACATCTGTTTCCTTCTTACGGTGAAAATCTTATATACAAAACTTGTTCCGGTAAATCACAAGATAGACGCGGATAATGTATTTATATTCTTCGTCTAAATATTGTGGACAGCATATTCGCAATGGACGTAAATTAAATCCGCCACTGGCATTAACCGGAATCTGACAACAAGCACCATCCTCTGAAATTACAGAAAGTGCGACTCGAACTTTTTCAAATGCTTCATCCAAGGAAATATCCTTGCGGCTATCTTGCACCCGGCCTTCGTATGTTGTAATAATAGCGTCGATCCCAGGGGTCATCCCCACAGGCAACACCTGCCCCCTCGATTTAAAGGGGCAGGTGTTGCCTGAGACGCCCCCTTGAGGGGGAATGCCGACGGGATACACGCAATTTTTCACCCGCCATCCCATGAACTTCGGTTTGTGGGTGGATCCCACGTTAATAGGGCCTTTGTGCCTGACCTGGTACGAGTGGGGTACTAGGAAAATACAAACCAGGCAAAACATCGCTTCCCAAAAGGTATGTGCAAGCTCTCTCACAACTAGCCCACAACATCAAAAGCGGCGGTGTGGTCATCTATCTATCTATCTATCCATATATAAAGGACAGATGGTGTGTATGTATGTATGTATGTATGCCTGGAGGAAACTATGAAAATAAAACAATTAACGACAAATGAAATATATATACACGTTCACTACCACCAGAGGAAAAATAATGAAGATTTTATTTGTATTCGTGAAGATATTTAAGAATTAGGATTTGAATAGTAAGAGAAAGGAAAGTTACTGGTGGAGTTCGTGATTAAAACATAAACAAATCAATTACGGAAGACCAAAACAATAAATGGATCTGCGAGACTAACTTTTTATTCCCTCTACCCAGACAATGCCAGGCAGCCACTTCTAGTACATATATAAATGGCAGTTGTGTGTATGTATGTATAGGTATATGTCCAGAGAAACTATGAAATCAAAACGATTAATGACAAAGTAAATATATATACACATTGAATATCACCGGTTCTTGCTTTTTGTGCAAAAATCATGAAGATTTGATTTATATTCTAAAATATTTAGAAATTAAAATATACATAAAAATAGCATTGAAATTCTGCTTAGAAATGTCAGCATTTGTAAATCCAAAAGTGAACAAATACAATACAGGTTTCTCCCTGTACCCAGGAGACGCTGGGTAGTCACTTCTAGTCATTCAAAAATGAATTCACAACTAGCTGATGAAAAAAACTTACACCGCAACCACTATAACCACCATACACAAAGACGTCGAAACTTTCACCAAACTTTTTAAAAAAACTAGTTAAAAATAACAAAATATGGACCTCCCACATCGAACAATGCCCCTCAACCCCATATTATACGGCCTTCCCAAAATCCACACAGCAAAAATAAACTTACGACCCATCATTTCCAGTATCGGCAGCGCCACCTATAAAATCGCACACGTCATTGCTAAGATATTAACCCGCCTACTATGCACAATTAGCGACTCGCACAGTTAATTCCGGCGATCTCCTCAACAAAATTAAAAATACTGATATGCACAACAAATCCACGAATAGCCTAGATATAACCCCCTTTACACAAATATATCCGTCAAATAATACCTAAATTTTCTCACTATACAATTTAGAAAAATTAGCTTCAAGTCACCTCTCCCCATCAACAACTTAAGAGACACATTCAAATTCATAACTAACATGGCATTCTTCAAATTCAACAATAAACACTACAAACAAAAATTCGTTTTTTAGATGGTAATCCACTGAGTGGAGATCAAGCTTGTTTATTCCTAGAATTTCTAGAATCCAACCCCTTTAAATATTGTGGGGAATTAGATTCGTAATTTTGGTTTTATGATGAATTCTGACGTTGGTTCCCACAACTTCAACACACGAGACTACGGAAATGTGGTTTCCGCAGAAAACAAAAAAAAAAACAATTTAGATATAAAATCAACTTTATATACAATATATACAATTTGAATAGTCAATGTTCTTTAGCGGTGTTAAGAACAGTATATAACTGTGGGTAATTGTATTTGCGAGGTGCATATATTTTTGTTTTTGACTGTCAGTATCCGTTTTTAGTAATAACATGTATATGTCAAAATTCTATCTGTTTGTAAAACAAAAGGTAAGTGTGTGTTTTGTCGAGTTGAGAGGGAGAGAGAAACGAAACGAAAAAGAGACTGACCTGATGTAGGCGTTTGTCGTGTCTCCGGACAGTGTCCTCTCCCCAACTGAATATTTCAACTGTTTTTTTTATAATCGACATGTGCCCAAAAGAGTAATCTTCCCTTGCCGCCAGGTTTTCTCCAATAGGTAGCTGGGTATTTAAACAGCAGCCCGGGAAATTTAAAAAAATCTTTTTCTCTTTGTCTAGCAACCACTACACATGGGCTACACGCGTAGTGTCTCTAACCCTTAAGTGGGAACTCCCCCCCCCCAACTATCAGTAAGTGACTCACTTATTTCTTCATGAACTCTTTATTACTTCTTTAGGACTTTAGTCGTATCTTTTTTTTTTACATCTGCCTTTGTATCTATGTATGTATGTCATTCGTCCACGTCGTCAGACAATAAAGTCTAAACGAAACTTAAGTACTAGACGGGTGTATAAGCTTGTGGTTCATAACGTAGTTTCTCAAGTTTTGGAAGGAAATCGTCCACATTTTCTGTTTCAGATTGTGGGGTTTGCTTTCTTTCACATTTGCTATATATATATTATATATATATATATATATATATATATATATATGCTCCCCATCTCCCTGGGTTGAGCAACTTGGAGGGGATTTCGCTGATGACCACCAACTAAAGCGTAAACCAACACTCTCCTATAAAAGGGATAGAGCACTCTATGGCGGCCTTTACATACATACAGATGTGTGTATTAAAACTGTCCGACTTCCGTTGAATCGATCAGTTCTATCCCGGCTGTAGGTAGCTCACAAAGTGTCTAGCCACACTGAAGGACTTGATAAGTCGAATCACGTGTTGTGGATGACTATATATATATATATATATATATATATATATATATATATATTCTTTTAATTGGTGACTCCCTTCATATCATTGAATATATATTCTTCATAGAATATATATTCTTTTAATTGGTGACTCTTTCAGATTAAAAGAAGAAAACTAGTATATCAAAACCAATATATATATATATATATATATATATATATATATATATATATATGAAAATATATATATGGAAATACGATGAGGAAATTAATCCGACAATATGAGAAAATATTTAAAAATATAACAAACACAGGATGTTATGATCAGAGGAAACAATTTTATGTGTCAATACTTAAGCATTTCGGTATATGTACCATCTTCAGGACACTATTAAGTAATGTTTATGTGAGGGACAAAATGAAAGATGTTAAGTGTATAGTGAATGTGTGAATATGATGTTATTAACCGTTAATTTTTATATGCGCGTTTGTTTACGAAAGTCAATAACATGATCATTGCATGTGAAAAAATGAAAGGTGAAGATCATAAGATGACGCATGCATGAACGTGAATAGGCGGAGAACGAAATGTTAACAAAGATATGACGTATTTCATATGGAATATTAATGTTAGAAAAGTAAGAAGATTAAAACAATATATAAACACATATAATCCATATATACGCATATCCACATATAATCATACATAGACATATATATATATATATATATATATATGTCTATGTATACACATACTCATACATGCGTGTATACATATACATATATATATGTATATGTATATACATAAATAAAAAAATAATAATAATATATATATATATATATATATATATATATATATATATATATATAACAATTATTATTTTTCATTTATTTATTTATTATTTGAATCCCATTTATTCATATGTAAATTCATACGCATATTATATACATTTGAACTATGTAGAAATGTGTGTTTACTGCTGCTCGCTTATCATATTGTGAAACATCTGGAATTCAGTTTTTTCTTTTAGAATATATATATATATATATATATATATATATATATCATCCACAGATACCGTGTTTCGACGTTTCACGTCTCTTCAGTGTGGCTAGACACAGCAACTACTTCTGACCAGTAGCGGAAACCGACTGACTTTTCAACAGCCCGGTTCCTTAACCCCTTGTCCGTCGACAGCTGCCATTACAGAGCGGTGTTTTAACTGATAAATATATAGATCGGTGTATATATTTTACAATTACCAGGGAGATCAAATTTGTAAACAACAGTCGATCAGTGTATTATTACACTGGCGGTGAAAGTCAATTCGCTCCTTGAGAGTTCGACCGGGTTGTGGGAGGATATACATATATGGCAAAAAATGAACTCGTTAGCTCGAGTTCAAATCCTGGACGAAGCTGTTTACATTTCTCATAGCTAATACCGTTGGGAAAGGTATGCATCCAACTAATCTCCCTGCAGCTATGGGTAGATAGTTAAGGAAGACTGGGTACTTTAACCTTAGCTTGATAACCAGTCTAGGAGAAACAAAACTCTGAATTCAAACCTGTCAAACTCCACTTAAGCAATTGCCATATCTGATCATGCGGAGCAGTTGGTATATATATATATATATATATATGCATCAACATCATTTATCGTAAAGACGTACTAACACCACACATTTCTCTCTCTCTCTCTCTCTCTCTCTCTCTCTCTCTCTCTCACACACACACACACACACACACACACAGACGTATCTATCGGCCATATCCCCAGATAGGTCTTCTACATGGAAATATTTTCTTATGTCTATACCACTCCAAGTGGTATAGCCATACAGAAGCACTGACAGCGACTACAACTTTGAATAATTTTCATTTCATCTTATCAGGGAGATTTTCATATGATCGATTATGTGTCTATAGCGGCCCCTGCCTTTCCTATGTGTATATTGGTATTGATTTCTGTAGATGAGATATTTCTACTGACGTATGTGAAGTAGTCTACTAATTTAAGGGGCTTACAATCCAGTGTGGAGATGTCTCCATCTTCTTTACAACACATAAACTCCGTTTCATCTGAGTTTATATAAAGACCAATTCCTTTTGCTGTTCTCTTATGCAGCAGTTGTTTGGCTGGTGCACCTATATTTTCAAGAAATACTATCATTTTCATTGTCCGAATATATATATATATATATATATATGTGTGTGTGTGTGTGTGTGTGTGTGTGTCTCTCTCTCTCTCTCTCTCTCTCTCTCTCTCTGTCTGTATGTCTGTCTGTCTGTCTCTCTCTCTCTGTCTCTGTGTGTGTCTGTGTGTGTCTGTGTGTTTACGTGCCTTTGTGTGTGTCTCTGTGTGTGTGTGTACGTGCCTCTGTGTGTGTGTATGTGTGTGTGTGTGTCCGAGTACTGCTTCAACGTTTCCGTTGGAGTATTGTTATTCCAGTAATTATCAATGCATGCTCAAAACTTCATAAAAAGTAGTGCTTTTATAGTAAGAATATGAATAATAGGAAGAAGGAAAATAATAATAATAATAATAATAATAATAATAATAATAATAATAAGAAGAAGAAGAAGAAGAAGAAGAAGAAGAAGAAGAAGAAGAAAAAAATGATGGGTCTACCGCGGTTTCGATCGATATGGTCTTTTCCGGACCCTTTATTGTACTGAACTAAGATAATGTTCAACCTTAACTAACATAGAATACGTTGGTCTCCGTTCAACTGGATAAATAGTCGTAATTACAACTTATTCCAATATAATGCAGCGTCCTGAAGAGAACGTATTGATCGAAACTGCGGTAGACCCATAATGTTTATCTTTATATGTATATATATATATATTCTTTACTAAAATTGGCTTAATCTGACACACAGACCATAGGTTGCTTACAAGTACCTGCTATTATCGAGGGATCACGCATTCAAATACAAAGCCAACTCTTGCGGTTTGGGTGGGGGAATGATATATTACTACAAGACAGTAATATTCTAATTTCTCTGCAGATGTGAACTCAGATGGAGATGGTACATTGAATGGCTTCTCTATATTATTTACCTGGAAGCCCATGAACGCATTCGATTACGACTGTCGGAAATCCTCATTTTTTAAAAAGTATTTCACAGCGTTCATGAGAATTAATCTGGATGCCGCCGTGAAATCACGACGTGCATTTTGGGAATAATAGCCACAGTCTTCTTTCTTTCCTTGGATTTTACGGCATGACCTGGCTGCGGCTACAGATTGGAATAATTCTCGCGCTATCTTATCAAAGAGATCAAATTTCCATATGATTGATAATCTTTCAATTGCAATCCGTGTCTTTCCCATGAAATTATTTGATCTCTGTAGATGCGTTTCTACTGACGTATAAAGTCGTACTGACAGCACGGATTTCTCTCTCTCTCTCTCTCTCTCTCTCTCTCTCTCTCTCTCTCTTTCTCTCTCTCACTCACCACACGTCTCTATCGGTCATAGCTCCAGATAGGTCTTCCACATGGAAATATCTTCTTAGACTTCCAGTGGTATAGCCATACAGAAGCACTGACAGCGGCTACAACTTGAAATAATTTTCATTTCATCTTATCAGGGAGATCAGATTTCCATATGATCGATTAGGTGTCTATAGCGGTCCTTGCCTTCCCCATGTGTATAATTGCCATTGATTTCTGTAGATGAGATATTTCTACTGACGTATGTGAAATAGTTTACTAATTTAAGAGTCTCACCATCTAGTGTGTAGATGTCTCCAGCTTGTTTAAAGCACCATTTTAAGGTAATTTTATGCCGAAGTCGTTTTCTTTTATTCATTCTTAATGGGTATTGAAAATTCTTTTTTCAACTCAATTTTTAAAACACATTTTTATAAACCTGTTGAAAATATTTATAAACGACAAGACTGTGTGGAATAAAATCAATTAAGAAACAGGTGTACAAGAATGTAAATATGAACGTACAATAAATGCGATTCTCTAACCCCTTGACATAAATTAACTCTTGATGGGTTGTCATCAATCAAATCTAAATACTTGCTTCTTAGCAATATCGTTATCGCTGCGCAATGTTCGAAAATAATTACGATTTGCTGTTTGTATAATTCTGTCAGTGATAAATTGATTTGTACGATAAGCTCATCACACATGTCAACGGGAGTATGCTTTTTTGTCCGCTAAAACATTATTAGCTATACTAGCAGGACCTGTGGCTATACCACAGTCACATTACTCAATAAGTCCCGGGCCTGACACAGATTGCACCATTAATAAAAAAAAAATCCATATGCTTTTTATAAAGTACTAACCTTCAAATGACACGTGTCAAAATTTGAGCCCAATCAGATTATTAGTTTACAAATTACATTTATTTAGGTGAAGCTACTGTTGCAAATTTTGAAAACAATGCAAAAATCTGAATTTACTGTGTTGATAAAGCATTGCTTTCTGATGGGAAAAATACTGTTCAAGCAAAGCAACCCCCTTTCTATATTTCCCCTACTCTTTTATTTACTTTCTTTTTTATTTATTTATTTCTAACATTGTTTCTCTGTAGCATATCCTTTTTTTCCCTTATAAAATTCTGTCAGTGATTAATTACCCGCTAGAACTTATATATAAGTTATACTACACAGCATAATAATTTAATTATTACAAAGTTGATATGTTTACTTAAGAGCCATTGCAAAATAGTTCAATATTTAAAAAGTATATGTTTGCAAATATGGGACATCCAGCGAGGATCAAACTCAGTATTCTGTAGGAATGGATCTGCGGCACTAGCTTACTAACGTTACACCATCGTTACACGAAGATAGTATGTTCAACCCCTGAGTAATGTGTATCCATTGTGTAGCCACTTGTCAACTAGTAAACTTTGCCGTTCCAATCGACTCCCCTATGGTAAACCCCAACCCTTTTTATTATATGTGTGCTAGAAGGCGGTGACTGAGGGTCTTAGATTCCTAGGTATGACGTTAAACTGCATCTAATGTCGAAGTTCCAATTTTGGAACTCTTGGGAGTGTGGAGTTCTCCTTCATCACCATTACTCCCAGGTCGACTGACCCAGAGGGGTAGCACCTGTTAGGGTCCCATATATGAGTTAAATAGAAGAAATGAGTTTTAAAAATGTGTTTAAAAGAAATTGAGTTAAAAAAAATGTTTTTTTAAAATTTGAATACCCATCAAGAATGAATGAAACAAAACGTCTTCGGCATAAAATAATCCAACACGGATTGACATGCCTTAAAATGCAACTAACCAACCAATCCAACTGAGTGAATTTAAAGGAAAACAAAAAACTGGATAAGTATCTGAACCTTGCTCGAGATCTAAAAAAGTTATGGAACGTAAAGGTTTTGTTTATGTCTACATTTCAGCTTTTGATTTTGAAGAAGTGAAAGCGACATAAATACATTTTATGATTCTCTGAAGCGAAACATAGTCAGGAGCAAGGGAGAAATTACTAAGATTTAGGAAAATATTAGTTCTGCCATGTGCCATAGGAAATTAATTTGCGAGCCGCATGTTTTAGATTCGTGGTTTAGACAAACACATCACGAAGCAAGTTGTTAATAAACGCAGTATCTAGGAATAAGATACGTCAATCATCTCGGAGAAAGGTTTGGCATTCAAGAAAATAAGCATCTAAAATCCAGGCTTTTTACCTGCACTCAAAACACTACTCACAGGCTCCGGTTAGAAGTACTCAACTATCTCAGCCACCAAACAGAGCCAGGGTAATTTTATGTTATGTTTTTACATACAGATAAAATAGGAAACAGTGAATGAAAATGCAAGACCAGGTTGTTGGAAATTAACAAGGTTTTATTTAACACAGGGTAGAGAATGTTTCTACCCTAAAAGTGACTTAACTAGTACAACAGTGCTGTGCACGTGCATCCTGACCGTACCCATCCCAATCCAAAAGTGCCATGAGGGAAACCCCACTTCTGGCTTCCCATCAGCCCCCTACTGATCAAGGGGAGTAATTAGATTTCGTTAGGTCTGAAACTAACATTATATCATGATGAAAAATTCATAAGAAAACTACTTTTCTGTCTAATCTCGAAAAAGCTGAACAATATTTATGGTTCAATATAATAGAGGCTGTCGTACATTTTGTTCATAAACATCACTTTTGATTTCTCAATTATCAAAAGGCCCCAGTGTAATATATCATGATGGAACTTTCTTAAGGAAACTGTTTTTACGTTTGATGCCGAAGAAGCTGTTTGTACGAGGGTGAGTCAAAAAGTAATGTCATTTTGTTTAGGACAGTTATAATTACCAACACAGAAACATGTATCATACATCAAAATGAAACTAGTCATCTGTGGATCACATCCCTATTCTCCACATAGTCACTGTTTATCTCAATAGTAAAGTTCCACTTTCGAATAAGAGCATGTATCCCTGCCCCGTAAAATTCTGTTGGTTGTCCTTTGAACCACTTCTTTACAACAGATTTCACTTCCGCGTCACTGGAATAATGTTTGCCTCTCAAACTCTCTTTTATGGGGCCGAAGAGATGGTAGTCTGAGGCAAACATTATTGCAGTGACGAGGAAGTGAAATCTGTTGTTACGAAGTGGTTTAGAGAACAGACAACATAATTTTACGGGGCAGGGATACATGCTCTCATTCGAAGAAACGGTAACTATGTTGAGAGGCAGGGTTGTGATCCACAGAGGACCAGCTTCATTTTAATGTATGATATTGGTAATTACACCGGTCCTAAATGAAATGGCATTACTTTTTGACTCACCCTCGTATATAACAAAAACTGCCTGGAGAACATCGAGCGGAGATGCCATAATTCGTTCACTGCTACAATATATAATTGAGGCTATCGTACATTTGTTCATCAATTTGGATTTTTCAACTATCTCGGCCACCAAACAAACCCAGTGTAATATAGTGTTGGATTTTTTCTCTTATAAGGTGTGTACCTGATGCTCATAGACTCGTTGAGAACCATGTGATCAAGCTCTTGGCCAATCACTGGCAGTACTCTGCTGTTAATACAATACTTAAACGGAGCACACTGACCATAACTACTTTAAATTTCGTGGACGTCGGACAATGGATTCCATAACTCAAGACTTATACACATGATAGGACTTATTCAATTACCAAAGGATTCCATAACTCAGGACTTACTTACTTTAAGCCCTTTTCAACTGGCCAAGGATGGCATTTAAAAACTTAACATATATCGTGATGAAAAATATTATAAAAATAATTTTTATTCATCTATATTTACCAACCCCTCCGCAGGAGCAGGATGCGACGCAAGGTCAATTTCTTAAGCGGGGTTTAACAGGTTACTATTCAGAGTTTTCCTTCTCCTAGACAAGGTCTGCCCTACTATCTACCCATAGCTGAAGGAAGAGTAGTTGTATGCATACCTTTCCCAATGGTATTAGTGCTATGAGAAATGCAAACAGCCTCGATCAGGATTTGAACTCGGGTTGCTAAGTCCATTTCCTACGACTCTAACCAATATACTACGTGCCTCAAATATTAATCTATATATTAATACGGTTATTCCCAAATCGTCCGTCCGTTACCATCCTGCAACACCCTCTGTTTAAAAAAGAGACCGTCCAAATTGTCCAAGATGCAATGCAAAATGTGAATACAGATTATATGATGTCGCTTAATCGCAGATCTCTTATTTGTCCCATTTTATCTCACCCGATTTAAAAAAACGCCCAACGTAAAATTAAAATGAAATTTTAAAAAAGTTACGTATTTTATTTGTAATATTGAAATTGTGAATTACGGAAGATATTTTGGTAATTTTTATCTCATGTCATCAAAGTCTCCTGCCCTAATTTACGCTTTAGGTTTTGGCGAGCCAGTGTCAGGCAAATTTCCAGCCCAACTTTTTTTCCGAATCGTGTTTTTGTCACTTTTATTTTTGTATTATGTATTGCAAAGACAATAGTAGGATCTATATGTAATGAAATTGCAATTCATCGTTTCTGGCTTATATAGCTCCTCTTGCTTTTTGTTTCGTTTCGTGGAAATTCCACGGGTCCGGCTAGTCTATATATAATTATAGATAAGAGATGTATTTTTAAGCTTTTAAATCTCGGGCAACGCCGAGTAGTTCAGCTAGTTTAATATAATTGAGACTGACATAGATTTTTCTACAAGTGTCGCCTCGGATTTCTCAACTCACTCACCAAACATTCTCAGTGTAATATATTAGAATGGAACATTCACAAGGAAACTGTTTTACGTCTGATGTCGAAAACGCTGATTCGATATAACAAAAACTCTGCCTGGAGGACATTGAATGCGAACATAGATGCCATAATTCGTACACCTCTACACGTTGATAATTTGATATAATTGTGGTTGTCGTTGGATTTAAACTTTTTCTGCTTGTAGACCGGCTATAAATATACAAATATTCTATTTTTTCTTGCGACTATTTTGTTGGAGATATTTGTTTTTTTTTGTTTCGTAAGCAGGTGATTTAGTTATCTATGTGAGTATTTGTAATACAGCTTTGGTGAGGCCCTGGGTCTGCTAGTTACCTGTATAAACTGATTTTGTTATATCTCTTCTTATGCAGGTCGGAAATGAAATTAGCTGACTGAGAAATCCTATTTCAATCATGAATATTCATGAAAGGTTCTTCACATTCGAAACTCGCTTTGTATTCGGGGCGAGATCTATATTCAAGATGGCTAGCAAATTACAAAAAAGAGAATTCTTGTGAGAATGTAATACGGTTGACAGTTGTACTTTGATAACATGCGTATTGAAGCAGACCCCACACAAAATTTTAAAAAATACTACAAGAAATTAAAAGGACTAAACATCAATCATTCAGAAATTGTTTGAAATTTGCACAAAAATTAGAAAATGAAAAACAATAAAAAAAATGTGTATTTATGCAGAACCCCCACACACACACACACACCAAAAATAGTTTGTAAAATAACTAATTCACATAAAAATTGAAAAATGAAATGTTATACGATTGTTGTACTTTGGTAAAAATGCGTATTGAAGCAGACCGCACACATAATTAAAAAACACCAACTCAAAACAACAAAAAACATGTTTATTTATGCATAAACACTCCACACACAAAATCAAGATTTAATAAAAGACCTAATTAACACAAAAATTGGAAAATGAAATGTAATATGATTGATAGTTATACTATAATAAACATGCGTATTGAAGCAGACCCCGCATAAAATAAAAAAAAACTCAAAAAAAAAACTCAAAAAGACTAAACATCAATCATTCAGAAGTTTTTTGAAATTTCCACAAAAATTAGAAAAGGAAAAACAACAATAAAAAAAAAACAACAACATGTGTATTGATTCAGAACCACTCCTCCATACACATAAAAATCAAGACTTTTCAAAAGAACTAATTTATACAAAAATTGGAAGATGTTACAAAAAAACAAAAAAACATTTATCTCCCACCTCGCAACCCATCCAAGAAAGAAATTAGAAAACCAGTTCATATACCTTGGTAGCAATATCACATCTACTGAAATACGCATATGTAGAACGTGCACTTCTATTCGCAGGTGATCGACCATAAAAAAATCTGGTTTCGCCGATAAAATAAAACGGAAATTCTTTCCACAACGGTTTGACATGCCGTAAAATTCAACCTACCAACAACAAGGAATGTAATAGTTCACCTTGTGGCATACAATTTGATCCTTTCTTGGAGTAGAAAAATTTATTGTCAGTTTTAATCCTTGTCCGCTGATCCGTCCTTAAAGAGTTGTATAATCTTCGTCTGTTGGTCTGTCCTTCTTCAACGAGTAATTCTAGGACAATTTATCAACACCTTTAAATAGTAAATTAAATACATGTTTGGGCGTTTTTGATTGGCCGATTCAGTCACCATTGTTTTGGAACAGTCTATAAATATACGTCGTGGTCATTAGCAATACCACAAAATACGCCAACAATTTGTATTTTTCTTTTTTCCAAAAATGCACACGCGAGAGTATACTATGTAATTTTGATGACAATTTATATAGCTGCATTCTCGGTCATATTTTTCGTTTTAGCGCTCTGGGTTTTTAGCTACAATTTACACATGTCAGGTATCCTAAGTACCTCTCCTGATGGTAGCCATATTTTTAGCTTTTAAAACATACAGTTCCACTCGTGATATTCTATAACCTATTTTTTAGTTCCTTAGGAAAATGAAAATATATGTATTCGTTTCTATGTTTTTTCTTCTTTTCTTATTGTGATTCTTTTGATGTTTCTAAATCCCTGGCTCTTAAGAGCTGTTTTAGCTTCTTCTATTGGGCATACTGCCAGTTATCTACTTCTCACTCGCCCCTTGAATGAATATAGTATATAATAGTCGATATTTTGTTGTTGGGAAATGAATTTATCGTTAACAGAGAGCCTATCTTTTTTCCTTTTCTATCCCAATTAGTAGAGTACTATTTCTTAGATTTTTTTCACGGATTTTGGTGTGATTTTACTGGGAATTTCTCTATAAAAAGGGGGATAGTTTTGATAAAGAAGAATCCTCCAATGATTCCAAAACCAGGAGTGTTGGATGCAATGGAAATATATATTTTTTACTATTTCTCTGAATGTTTGAGATAAGGCTTGAAGATTAGTATCATCTGCGTTATTCGGACTATTGTCCTCATCTTCATTGTTATTTGTACAACGTTTCGGTCGATATAAATTCAAAGTTCCGTGATGGCTCCCGAATACGACAAGAAAGTTCCCGAGTTCGAAAAGAAGGTTCCCGAGTCCGAGAAGGTTCCCGAGTCCGACAAGAAGTACCTGAAGATGGCCGGAGGGCATATCGGCCGAAACGTTGTACAAATAACGATGAAAATGGGGACAATAGTCCGAATAACGCAGATAATACCATATATTTTTTGTTAACTTTTTCTGATTTTTCCGAAAGGTTTTTTTTTTTTTGAGTAAGCTAGTGTAGTATTTGCTTTTTCGCTGATCCTGTGGTCGACTAATTATCATATGATTCAGGTTTTGTTGGGAATTTGCCAATGGAAAATTTAATTCGCCTTAGTTTAGACAGGGATACGCTATCAATATACACAAGTCGGGAGTTGGATTTTGAGCCCCTTCTAATTTCAGAGTTTCTGTTGCCAATACTTAGTGCCCTTCGATTTAATACTGGTCAAAGATTTATTCTCTCAACGCAATTGACCCTTCTTGCACCTATAAGATAAAAATGATTGGGAGTGTGCCACTAGTGCAGATCGAAGAATACGGTCGGGACTAAATATATAGGTGCTAGGGTTAGACGTGGCCAACCGATTGATCCCTTTTGGCCTTTACGCCTGCTCATCGAGCCCAGCAAGGGCTAAAGTACAGTGCTCCAAGTCACATGATCACTACGGCAACGGGGTCACGAACTGCTCAGCCACCAGAATTTCGTCTTCAAGCATCACGTGTCACCGCCCATAGCCAGCAGGTGGTTCCATTTTGGGGGTATTACACTTCTGCAAAGATGCAGTCGGCGTATTCTACACCTTCAGCCGACTATTAATTTGGGGATAGACAAAGAGTAAAAACCTACAAAGTCATCCTTGTAGAACAGTAAAAAAAAGTAAAGTCGTCGGGGTGGCCTAAAGTCAGTATCAGCCAGAGAGCAAGGGAGTCTATCCTCTTTTCACTACCGCCACACCTACCATCAGCTCCTCACTTTACGGTAAAGATCCTTGTGCTACTCATACGCTGAGTTTACGAGGGCCGGTATCGAACCGGAAACCTTGTGGTTCCTAGCCGGACGTTCTACTGACTAAGCCAAACCGGTCCTAACATATTGCTGGAGGAATGCTGGGGGGGGGGTCATACGTTTTCCAAGTCCGAAAGTTAACACAATAGCGTCACTGGAGTTCGAACTCGCTTTCTACGGTGTCGTAGTCCAGCACGTTAGCTAATACACCACTGGAACTCCCTTTGTTTATTTTAGACTGTAAAATTAATGTGGAAAAAGAAGAAGAAAAATCGAGCGTTTTTATTGAGTGAAATTGAGACGTAATGTAGCGGAAACTGTTCGCAAAATCAATTGAACGTTTAATTTGTCCAAGGAAGTTAGCCTAGACGTAGAGCTCACTATTAATACACAGAATCTCTCAAGTAAGACGAGAGCCATGTCGGTAACACAAGTTCGATCGTTGGCATGTTGTCCAGCGGTTGGCGCCAACCAATTAAGGGTCATTAGTGAAATAGATCCACGTAAAAAAAACAACTCCAATTTTTGCAGAAGATCTAATCATTAATCATTTAAAGATTGTTCGATATTTGCATCAAATCGGGCGATTGGTTAAATTTTACGGCATGTCAACCCTTGTTGGGTCATTTTATGCCGAAAACTTTTTGTTTTAGTCATTCTTGTTGCGTATTCAATTTTGTCAAACAGATTTTTAAATTCGGTTTTTACCTATTTAACCCATAGATGGGACCCTAACTAGTACTACCACTCCGGGTGAGATTGGACCTCAAATCAGGCAGAGACCGGGGAGTCTTGATAAATGGGTGCTGCATAAGCTGAATGAAAATAAGATCAATTTATTTTACATATATTCTATATACGTATATATACGAGTAGGATGTGACACAAGGTCAGTTTCTTAAGCGGGGTTTAACAGGCTTGAATTCAAAGTTTATCTTTTCCTAGACTGGTTGCCTAAACAAGGTTAAAGAGCCCAGTCTGCCCTACCATTTACTATGTGTGTAGGTTGTCAGATCAGAGAAAGAAAGAACTGACCAATCTCTTAATGACAGGGCTCCTCCATTCCAACTATTACTTCGCCCTGTCACTCTCGGGACTGTAACCGAAACCTGCTTTAGACTCGGTCTGTCTTCACTCGCGAGTCACTCATCCTTCTGCCGACTTCACACCGAGTCTCCCTACTTCACTTTAGGTGTGGGTGGGGAAATATCCGTTTCCAGTTCCAGCATTTCCTTGATACCCGCCAAATATTTTAGAAGGCACTAGATTCGAAGCTTCCGTTATTTGCCTAATTACTAGCTGTTGTTGGTAACATTCACCCGTGATTAACCGAGGTTCCTTCCTCTCTTGTCGGAATTGACGCTGACCTGACTTACTCTGAGGTCAATTTTCATGATGACAGTTTTTTGTCTTCTGCTTGATCTCATAAAAATATTTTTCTTCTCTCTCTCTCTCTCTCCCCCTCTCTCTCTCTCTCTCTCTCTCTCTCATACATATATATATATATATATATATATATATATATAGAATATATATATAATCTTTTTCTTTCCACGGAATTAATTCCATTTTCTATCCAATTTGAATTCACTTCAAACTCTTCCATGCTACCCATTGCGTTACATTACATCAAACATGTCAAACACCTTTGACTGTTAAACACTTATTCATAAAATGCAGGCTTTTTTTCACACCAGAAACCGTTATTTTAATGCAAATAATATGAAAGATCTATTTGAAAAAGTCAATATAGAAATCATTCTGTCCCTTTTAAAGGAAATAAAATTATACCATAGAATATAGACATGAACCTAATCAATAACATACAACATGATCCCCAATGATGCTAACACATTGTTAAAACCAATTACTACAAAAATGTGACTATAGATGCACAATATATATTACTTCCTAACCGCTCGGCATGACATAACCCCAGACGGGTTGATATGCTGTTAAAATCAATCAACCAACCAATCCTACATTGCGTAATGGATTCTGCTTCTTTTTGTGTATGAGAACAATCTACCCCCAATGGATTAAATAAAGGGTTCGGATTGAAGTTCCGTGGACTTTACTGATTATGACATAAAGCCCCCTGAGTTTGATAAGAAGGTTTCCGAGTTCGACATGAAGCACTTGAAGGTCAGAGCTCATATCGGCCGAAACGTTGTGTATTTAACAATAAACATGAAGACAACAGTCCGAAAATCTAAATAATACAAATGATCTGGCCTCGTGTAATAAAATCAGACAACTAAAATCCGTTACTCTTAGAAAAGATTAGTAAATAGCTCTTATATCAACTACGAGGTGTGAACACGTAAAAATAAATAAAGTGAAAGAAATACTTAAATATTAATGATAATTTTTATTAATGATAATTTTTTTCTATTCATATTTTTCTTTATAAATAAATTTTAAAAATTCATAATCCAAAGCTTTTAATGTTTGTGGCGCCAAGATATTTTTACATTTTAATTCGTCGGTTACAAATTTATTTCAATTATAGATTCATATTTTTTACCTTTTCTTTGATATTATATACATTTCTTTGCTTTTCTCTTTAAAAATATCATATTCGATTTACAATCTTATATGCGAATTCTGAAGCTATTTAACCACCCTATCGACTAAGGCTATAGAATACGCTGACTGCACCTCTGTAGAGAGGTATGACCCTCATAATGGGGTCACCTGTTGGCCATGAGTGGCGATCTGTGATGCTTAAAAACGAAATCCTGGTGGTTGAATAGTCTATTATATGCAATATTCCACTTACTTGGGTCAGCCGATCAATCGACTGTTCACATCAATACACATTGGATATCACTAGAAGTAATTTTCGTGGCTGAATATTTAAACTTTATATCATCCTTTTGGCGGTTAAATCGAACTTAACGGACCTAAATTCCACCATCGTATCTTTGAGGCATAACACAGATTCTTAAAGATACGTGGTTCAAAGTTAACTGACCTGAAAAAAATGTAAAAGCTTTTAAATAAAATAACTGGTGCATTATATATTTTATTCATTTATATATCAACACTGATAATTTCATTAAATTCAGTTAATTCCCTGATTGGGGGGGGGGGTCTTTCCATACGATGGTGGAATTTAGGTCCGTTAAGTTCGATTTAACCTTCTTGACATTTATCTTCTTTTGGAAATATTTTCGAAAGCGGTTTTTGACCTTTTTCGAAAATTCATTGGCTGATTGAATTTCTTTCGGTTCTCTGGTCTGATCTCTACTCAAAGATGCGAACACCTCCTTAGTCGTCAAGATATATATATATATATATATATATATATATATATATATATATATATATATATATATACTCCATAACATCGAGTTCCTTCATTTATTTTTAAATGCTTCATAATAACGCCCAACTTCAACATAAAAAAAACATTAAAATATATACCGAGAGAAGCATACGGAGACCTCTAAAATACAACATGAATATATATATATATATATATATATATATATATATATATATATATAGAGAGAGAGAGAGAGAGAGAGATAGAGAGAGCGAGAGAGAGAGAGAGAGTGGCTATTGAGAAGAACATCTATATATTCATACGCTTGGACCTCTGTGTGTCACACCCGTCGTCACCTCAGATAAATAATATACTAATCAGTTTTAGTCGTGGGGAATGAAAGGGAACAAAAATAAAGAGAGCAGGGTATATATATATATATATATATATATATATATATATATATATATAGTAAAGGATTCGGTAAATCCGACAAAATGTTTTATCCGCATTTTCCTCTATTTTCAACCACACACACACACACACTCAGATATATATATATATTATATATATATATATATATATATATATATATTATATATATATATATAGGGAGAGAGATGCTTGAGGAAAGACATACAATATATTCATACGCTTGTACACTTGTGTGTCATGCCCTGTCCTCACCACAGATAATCGCTTTTGATTGTGACGAAAGAAGGGAATAAAAATAAAAGAGAAAGGGGTTGATATATATATATAGATACAGAGAGAGAGAGAGAGAGAGAAGAGAGAGAGAGAGAGAGAGAGAGAGAGAGAGAAATGGAGAGAGATAGGGGGGAGACGCTTGAGAAAAACAGCTATATATTCATACGCTTGTACCTCTGTGTGTCGTGCCCTGTCGTCATCACGGATAAATAATCAGTTTTGTTCGTGAGTAAATAACGGAAGAAAAAATAAAAGAGAAGAGGAAAGATAGACAGACAGATAGATAGATAGATAGATAGATACACAGAGAGAGAGAGAGAGAGAGAGAGAGAGAGAGAGAAGAGACGTTTGAGAAAAAAACAGCTCTATATTCATACGGTTATACCGTCGTGTGTCGTGCCCTGTCGTCATAGCAGATAAATAATCAGTATTGGTTGTGAGGAAGGAAAGGGAAGAAAAAAGAAAAGAGAAAAGATGAAATATAGATAAATACACACACACACGCAGAGAGAGAGAGAGAGAGAGAGAGAGAGAGAGAGAGAGAGAGAGAGAGAGAGAGAGAAAGCGAAGTAGAATCATACCTGAGGAAAATATCTATCTATTAATACCCTTGTACCTCTGTGTGTCACGCCCTGGCCCCCCACATAAGTAAATAATGAACCATTTCATTTTGATTTAGAAGAAAAGGAAGGAAAGAAAGAAGAGAGAGAGGGGATAATAGATTGATATATATATATATATATATATATATATAAGATTTTTGGATGTTTGTTTATAGAAGCATTGTTGAATAAATTATTATTTATATTTTTGCTTGAAGGCAATTATAATGCATGTATCGTATAAAATTCGATAATTATAGAAAATAATCTTGACAAGTGAATCCCGCAAAGGATGGCTCGCTATGCAGAACACCGTACAGACTGTTTCGACTTTATTAAGTCTCTTCAGCGATGTATACTAACGACTCCCCTCCGACAGGAATCGAAACCGGGAATTCACAGGCATAGTCAGAGACCATATCCGTTCGGCCGCCGGTACATAGCGAACAATCCCTGCGAAATTAACCTTGTCAATGAAACTACTACACGTCGAAACAGTCTGTACGGTGTTCTGCATAGCGAGCCATCCTTTGCGGGATTCACTTGTCAAGATTATTTTCTATAATTTTCGAATTTTATACGATACATGCATTATAATTGCCTTCAAGCAAAAATAAAATAATATATATATATATATATATATATATATATATATATATATATATATATAGAGAGAGAGAGAGAGAGAGAGAGAGAGAAGAGAGAGAGAGAGGGGGATGAAATGACGTTTGAGGAAAAGCATGTATATATCTATATGCATGTATCTCAGTGTTTCACAACCTGGTGTCACCTCGGATAAATAAGAGACTATTCCGTTTTGATTATGAGGAAAGTGAAGAAAAGAAAAGAGAGAGGGGGAATATTGAGAGAGAGAGAGAGAGACAGACAGACAGACAGAGAGAGAGAGAAGAAGAGAGAGAGAGAGAGAGAGAGAGAGAGAGAGAGAGAGAAAGGGGCAAGGACCATAAAGCTAATCTATCGTTTTGTATCATTTGTTTCAATGGAATAGAATGGGAAGGAAGGAAGAAAAAAGACAGAAAAAGAATTTAAGACATGAATGCATGTGTTTGAATGTTACGTCCTGTCGTTACCCCAGATAAATAATGGAATATTCCGTTTTGATTGTGAGAAAAGAAAAGGGAAGAAATAAGAACAAAGGGGAAGATAGATTGATACAAGAGAAGTGAGGAATTTACGCTTGATGAAAAGTAGGTATATATTAATAAGCTTGTATTTCTGTGTGTCAGACTTTGGTGTCACCTCGGATGAATAATGGATCATTCCATTTTGATTGCGAGGAAAGTGAAGAAAAAAAAAGAGAGAGGGTATATATAGATAGATAGATTAAGAGAGAGAGAGAGAGAGAGAGAGAGAGAGAGAGAGAGAGAGAGAGAGAGAGAGAGAGAGAAGGGAGTAAGGAGCATAAAACTAATCCATCGTTTTATTTCATTTGTTTCAATGGAATCGGAATGACTGAAGGAATGAAAGAAGGAAGGTCAAAGTAAAAAACAGAAAAAGAATGAAAGACCTGAAAGACATGTGTTCGAATGTTACGTCCTGTCGTCACCTCAGATAACAATGGACCAATCCGTTAAGATTGAGAGGAAAGAAATGGAAAAAAGAACGATACACATCAAAAAGAAAAATAATATAAATACGATAAGGAAGAAAGGAAAAAGAAAGGGCAGGGAAGCGATAACGCTAATCATATCCTTTCATATTCATTTTTTATTGATAATTCTAAACTTATGGGCTTTCAGCGTTCCATTAAAATATTCTAGGACAATCTTTTCTCTCTTTAATGCATTTTTATGGATTATCATTAAATTGTTTTTTTGTTGTTTTTTTTTTGGTGGGGGCGTTTCTTTTATTGTAATAATTTTGGAAAGGTCACGATAAAAATAATTATCAGAATTATTGATTTTACACAATGTAAATGATTTTTTTTCAAAGACAAAAATCTTTGGTCTTATTCATTGGAAAAAAATAATTTTTACCTCAGTAGTTTCTCTAAACATTCTTTTTACGAAGAACAAAAACAAATGTCAATAAAAATATCTTAAAATGTAAATTGCTTTTTTTTCAATATCGCTTTTTCGCCAAACCTTTATGGGCACCTTTCATATTTGTTCAGCCTCCCCACCAAAAAATCACCCACGCAAATTGGCATCAAAATATTTTATCGTAAATTATTTGTTCAAACACTAAAAAAATAATCTGAAAAAAAATCCTTGTATAGAAGTTGATATATTTGTGCGTTAAAAGTTATGTTACACTGAAATGTGCTCGAAAAGTAATGTTACACCGTAGTGTGCATGAAAAGTTATGTTACACTTTGATGAGCTTTAAAAGTTATGTTACACCGTAATGTGCATGAAAAATTGTTACACTGTAATAAGCATAATAATTACACTTTGATATGCTTGAAAAGTAATGTTACACCGTAGTGTTCAAGAAAAGTATGTTATATTTTGGTGAGCTTGAAAAGTTATGTTACACCGTAATGTGTATGAAAAATTGTTCTCTGTAATAAGCATAGAAATTTATGTTAAACTCTAATGCGATTGAAAAGTCATTTTACATTGTGATGTGCCTAAAAAGCCATGTTACACTGCAATGCAATTAAAAAGTTATATTAATGTACTTGAAAGGTTTGTTATACAATAATATGCTTGAAACATTACGTTAAACTGTAATATGCATAAAAAGTTATGTTACACTGTAATGTGCCAGCAAAGTTATGTTACACTTTAATGTGCTTGAAAAGTTATGTTACATTGTAATGTGCCAGCAAAGTTATGTTACACTTTAATGTGCTTGAAAAGTTATGTTACACTGTAATATGCCAGCAAAGTTATGTTACACTTTAATGTGCTTGTAAAGTTATGTTACATTGTAATGTGCTAGCAAAGTTATGTTACACTTTAATGTGCTTGTAAAGTTATGTTACATTGTTAAAAAGTTATGTTACACTTTAATGTGCTTGAAATGTTATGTTACACTATAGCATTGTAATCTAATACTTTTATGAGAGCTAAAAACTAAATCTTAAAATTTCACCAAAAATTAATCAAATTTGTGATTTTAATTAAAATATTGGAACTTATTTAATAACGGACGTTTTTTTACAAAAATTACCATCCGATATTTCGGAAAACAATTATCTTTCATGCGATGATGCATCTATTAATTTAAATTTCTTCTGTCCAAAATCGAATGCATTTCTTTCTACAAAACTAATTATGTTTTACTGAGACAAAAAGTCTGAAAACTCTACGCACAAAAGAAAAGATTAAATAAATCAAATTAAATGCGTTTTTTTTTTTCATGCAAAATAGTTTTATGCTTTGTTGCAATTTCTACAATGCTTTCTTCCAAATCAAATCATTCGGACACGACCGTTTGTAAATTCTAGTCATCAGCTTTTGGGTTTGTTAAAAATGAGGATATAGTAATTCTAAGGATTCATAACATTCCAACAGACCTGTCTTTTAAACTCAAGAATCTTCAGTTCCCATTTGTTACATAAGGGAATAGGCAGAGCCATTCATTTTTAGCAAGTAGTGTAAGGTAATTTATAATAATGGTAAACAGTAGAAAATCACTGTAAGTTTAAACTCCGATTGGCAAAACCCTTGAATCCAGGTTCAACTATAACAGAGCCTTGTATTGGCATTGGAGAATCACGTGATTAAGTAATACTGGGAAAATAGATTACAATTTGAGTTGGGTGCATGTGACCCTTTGGGACAGACGTGTTTTTTTCTCTTCCTTCCCCGCGCGTGTACGGTTAAAAATGTCTATCTTCTTCCATTGTTCAGATAAGTTTGCTAATTCCATTCAAGTGAAAATCCTGAATCGTTTGACGTAGCTTCGTGGGGACTCTTTGACTTTCTAAATTCAACAAAAAATTGTCTTTAAGTTCCTTAAAACGAAATTCTATAAATTATTTGAAAAATGAGGGAGGATTTTCTAAATCTTTTATTCAATTTTTAATATACTTAGAACCATCGGATTCATTTGCATTTTCCCGTATATATATATATATATATATATATATATATATATATATAAAATGAGGTTATATATAAATATTCAGAATTATCCTGATGATCCATTAGGAAAAACCTAGGTAGATAGTCTCTGACTCATTAGACTTACTTAGACTTACCAATTGCCGGTTTAATTTTTCTGTTGTAGGGGCATAATCCAAAAGTCCTCAATATATTAAAAACATAGAGCAGTGGTAATAACAATAATAATAGTAGAGGTAAAATGAAGGGTCTACATATATATATATATATATATATATATATATATATATATATATATATATATTATATATATATATATATATCACTCTTGGTTACCGAGTTTCAACGATAATAACTAATTCTATCCAATTTGATTATATCCAATTTGATGTAATGCGCATATAAAAATTATATATATATATATATATATATATATATATATATATATATATATATATTACGGATCTTTGTTAATCCACGAAGCAAATACATTTACTTCTGAGTTAATAATAAATTGATTTAAAAAGTGTTCAATAAAAACAGCTAAATATACGTTTTCTAAAAGTGAATGTTATAAAATATTCCAACTGTAGTTTCTCGCCGTAGCAATTCTTCAGGGAATATATATATATATATATATATATATATATATATATATATATATATATCTATTAATATTATGGATTTGGACTATAACTTAAAGTTTCATGGTTATGCAATCATCAATAAATCAAATGGTTGAGATTTAATAGTCAAATGGTTGAGATTTTAAAAAAAATGGTTGGGGTTTTAAAAACAGTAGTTTTTTTAGCGTTTATATAAACATGAAGCGTTTTCACGTGATGGGATGATAAAAGCTAAAATGTTTTTTTTTTAAACTCTTGTTTAACGTTTATGTGACGTGGATCACCAAATCTGACTCATTACTCTCTCTCTCTCTCTCTCTCTCTCTCTCTCTCTATATATATATATCTCAAACCGTCCATAATCAAAATATTCTAATTTAATGGAAACAGTGTTATCTAAACTTATATTATAAGTCCTATCTGCAAAGACAATTTCAAAATACAAGATTGCCACAAATGTATTTCCTGTCTCTTTGAATGTTTGAGATGAGGCTTAATGATTAGTATCATCTGCTTTATTCGGACTATTGTCCCCATCTTTATTGTTATCTGTACAACGGCCTTCTTCAGGTATTTCTTGTCGGACTTGGGAATCTTCTTTTCGAACTCGGGAACTTTCAGGTCGTAGTCGGGAACCTTATTGTCGTATTTGGGAGCCATCACGGAACTTTGAACCTAACCCTTTATTCAGTCCACGGGGGTATCGTGTTCTCATTCCGCTAACCATAGCTGGTACAGGAGTTGTGTTAATTATTTTTCTATGTTACTGCCGCCGCTCAGGATTGAACCCGGAATCCGGAGATAACTGTCACTTAGAACTGTCTTAACCTAACTACCTAATCCACTAGGCCATGTGTCCAATTGGATACCTGAAGAAGGCCGGAGGGCATATCGGCCGAAACATTGTACAGATAACAATAAAGATGGAGACAATAGTCCAAATAACGCAGATAATACTAGTATTTCCTGTCATTTTGAATTTCTGTAAAATGCTGAAATTTCATAATTACAATGTTTCAATTTACTCAAAAATTTTGAAAGAGATTTTACAATTGAATAATAAGTGCTCTCTGCAAAGCTCATTTCTAAATTGAAGATTAATACAAATATAATTTCCTATTATCTTGAGATTCTAAAAATAAAGAAATTTACGAATTACAATTTTTCAGATTAATTTTTCATTTTTACAATTATCATATCTGCATCGCCAATTTCGAAATTCAATATTCATACAAATATGTTTAATTTCATATTGAGTTTCATAAAACTGTTGAAATTTTATAATAACAATATTTCAACTCAATACAAACTGTTATTTCAAAAGAAAGAAAGAAAGAAAGAAAGAATGGAAACAGATCTACAGTGAAGAAGAAGAAGAAGAAGAAGAGAAGAAGAAGAAGAAGAAGAAGAAGAAGAAAGAAGAAGAAGAAGAAGAAGAAGAAGAAGAAGAATCTTGAGTTTCATGGAAATTTTAAAATTTCATAATCCCATAATTTTTTTCCAGAATGTAAAAGCATTTGTCTCAATAAATTCTGAGGAAGCCTCAACTAAATACCGAGGCGAAATATCAATTGAATTTAGTTGCTGTGTTGTTATATCCACTTTTTCCTCTATTTTCAATTACAGATATATCTTTTCATTTAATCTCCGACGATTTGGATGATCTCATTTTTAAACAGAGGGTGTTGCAAGATGATAACGGTCTTACAATTAAGGAACACGAGTATTGATATATAGAAGATTAAAATCGATCTTATATGATCATCAGTTTTGCCATCGTTCATACAAACTCCTTAAATAACAATTTTTTATATTTGATATCCATTTGAAAATGATATCCATTTGATATCCATTTGATATCCATTTGAAAATGATATCCATTTGATATCCATTTAAATAACAATTTCTTATATATCCATTTGATATCCATTTGATACCATTTGATACCATTTGATATTTTGATTCTTTTAAGCTAAGGTATCACGTGGGGCTTATTGACGTAGACAAACCTTTGCAAATCGAAAGAAAAAACATTTCGATAAACTTGATGATGAATGACCTTTCAAGACATTTTTTTTTACCCCAATCGAGATGATTCCATCTGATTTTAATAGAAATCTTAACATCTTTTATTGTTTGATAACATCTGAAATATTTTGTTTATTTGTCTTTCTCAAATCATGGGTCATGTGATCAACATTGGCGCCTCAATAATAGTTGATTTTTAACCTTTTTTTTCTAAAAGAATGTTTCCTTAAATAAAAATTCTGGGGTCAAATATATCTCTTTGGTATTACTGAGACACAAACCCAGGCACACACACATACACAAACGCACGCACACACACACACACACACACACACACACACACACACACACATATATATATATATATGTGTGTGTGTGTGTGTGTGTGTGTGTGTGTGTTTGTTTGTAAAGAAAAGAGAAAATGTTTATTGTCATTTCACTATGAGAGTTTTTCGGGACAGTTTAAACGTTTTTTTTGTAAATTGTTCTTTATACCTAAAGTGACATTTGAAGAACAAAATGTTTCTTCTGTCTGTTGAACGAAATTGTTTCTAAAGGTTTTCAACGCTAAAAAAACAACAACTTTTTTCCTTCGCTCCTTGTGTGTTTTTCACACGAGCGTTACCTGGTGGTCTTTCACTGGAGTCTGATTGACAGTAAGTCTCCTCAGGTTACCTAAGTATGCCGTTAAACTGCATCTAGTAGTGAGGTTCCAGTTCTGGAACACTGAGGAGTGTGTAGTACCCTTTCATTACCATTACACCCAGCTTAGTAGTACCTGCTAGAGTGTCATCTTAAAGTTAAATAGATTAAAAAATTAGTTTTGAATTAAGAATTTGAATACCCAACAAGAATGAATAAAACAAAAATATCGTCGGCATAAGAGAAACCAAAGGGTCGACATGCCGTAAAACCCATCCAACCAAAAAATCTGTTTCCGGGACTCTTGTAAGTATTCTAACTTTTTGGTTGGATTGACAACATGTCAAACCTTGTTGAGTTATTTCATGCCGAAGACCTATATTCATTCTTATTGGGTATTCAATGTTTTTAACTCATCTTTTAATCTTTTTATTCCATAGATGGACCCCTAACAGGTGTTACCACCCGGGTCAGTGTGACATGGTTTTAATGGTGATGAAGGGGTACTCCACACTCCAGAATTGAAATATCACCATTAGATACAGTTTGACTTCATTCGAAAGACACATATTCTAACTGATTTGAACAGTACTCGATGGCCTCAATTCTTCCTCTGATCTCCTCTTTCCCCAGAATTCTTTTTCAAACCTTTTAGGGGCACCAACAATTGGTATCACCGTCATTTTTATGTTCCACAGCTTTTTTCAGCGCCCCAGAAATATCCGAGTATTGTTTATTTTTTCGCTTTCTTTCATTTTTAATCTCTGGTCCACTGGAACTGTAAAATCCACAAGATGACAAGTACGTTTCTACTTGTTAATTAATGCTAGTTATGATCTTCTGACGGGGATTGAGAGATCCGTTTGTATCTGCTATGTTTTTACATAGGGTTGTGACTGAGTTTATCAATAAACAATACTGAATCCGGAAAAGGTTAACAAATTATTAACTTTTTTGTACAAGGGGATATATATATATATATATATATATATATATATATATATATATATATATATATATATATATATATAGTCAAATGCGCGGTTCCTCAAACATCAATAATGAATACTCTGTTAGCAAGACTAGCTACTACTACTAAGCTGGTCTAATCTGTATCTTTTGTCTTCGTTGGACGAGTCCAACTTTTGTGTAGGGGAAGTATCCTCCCTTACAACACATACAAATAAATGAGCAACTCTGAATAAAAAAGATTTTTGGAAATAACAAAGGTTTTATTTAATGCATGATAGAGAAATGCTTCTAACCGAAACAGTTACTTCAAGGCCCAACTTGTATGTAAGTCCACTCTGTCGGCTGACACAGAAGAATACACCGCCTGTACCTCTGCAGTGGGGTAAAATCTGTTGGTCGTGGGTGGCGACCGGTGATGTTTAAGGACGGATTCTTGTTGGCTGAGTAGTTCATGACATGCAGCACTCCCCGTTGGCTTTTACTAAGGCGAGACGATCGGTCGGAAAGACCCCTCCGATCAATCTGTTGGTCATGTCAAGCCCTAGCACATATATGATTGTCTCAACACATTTGCCCTTATGGCAAACTCCAACCTCGTTTTATCATATATGTTCTAGAAGGCGGTGACTGAGGGTCTTAATGTACTTAGGTAGGACGTTAAACTGCATCTAATGGTAAAGTTCCAATTGTGGACATCTGGAGAGTGTAGAATACTCCTCGCAGGTCTACTCTAACCCGGAGTGGCAGTACCTGTTATGTCCCATTTATGGGTTAAATTGAAAAAATGAGTTTAAAAAAATGTTTTTTTTAAAATTGAGTTTAAAGAAAAGATTGTGTTTAAAAAAATTGTCTTCGGTATAAAGTAATCCAAGAAGGGTTGAAATGCCATAAAATCCATCCAACCAATTATTGTGTGGGAACAAAATATAACATGTCGCCCACTCATTGTGTCATGGCGGACAATGTCCTTGCAATATGTCTGACCCCTGATGCATCTGTCATGGAAAGTAACTGTGCCCTTCTTATCAAGGGGGGGGGGGGAATCTCTCTCTCTATTTTTTATTGGATTATCCCAACAGCATCTCAAAATCCCAGAGAATTTTATGGATCTCCTTTTCATTTTAGAGGTGGTTTTTCTTGCTATTTTTATTTTCTAGATTTTGTTGTTTTATTGTTTGCCATTGTGTTGACGTTGCATTTTGTTGCAACCAGACAATCATTCATGCTAGCAAATCATCTTCCTCCTTCTTTTCTTGACACATAGAGTCTGTCCTTGTCACCTTTCGAACGTAAGGTTTTGTGCATGGTCATTAATTCCTTGTCACGAGGTCCATTTTTTAGTTAACCCCTTGTCCATTTTAAGAATGGTCCAAAATATTTTACAATGGGGACATCCAATTTTTATCTATTTGAAGAGATCTCTGCTACAGATTTTGGTTTTGAGAAGGGTTTTACTTTTTTCTGGATGATTTGACATGGAATTACCCGCCTTGTTTTAACTTTTATAACGCCATGTATAGTAGGTCATATGTTCCTCTTGTTCTCTTGTGGAATTCTTGTCCAAGGATTCCAAAAACGCTACCCGAAAAGTCTTAAATTCAACCAATTTTAAGTTATTGATGATTTCTGATTTTTTTAATAGCAAGATCAATATTCCGATGTGGCACTGCATCTATGACAAAACATTATTATAATTTCACATATATTGAACATTATTTGTACTAAAATCTCTTCCTGAACTTTGTGCTTAACTCATAGAATCTGATTGAACTTTTCCAGCGCTCGAACCATGTCTAAAGAATATGACATTCATCGTTCGTTCATTTCTGATTAATTGTTGTCTCAAGATATTAACGTCTTTTCTTAATATTCTGATGTAATAAACTAAACGGTTAACATAATAATTAATCATAATACGCTTTCCTGTTTATTTCAGCAAAGGTTAACTAACGCTGTATACACATACTAGACAAGGATATTAATTTTTACGTTAACAAGTTAAAATATTATTTAAACAAAAATTTAAAGAATCCTCCTGTGTCCAGATTATAACAGATAATTTCAATTAAAATAAATTATTAGTATAACGACAACTATTCACACGGTAAATGTGAAGTTTTTGTTTATTTTCCAGAGTAAAAATGAAAAGTATTATGTATTTATTAATATATCACACCCAAATGATACCTTGTCTGATACGGTATTCTATCCGGTGATGAGACCCCAATTCTGCAACTCCGATGAGTGTGAAGTTTCCCCTTCATTACCAATACACCTACATAGAATCGTAAACTTTGTAGGGTCTCTTCTATGGGTCAAATATTTCTGTTTCAAATTGTTTGTATTAGATAGAAATACCTGATACCATATAAAATGTATATTTTTGCTCAGAACCAAAGCTACAAAATTTGGCAAAAATTTGTTAAAATTTTGCACTTCAATTTTTCTAAAATTGTGTCCATGTGTTGATTATCTTAAAGTTAGACAATCACCAAATTTCAAAGATTGGCGGAGTTATGTCGTTTCTAAAAACCGACATAAATTTGAGGGTCGCGAAAAATGGCGACTTTTTGTAATATGTTCTTGTCTCTAAAATAAGTTCTAGAATTTCCCTGCGCCTAAAGATTAGTTTATAAAAGCATTTTGGCCGAAGGAATCCAAAAGTGCTATCGAGAATGTCTTAAACTTAACCAATTTTAAGTTATTAATAAAATCTGGTTTTCAAAGTTTTAACTGATATAGCTTCGGTTCTGAGCAAAAATCAAACTTTTTTATACAAATAATGTTCAATATATGTGAAATAATAATAGAAGAAATCTTCGTGATAGATGCAGTGCCACACCGGGATATTGATCTTGCTGTGAAAAAAATCAGAAATCATCAATAATTTAAAATTGGTTGACTTAAAGACTGTTTTGATAGCATTTTTAATTCCTTGGACAAAAATGCTTTTATAAACAAATTTTTAAAAGTAGTGAAGCTCTAGAACTCATTTTACAGACAAAAATAGATTACAAAAAGTCGCCATTTTTCGCCAACACCACAAAGACATGTTAACATAGTCTAGTCCACACCTGGACAAAATTTCAGAAAATTGAAATTTACTTTTTTCTGGATGATTTGACATGGAATTACCCGCCTTGTTTTAACTTCTTTTAGAATGTCATGATCTATGTATAGTAGTCATATGTTCCTCTTGTTCTCTTGTGGCATTCCTTCCCTTCTTACGGAATTAATATGTGGCATACAAACGAGTAATATATTTCTTCTCTATAATTTCGAGGCTGGCTCTAAGCTGCAAATAGTTCAATTAATCATAGGTTTGTTTTTATTTTTCTATAAAAAGTTGCTTTCTTGTATTTTTTTTATCTTACAATATAATTTCACTGATATAAATAGCTTAAGAATTCATTTTGAAAACTTTATTTAGATAATTGGACTTAGCAGAGTTCTATCTTGATGGATGTCTTTTAAAAAATACCTAGGGAATTGGAAATTCTGTAAATCAAAAACGGATGCGATAATTGAATTCGTATCAATCGAAATTTGAAACCTTTGAAAATCAGCTAATCCTTTCAGAACTTTACTTTAAAATATTTTTTTTTGTTTTTTTTTTAAATAAAAAAAACATTTAAAAACATTTTTACCATACGAAATCAGAAAGAGTCAAGACTGAAACTTTGACTCTTTTAAAATTTTAGAATCCAAATGAAGAGACGTGCAAAGTTGAGCAACTTATATAATAAATAGATGATGCCTAGATGTCCAGCTTACTGCGTAGACGTGAGCACAGCTGAACAACTTATATAATAAAGTGATGATGTCTAGACATCTAGACGTGTAGACATTGTTTAAACAAATCAGAGCCAATTTGAAGAAAAAAACACATGATTTTGAAAGTGTTGATTCTACATATATTCAACAACTAGAATACGTCAAACTTATAATCGCGGCAGGCTCAAAGCGGCAAACAGACCACTTAATCTTAGGTTTGTTTTTATTTTTCTATAAAAAGTATCATTCTTGTTTTTTTAGGGGAGTAATCTAATGATATAATTTCTCTGAAATAAATATCTAAAGAATTCACTGTGAAAACTCTATCTATTGATAATGGAGATTCGGTCTCCATTTGTCTATAACAGAACTACATCACTGTTTACGTCACATTACCGACAATCGTTAATACATAGAATAAAGAACAACTCTGTCATCAGTTTTAAAATATTTTTACTCTCTTTTTTCAGTAACAAGAGGTTAACTAAAAAGTTTACAAATAAATAAATACCAACGATTTTGTGTAAAATTTATGTGTAAAATGTTCAAAATAATTATTTGATTATTAATTAATAGATGCGCGCAACATGTTATTTGAGGCGACAGAACCAAGTTCCCATTTTAAATTGTTTTATCTTTTGTTTTTTGCTCCTTTAATAAATTTGATGATTTTATTTACTTGGGATACAAACCCTCTAACATTGAACTTTTAATTCCTCTCCTCGGGCAATATCTTTCAAAAATTAATTTTACACTGCCCTGTGGGCGTATCTATTTTTAATTTTTTTGCAAGTTTAGATAATTGAAGTTAGCAGTGTTCTATCTATATTTAAGTCTTTTAGCAATATCTAGGGTATTGGAAAGTCTTTAAATCATATCTGAGGAATTACTTAAAATGGAATTTAATTCCTGCTTCTTTCATCAACCTGTGCGTCAGGAAGTTTAAATTCTCACCGATTACACACACGAAATCCTAGATTAATGTAATTAATCCGGACTCAAAAGCGGATGTGTTAATTGCATTCGCATCAATCGAAATATGAAACCTTTGAAAATCATGAAATCCTATTCAGAATTTTACATTAAAAAATCTTTTTTTTTAGTTTTTCAATCATTTTCAATACAAGATTAAAAAGTATCAAGACTGAATTTTGACTCTTCTAAAATTTTAAAATTTTAAAATTTACAGTCAAAGATGCGAACAGTTGTGCAACTTATATGATACATGGATGATGTCTAGATATCTAGATTACAGTACAGACCTGTGCACAACTGAGCAATTTATATAACAAAATGATGAGATCAAAGATGTTTAGATTACTGTACATACGTATGCACAGCTGAGTTAATATAATAACGTGATGATATCTAGATGTCTAGATTTCCGTCTGGATGTGTGCCCAGCTACACAACTTATATAATAAAGTTATTTTGAAAGTGCAGATTTTGCATACATACCACGTCTAGAATACGCTACATACTCAACCCTGTGCGACTTTTTCTTGTTTTCTCAAATTAAAATTCCTTTTAAGGATAAGATCTAAGGACATGAAGACATTTAAATCTGCTGCTCACTATTAAAAAAAAATCAAAGGTGCTTCAACCAATGAAAAACTTACTGGAATAATTGTGCTAAATGAGGAAAAAAGGACATTTTTTAATTCATTGTTCATTTCGGTGTTGGTGAATATAGCTTTATGATTGATACCTTTTTAATACATCTCCTATTTGCTACGATTTTTAGGGTCATTTTTAGTCTACAAGTGAGAGCACTTTACAGTGGAGATCCCTTGTGTTTAGCAGAAGATGATCCTTAGTGAAAGATCCTTTGGTTGTTCTTCGGTGTCCCTTAGTGTTGGGTAGAATTCTTTGATTGAGTAGAGTCCTTGGTTGCAGATCTGTTCGTCTGTGTTGAATACATACAAATGAACGGCTTTCAAGATCGGCGAATAATTAGTTAACTAACCCCGTATTCAAGCTGTTGATTGGCCCGCGCAGAGTCTATAAGTTTAAGTGGTGGACTTCAGCACACCTTATATTGCGAAATAATCCAACATTATTTTGAAGAATATGAATCCCATTTATTGTTTGTTTCTGTCTTGGTAGATATAGCATTAGCCTTGATACTTTTTATTATTTTTTACAGTTCGTATTTTGATGAATATTAATATTTCACCCATTTTCCATTTCTGTCTTGATAAATATATCTTTAACCTTGATACTTTTGCTAAATACAGCTTTAGGCTTGATACTTAGTCAACACGGTTTGTATTTTGAAAAAAATGAATGCTTAATTCATTGTTCATTTCTTTCTCGGTAAATACATCTTTAATCTAGATACCTTTGGTAAATACTGCTTTAGCCTTGATACCTTGTCAACACAGCTCCTATTTTGAATATTAACGTTTTATTCATTGTTCATTTCTGTCTTGGTAAATACAGCTTTAGTTTTGATACTTTTCGGACACATATTCAATAGTATACAAAGGAATATTAGAATAAAAGTTTCAGGATAAAAAAATTAATTGAAGGAATTGGGAGATCTTATAATTAAAAAAAAACAACATTTGCCAACGGTAATTTTATATGTTTTCTCTTCACCCTATTTTTTAGATCTCACGGTATGGGAGCACTGCTAGTCTTAAATTTTATGGAGTCTACGTTTTATGGAGGCGTTTAGTGCAACGGTTATCGTCGTTGGAAAGAGAATCATCGACCCGAGTTCAATCCTGAAAGAGGCTGTTGGCGTTTCCCTTCGCTCTAATGCCCTTACGAAAGGCACGAATCAATATATTATCCCCGCCAACTCTATGTGAATATTAGGGTAGACTGGGTTCGTTAACATTATTTAGGCGACTGGTCTAGGAAAAAGGACAACTCTTAATTCAGACTAGCTTTAATTAGCTTAGAAATTGACCTTGTGTCGAATCCTACCCATGGCAAAGGGTCTCACATTATGGATAAGCGCAGCCTATCTTTTTTAACAGAGAGTTAAGAGCAGTTTGAAAATAACGGCAAAACAGTGGAAAATCATTGATAGTTTGATTGATAGGTCTTGACCTCAGGTTCGTCTAGAACGGGAATCTCATTGACTCAGAGAGTCACGTGGCCAGGCGACGCTGAGAATGTACGGTTAGAATCTAGTAGAGTTGAAGCAGACCTGTGTCCCCTCTTTTCTGCTCCTATCCACGTGGCTGCGAGCCAATGAAGTATCGGGAGAATAACCAAAAAAGTGTGTACCGCAAAATATGTCTCCCCTGATTAAAGAACACAATAAAAAACTTACACAGAGAGAGAGAGAGAGAGAGAGAGAGAGAGAGAGAGAGAGAGAGAGAGCTCCTAGCTGAAGAAAGCATGATAGAAGAAGACATTAGAAAGACATAAACAAAGGACCCGGTTTATAACAAGGGGTTGGGTAAATACATAATATGTTTCATGTTTTCTTCGTCGTGAAAAACATTGTTGTTTTAAACTGTCAATGGTTTCAAAAAAATATCTATTCTTTAATACGGTTGTTCCTCTATCAACACCCCCGGGTTAAAAAAAAGAATCGTCTAAGATGAAATGTAAAAAGTAAATCCAGATTATCTGGTATTGCTTATCCACCGAATTCTTATTTCTTATTAGTGCCAACCCAGTTAAATAATGGACCATTCTGTTTTTATTATAAAGAAATAAAGGGAAGAAAAACAACGTGATACACAGAAAAAAATTATAATAAATATATATATATATATATATATATATATATATATAGTAAAAAACTAAAGTCGGTGGAGTGGCCTATTGTCGGTATCAGCCGGACAGCGTGGAAGTACATCCTCTTTTCACTAGCGCTAGACCAGGGAGATTGTTTTTGAGTTTGAGGCGGAGCGCCACACTTACGATTAGTTCTCCTAGTTTACCGCACAGATTCTCATCGTGCTACTCATGTACTGAGTTAACGAGTGGTGGTATCGAACCCGGTATCTTATGGCTCCTAGATGGAGGCTCTACCGATTCAGCTAAATTGGTCCTAGTTCTCTTTCCTATAAATGAACTCTTGAATTGATACCGGAAATAAATAGAAATCGGAAGTGTTAGTTTTTCACTTTTGAAACAAAATGGGGATTAGTTTATTGTTTTAGATGGTAACAAAGGTTGTTTTGTTTGTTTAAATAAAATCTTTCTTTCTTCAAAATTAATTTTATTTACTAATACATTTTCTAGTATTTTGGGGGGTGGTGGGGAGGTCCTTATCTGTTTCCATTGTTCCGATAATTTTGCTAATTCCATTCAAGAACTTTTCCTATTTTCTGTGGTTTCTTTTACAAGGAATGGTGAGAATCCTTTATCGTTTGACGTAGGGATCCTTTGACTTTCTAAATTCAGCAGAAAATTGTCTCAAAGCAAAATTCTATTAATTCTTTGGCATTGTGTTCATCCGGTTAATTAAAACAAAAGACTTTTCCGATTTCTGTGATTTTCTGAGTAAAATTCTTCCATTTATTTTTGGAAAATGATGGTAATTTTTCAAAACTGTTCCCCTTGTTATCAAACGTGTTCACACTCGCACGCACGCACGCACGCAGACTAACAAGCACGCATGCGCGCACGCACGCACGCACGTATGCATCAGTTTTACCTTGAAAAATTAGATTAAAAGAACAAAACAAAAAACAAAGACGTCTTCGAAGAAAAATTATTTTATTATTGAAAACTGAATTACTTTGAATTCGTCGTTAATTACTGCGATAATCCTATTTCCGGCTGCTTTATTCGATTTTTAGATTAAAAAGATTTTAGCACGCTCATCAAAAACCCACTAATTGCAATTAATTAGATCGGCGTTAATCCAGGTTAGTCAAGAATTCGAAAACTAAACACAAAAATATGAGATAATCTGTGACACATGGGTTCACCATCTGTTTCATTCTACATCCAGGATGTTCCTTAGTCATACAGTCACCACGATTAACAATCCCCCTGAGTTAGCATGCTCAATCTGACCGTCCTTACCCGAATTGTGGAGCACTCATACATCCTTTCGCTCTATTCATAAATCTATAGCAGTCATAAATTGGTTGATTAATACACCATACTAACTGATACAGTAGTAATGCACTAAACTCGCTATTCAATACTAATAAACTAATATACTAATTATTAAAAATACACTAATACGCTATTCAGTAGTAATATACTACAGTGAGGATGAAACTCACTATTTGGTAGTAATACACCACGATGAGACACCCCACCCAGTAAGAAGGGGATTCCGGTATTCAAAGATAATAGAACTCCCTTACTGAGAGGATCAAACTCGTTATTCACAAGTAATACACCAAACCCAGAATACAGTAGTAATACACCAAACTCGCTATTCAGTAGTAATAAACTAATACGTTATTTAGTAGTAATACATTACCGTGAGAATTTGGCTAATACATTACAGTGAAAATCAAACTCGCTATTCGGTATTAATACATCAGTGTGGAACGCCACATGCCGTTAAAATCAATCAATCAAAACTTAGGCATGACTATCTGGTACTGAAGACAAACTCGCAGTATCAATCAAGCTGACTTCAAAGATATGAACAGATCAACATAGATAACACATAAATACAGAAGTCTTTGTCTTCCATCCAACGAATATTACGGTAGTATAGTAATTAGCTTTAGACTTTTAAGTCGAATAAGATTGTTGAATAGAAGCAAAAATATTCTCTATTTAGCGAAAAGAAAATGAAATAAAACAATAAGGGTGAGAGGCAAGACGGAATTGTAGGGAGGTTATTTTTTAAAGCGGGAAATAGACACATACAAACGAATAAATGAAGAACAAACAAAAGAGAGAACTGATAGTAAAAGAGAGTAAGAGGAAGGGATGAAAGAAGAAAGGAAAGAAGGAAATGAAAGGAAGGAAAAGAAGATGAAGATGATGAAGTGGCAATTATATACTAGACACGTGCTTTACAGGCGAAATCTGATACCTAAAATCATTACTTTTGTACTTACATTACCAGGAGAAAGGTCACTGAATCGATAACGATGGCGATACGGGAAGAGCTATCCAAAAGTTAATTTTAGATCTCTAGACTCGATAAGATACTTTTCTTAAAGTCACTTCGATTTTTTAAGGCAAGAGATTTGATAAACGTTAAAGGAAGATGAATTATTTTCTTTCTTTCGAACGATTCTCAGGAGAATGGTCAGATCTTTCTGTTGAGGTCATCTATTTATTAAGTGTATCTGTTGTTGATTTACAATTCAATGCTGAATCTTTTGAAAGTAGAACTTTTTGAACTGAACAAAAAAAGAAGAAAGATTGCCAGTTATAATTTCGAAGCGTACAGTATTTTTCGTTTGCTACAACCGGGTTCTTTGTGATACCGAAATAACTTTTCTTCGGAAAGGAGAAGGAAGATGCAACTTTTCGTGCATTTCTCTGTTTCTCACCCTTGCTTTCCATTTCTCCCCCTCTCCCTTCCACCTCTCTCTCTCTCTCTCTCTCTCTCTCTCTATATATATTATATATATATATATATATATATATATATGTTATATTTACAAGTAAGCCGTGCTCAAAATTGTTGATATACAAAGTAGCTTTACGTTAGGGAAGCGTGGACAAGGCGCTTGGTTGCTGATAGTGTTTCGCCTATGTAGTAATTTCATCGTGTAAAATCACACTCACCTTTTATTCTTGTCAATCAAATTTATTCCAATCGTATCATCTTATATATTCTCACGTTTAGTTCACTTATAAATATAGAATCAAGCTATAAAATTCTAGATTATAATAAAGAACATACTTGCAACAATTCACTTTGTCCATTTTCCTATTGTGTGCTTAACTCTTACTGCTATATATATGAGGGTAATCCCAAAGATAAGATCTCCAAAATATTTAGAAGTCACAGAAACGTTTATGTCTATTGACAATGATTTAACTGAAACTTACTCTTCCATCACTCACGTCTTTCATAGCAAAAATTTCCTAATTTAATTATTTAGTTAAAATAGGAAGTAAGGGATTAAATGACAGTTATTTCTTCTTGTAATGGATTTCTTTTAAGATTTATCCCCGAGATTTTTGCCATATTCATTAAGATAAAACCAAACAATTATAAATGAATAATTCCAAGCACATATTTATTAAAATCAAATTTTTAATATCAATATGCAAATTAGCCTTTCCGTTCATACTATAAACCGCGATTTTGTGTATATATAAATACAATTGCATGATATTAGTATGTAAATATTGCCAACAGTATTAATAATGTAAAACAATTTCAATAATAATTGAGGTTTAAATAAGAATAAAATCATGGAGAATGGGATGTAAATAACAAAAGGAATTATGGTTTGAGTAATGATATAGTTTCGGTTACAGACAAACACACAATCTCCATTATGATAAGATATATATATATAATTTGTCATATGTTTTCCTAGATAAACGTTCTTTTAATATCAATCTGAATGTAATTTACCGAAGTGTATTGCATCGGGAGTTTTTTCGCAGCTGTTGGTTAAAAAGAAAAATGGAATTTAAAATGCATAGATATAACTTATTTGAGCGCGAAAGAAAATATTTTTTACTGATTTTTAATAGGTTTTATGATACCAAAATATATCTTTTTATAACCATGTTTGTTTTTTTATTTAAAAAATGAAGCTGGAGACTTTATCAAAATCATTTCGTTCCAATAGTTCTGTTAAATCTGTTAAGTTCTGTTAATAAAGCAAAAACTACAAAATACCATACAGTGATTTAAACCAAAAATCAAGCAAATAATGACAATCAAATGGCAGTAATTATGAGATGAAAATCCCCACAACAAACTCTACAAACTACAGCCCAACTTAAAAGAAAGGACACCTGATCCTAGTAATACCAGAAGAGAAGAAACCACTATCACCCGGCTATGCATTGGCCATACTAGATTAACCCACTCCTTGATTTTAAAAGAAGAACCTCCACCTAAATGTTCATGTGGAAATCAATACACAATAAAACATATTCTGATTGAATGCACACACCTCTCCGACACTCGAAGAAAGTTCTACAATGTTGACAGCATGGACAAACTATTTGGAAAAATAGATCCCAAGAGGATATTAAACTTTTTGAAAAGAACCGACCTCTTATCAAGGATGTAAGTTCATAGACCTACAAAAATCACCCACCACTCTCTTGATGTTAAAATTCTCAACAGAAAACTTGATTACAGCAAATAAACCCCTATACATTTTTGAATACCTAATTACCAATAGAGGTATTCGGCATAAAATAACCCATGGGGTTGACATGCCGTAAAACCCAACTAACCAAACCAATCAAACCGGAAAGTAATGAGATATTTGATGTTTTAATAAATATCATGTATTGAAAAGAATAGAGGTATGTGTTGCGTAACGGTTACCGCCGTAGAAAAATGGTGTCGACGATGCCGGGTTCAAATCCTGGATGAGACTTCTTCAATTAATCTAACTCAGTTAAACTTTAACAGAGACATTGTTAATAAACAAGATGTTAATTAAGATTAATTAATGACTATTTCATAATCATTGAGAATATAACAAATAACTAAGGAAATTGTGACATCAGTGGTGACGTAGTTTCAGTTACAGACAGAAAGTTTCATAATTTCTATTATAATAAGATGTGTGTCAACATCCCTTGATTTCCACGACACAACACTATTTGACCCAGAGATGGGATCCTAACATATACTACCACTCCAGGTCAGACTAGAACTGGGAGCAATAGAAATGAAAGGGTTCTCCACACTCCACAGATATCTAGGATTAAAAATGTATCTAATGTCGGAAATAGTTAAGTCTGTCGACACATGAATCGGAAAGAACGATAATATTTATCGCTAGCGTTGATGTTTTTCTTGTTTTCTGCTTACCTTAGAATTGTGTTCCTGGGGAGTTAGCTGCCCAAACCCACCCATCCTACATCCAACGTATTTTCCCCACAACCACTTTAAAGGGCACTGGCTCCCTATTTTAGAAGATTTAACCGGAAAACAGTCGGCGTTTCTTAAACAAGCAGAGCGAAAGGGAGTAAAAAAGAGAAGAAAAAAAAAACGACACACAATTTTATTTAATTTGATGTTTTCGTTTGAGGATTTTTTGTTGATCTTTTCTGCCATCCATGTTTACATTTGAACTGTGTTTTATTTCTTGTAAATAAAGATTGATGTTTTTGTTTTTCCTTCATTCATCTTTTTCATTTGGGTTTTTTAAAAATCGGTTAGATATCATGGAGTGTCCGATGAATTATGCTGGAAGCATAGTATTTATCAGCATAGATCAGTTGGCAAATAAAACAAGCTAAGGAAGAATATGCCAAGGTATGTTGGAATATTTTGGTGATATATATATTTACCAACCCCTTCGCACGAGCAGGATGTAACACAAGGTCAATTTCTTAAGCAGAATTCAACAGGTTTGAATTCAGAGTTTTCCTTCTCCTAGACCGGTTGACTAACCAAGGTTAAATAGCCCAGTCTGTCCTACTATTTATCCATAGATCGAGGGAGAGTAGGATTCATACCTTTCCCAAGGATATTAGCGCTAAGTGAAATGCAATTATCACATCCAGGATTTGAACTCGGGGTGACGAGTCCATTTCCAATGACTTTAACCATTACACCACGCATTTCCATATTTTGGAGCTGTGGTCCATCACTTAAATTTATAGACTAAGCGAGGTCATGTGGTTTGAACCTCAGCCAATCAACAGCCCGAATACGTGGTTGGTTAACTACTTAATTGGTGATACTGATAGACGTCTATTTATAATCATTGACGAAGGACCTGCAAGACTGAGGAGCACCAAGAAACAACCAAAGGATTCTTCACTAAGGATCGCGCTCTGCTAAACACAAAGGATCTCTGTTGAACAGCGCTCTTGCTTGAAGCCTAAAGGATGGCCACAAAAATTGTAAGAAGCTGTAAAACCAATTTTGTACCCCGTACGCGGACCCCAATCCCAATAAAAAATATTCGAGCTATATGCTCAGGTTCACATTATATAATGGTTACCATCGTAGAAAATGGACACGAGTTTAAACTCTGGACGAGCCTCTTTGCATTTCACATAGCCCTAATACCCTTGGGAAAGGTATGCATCCAACTATTCTCCCTCCAGCTATGAGTAAGTAGTAGGGCAAACTGGTCTCTTTAACCTTGGTTAGGTAACCAGTCTGTATCTATTTCATACAATATGATATAATAGCAATAGAAAAATGATTTGTAACAGGTTATAAGTTATACAAATATAAAAATAAACAAATGCATATTTATATAGCTGTCAATGGATTCCTATGTTTTTGTTTTATTTTTATATCCTTTTTTTGAATAAAAGTTCTAGTTATAACATAATTTTTCATCGTTTCCCTCTTCTTTAAGTAGTATATGTAGATACTGCTATGTTATTATGAAAGTATATATTCTAAATATTTTTTAAAAAAAAGAACGAGAAATATTTCCAATGGTACGCATATCTAGCACTATGTACATCAGTATTCTACATAGTGATATATATGAGTACCAATACGTAGTCAACGAAAAGTAAATTGCTGTTAAATCTAACTGAATATACCTCAGCGAGCAGAAAAGCAATAGTTGAATCACAATAATAGACTGCGCCAAGTAACACACAAATATAATTTATTTCCTTTAAGGCGTCCCGTCGTGGTGTAATGGTTAGCAAATTAGTCTCGTAAATCCATTACTGCTGAAAAGCGACTTCATTCCTCACTGGATATCCCATAATTATAACCTTGTGTCA
>CM042141.1:97949982-97997482 GCA_023376005.1 Doryteuthis pealeii
TATTCATGTATACACCATAACGCTTCAATTATCGCTGCTTAGAACAGAACAATTATTAAATTAAGAAATCTGTTCTTGTACAAAATATCCCAACCATAAAAATTTACGCTAATTTTGATTTAATCAATTATACAGAAATATAATACTTCCATTTCAACATCCAGATAAGACTGGTCATTTTCCTGACCTTCCACCAGGCCGGGTCAACACAAGGTCTTTTTTACGAGGGAGACACGCGTAAACTGAAGATGCGATGGGCAGTGAAAAAAAAATGCCTGGTCCCATCAGCATTCACATATCGGAGCACATCAGGCACCGCTCAATAAACCTGCCCCTGCCCCGGGGCAGCTGCTGCTTCGGTTGGGGGATGAACCCATGAGACTACGGTAATTAATTTGCTCTATTCATCGGATCAGAAGCCAAGGTTCCTAAACCAGGTAAAATAAGTTTCAGTAATTTGTTTCCTTTATGTTACTGAACAGTTAAGTAAACTATTAAAATTACGTCTTCAACTAGCTACAATTTGGCCATCGACCATATTTATTTAATCTGTCCCTTCCCAATCATGTGTCGTGTTATGGTGGATAAATGATTTGTAACACTGGGACTTTGATTTAACATCTATAAGTTTAAATTTCATTATTTACTTGACTGACCGCACAGAACTGGTTCGTTTTTTTGTTGTTGTTGCTGAGTGTTTCTCACTGGTACTCCGAATTCTTCTCCTATTTTGGTATTATCATCTAACAACTTATTCACTCTTATATTTTTACAGTGGTAGGAGGCGCGTCTTGTAATGGTTATCGTCATAGAAAATGGACACAGTGACCCGTGTTCAAATCATGGACGCGACCGTTTGCATTAAACGTAAGGAAAGGTATGGATCTTATATTGGGAAGGGTATGAATCCAACTGAGACTGACTCTGCGTGCTGAGGTTCTCCGGTTAGATCTCTGTCGCAAATATATGCACCCTCCGGGTGCAAGTATTTAGGTTTTAATGTAATAAAAAATTAGATTAACTTAGAAATACTAATGAAACTAAATAACAATGCAGATTTAAAAAGACTTGAAACAGAGGGGGTATAATCGAAAAATAGAACAGCTGAAATTTACTCTTCCATCACTCCCCTCTTTCATTGCTAAATTTTCCTAATTTAACTATTTAGCGAAAATAGAAAGTCAAGAACAAAATTACAATTACAGATATTTCTTCTTGTTAATATATTTCGTTTAAGATTTATACCCGAGATTTTTGCTCATATTCATTAAGATAAAACCAAACAATTAGAAATCAATAATACTAAGCACATATTTAATAAAATACATTTTTTTATATCGATATGCAAATTAGCCTTCCCGTTAACACTGTAAACCACTATTTTGTTGTATATATAAATACAATTGCATGGTATTACTATGTAGATAAGGCCAAAGTATTAACGTAAAACAATTTTATTAGTAATTGAGTTTTAGATAAAAATAAAGTCACGGCGAAAATAACGTAAATAACTAAGGGAATTGTGACTTGAGTAGTAATATAGTTTCGTTTACAGACAGAAAAACACACAATCTCCATTATAATATATATATATATATATATATATATATATATATATAAGAGAGAGAGAGAGAGAGAGAGAGAGAGAAGAGAATAATACATTATATAATATTAATATTCCACCCCTGGGGCCAAATTCTTTCCATTTATGTATCTCCACAGTAGGTGATATTGTGCCAAATTTGTATTTTTTTTTTTTAGGGAAAATGATGGTTGTCTCTCGAAACTTGTTTACAGCGAAAAGTGTTTGCCGTGGAAAAGTGGTTATCGCATGTCACGTAATGCTACTCATTTATCTCATGAAAAAGTTGTATGTCCAACTAATATCAATTTTGACTGTTTAGAGAGAGAGAGGGAGAGAGAGAGAGAGAGAGAGAGGGGGAGAGCAATTAATACAAGAAAGAAAAAATGGAGGCAAACAGAGATAGTGTGATGGGAAAGAAGAAAAGAATATAGAGGGAGAATAGTAACTACGATTAAGAAAGTATGATGAAGAAAGGGGGGAGATAGAGAGGGTAGAGAAAGAGTGAGAAAGAATAAGAGAGGGAAAGACAAAGAGAGAGAGTGAAAGAGAGAGATAAAGAGAGAGAGAGAGAGAGAGAGAGAGAGAGAGAGAGATGTGTGTGTGTGTTGTGTGTGTGTGTGTGTGTGAGAGAGAGAGAGAGAGGGGGGGAGAGAGAGCAATAAATACAAGAAAAAAGAGGAGGCAAAAAAGAGGCTATAGTGTGAAGAATATTGAGAGAGAACAGTAACTATCACTGAGAAAAAGAGAGGATAAGGGTGAAATAGAGGGAAAAAGAGAGAAAAAGGAGAAAGAATGAGAAAGATAGGAAGATAGCGAGAGATGAGAGAGAGAGGAAATGGAGAGATAGATATATATATATAGAGAAAAAGTGAAAGATATATATATATATATATATATATAATATATGGATAGAAGTAACCTACTCGAGTTTCATCGATTGATTCTTCAGGGTTACATCCGTTGAATTCAACGGATGTAACCCTGAAGAATCAATCGATGAAACTCGAGTAGGTTACTTCTATCCATTATATAAATAAATTTTTTGCTCTACATTGTATTGGGCACTTTGTATTTGTTTTTTCTCAGTCTAACCCCTGGATACTGTGCGCTTCCAACAATCGTACTCATACCCACCGGTAAGCTACTACTCATACATTAACACACACACACACACACACACACACACATATATATATATATATATATATATATATATATATATATATATATATATATATATAGAGAGAGAGAGAGAGGAAGATATTTTCAAGTGTAATCTGACGATATATCAATCTTAGAGGATTTGTAGAATACAATGGACAACATATAATGATTAAAGCGGGAAAGATTAGTAATTAACTCTGATATAATGGCCACGACTAACAATAATGATATTGGAAGGCTCTAGAATATTCAAGTAGAGTACTTAACTCTAAAAACAATATTATCATTAGTATATCCGTGATATACTAATACTGAACACAACGGAAGGAAATACAAGACAAAGTTATTTGAACATACGAAGAACATTTGAACTTTTATAACACAGGTGCGTGGTGTAATGTTTACAGCCGTTGAAAATGGACTCGTCGACTCGAGGTCAAATCCTGGATGAGGCTTTTTGCATTTAACATAGTGCTAATACCATGAGAAAAGGGGTTAAATCGAATTCAACGACCTAAATTCCACTATCGTATTCACCCCGCCGAAAGAAAGAAAATACAAAAATCAGGGAATTAACCAAATTTAAGTTATTTTATTTAAAACTTTTACATTTTTGAGGTCAGTTAACTTTGAATCAAGTATCTTTGAAAATAGGTGTTACCCCTCAAATATACGTGGTTCAAAGTTAACTGACCTGAAAAAATGTAAAAGTTTTTAAATAAAATAACTGGTGCATTATATCTTTTATTTATTAATATATCAACACTGAAAATTTCATTAAATTTGGTTAATTCCCTGATCTTTGGTATTTTTCTTCTTTCGGTGGGGTGACATAAGATGGTGGAATTTAGGTCCGTTAAGTTCGATTTAACCAGTAAGGAAATGCATCCAACTACTCTCCCTCCAGCCATGGCTAAATAATAGGGTAAACTGAACTATTTAACCTTGACTAGGTAATCATTCTAGGAAAAAGAAAATTCTGAATTCAAACCTGTTAAACCCCACTTAAGAAATTGGCCTTATGTCGCATCCGGCTTGTACGAGGGTTGGTATAATATATATATATATATATATATATATATATATATATATAATGCACATGTAGGTATGCCCAGAATTTCAACTGCTTTACCCTCCCGCCGCATGAATTAAAATTTAACAAAATTCGGTTGAAACATAATTTTTGCTGTATTATGACGAGGAACAATTAAAAAAAGAAATCTCCCGTAAAAAATTTTACAGTGACGCATTTTTGCTGTTTTGTTCTCTTAAAGATGAACTCTTAACGTGATTTATTACATTGTTATAAGTAAGAAATTATTAGAAAAATACATGTAAGTTTAGGCTCTATTCTTAAGGAAAAAAGACAATTTCCAAGTTTCAATTTTTCTAAAGGTTTAAAGAAAGCGGTAGGTACTGTCGTACTAAAATTTCGGCTATACCTATATACATACCAATGATTTCAAGGAGAAAGAATACACAAAGTGTTCTGACAACTAGAACTATATAGATATCGTTCCATGAGCAAGTAGTATATGAAAGGGGTACAAGGTGGAAAAAGACTTATTTGAAAAATGTACAAAATATAGCCATGTGGCTTCGCCAATATCTATAATAATGTATAAAGACAGGTAATAAAAGATCTAGAATGGGATGTTGGGACTGTCATGTGACCAACGATGGGACCTCTAATGGAAATGCTAATTGTCTAAGAAAGATATTTATTTCTCGTATCCCTACAATGGCATTAATAATAATAATAATAATAATAATAATAATAATAATAATAATAATAATAATAATAATGAGACAGACACGAAACGGTCGATAAACAAAATAAGCGAATGCAGCAAACTATTAGAAAGAGAGTAAAAGACTAGGCACAATTGAGTGAGAAAAGTGAATCCACTAGGAAATTTACAAGAAATTCAATTTTGACCATACTACTTGTATATGCATAAACCAGAATACGTCGATGCGAATGAGACCCATAAAATAATCTGGAATTTTGAAATACCACTGGAAAACATAATCACGGGCAGAAGACCACACTTAGTGCTGATTAACAATAAAAAGAGTAGGCAATTCTTGTTTTTCTACACCAATGCATTACACCCATGCATTTCCTGTTTTATGCCTCGGGTATCACACCCACACACTTACTGTCTTACGATAGCCACTTTGTTGGGTTTATCTACGTCCAGATGTATCTGTCAACTTCATCCGCCGGTTTCACCGCCGGCCAAGGCAATATATTACAGGTTGACACGCCGTAAATCCACCCCACCAACCAACCAATCTTTCAAACAAAAATACTACCGGAAAGAAAACAATGACAAACCGATCTTGTAAATTGTTTTGAAAATGTCTGAGCAATAAACAATAACTCAACTCAAGTGACTAAAACAACGAGCATTATTTTGTTTGATAAATAGCAATTATAGAATGAGTCTGAAATACAACCAACCTGCCAGCTTGCCAACCCACCCGCCAGCCTCAGGTGATGAAATTAATGTATGGAAATAATCTAATTTTTCACTGACGTCATTAATAATAATGCCCAGATGACATTAGTTATGGCATTACGGAGGTAAAGGGGTTTCTAATACGAAATGAAATGAAATAGAAAGAACAACGAGTACATAATCGCGATTAAACAGGCTATCAGTAGTTAATTGGTAACGAGAAAACATCAGCCTCAGGCCACGCCTGTGTCCTCATAGATTATTTTTAATGACTCTATGTTATCGTATTTGTTATACAGATGCTCGCTTAATGAAAACACAATATGAAAAAGTGATTAATTTATATACCATATAGAGGTGGAGGTGGATGGTGGAATTAAATTGAGTCGTAGAAAATGCATTCGTCGACCCGAGTTTAAATTCTGGACGAGGTCTGTTTGCATTTCATATAGCGCTAATGCCTTTTGAAAAGGTATGAATTCAACTACTCTCCCTCCAGCTATGGGTAAATAGTAGAGCAGATTGGGCTATTTAACCGTGGCTAGGTAATCAGTCTAGGAGAAGGAAAACTCTTAATCCAAAGCTATTAAACTCCACTGTGACCATGTGTCACATCCTGGTAGCATCGAGGGATTGGTAAATATATATAAATATATTGAAATAAGCACACCACACCGGATGGTAAGTTTCTAGAATGAGTAGACTAGTTCACATACCTAAGTATTAATATCTCATCTACATGAAGCGATGGCCCTGTTCAGTACTTAACTGGGTGAACATTTAAGCCACAGCAGGTACTGTAAGCAACCTGAGTCCTTTGTTTCTAAAAGAAATACTTGATTCGGCATTAAATAACTCGAAAGGGTTGATATGCCGTAAAACAACCAACTAACCTACCAACATAAAGTGATGTTAATGCAGACATAAGAAAGGCATGGACTGCTCTAGACAGATTAACAATCATATGGAAATCTGATATTACTGATAAGGTAAAGTGAGAAATATTCCGAGCCGTATCAGTTCTACTGTATGGCTGCACCACTTGGACCCTATTAAAGTTCTTAAATAAAAAGTTTGGTGAGAGTTATATAAGGACACTGTGTGCTGTCTTGAACAAATCTTAGAAGCAGTAACCCACAAGAAAGACGCTGTATAGTCACTTGCTCCTTATCACACAAACTATCAAAGTAAGACAAACATGATATATTGGACACTGCTGGAGAAGCAAGGACGAACTCATAAGTGATGTTATCCAGTGGACACCTACACATGGACACTTCAATGTGGGCTGATCAGCAAACATGTACATCAATAAGTTATGTGTGGATTCTGGGTGCTGCACGGGGACCACACATGTTGGGTAGAGAGAGAGAGAGAGAGAGAGAGAGAGAGAGAGAGAGAGAGAGAGAAGAGAGAGAGTTATGGAGATCCATGCTGTCATCACGAGATGATGATGATGATGATGATTGTTATCATCATCATTAAAAACTTAATTCTAATCCCCTAGACATAAAACCAATAAACGCCCTGTCGGATGGGACAGAAGAATACATGGACAGAAGAGGAGTAAGGTCCCCTCCAACGAGGCCACCTGTCGGCCGTGGGTGATGATACGTGATGCTTAAGGACGGATTCTTGGTGGCTGAGCAACACTCCACTTCATTTTACTTAGCCTAGATGGGCGGTCGGAGACAGCCTCCTCCGATCAGTCAGCTGGTCATGTTAAGCAATAGTATTTCCATGATTGTTCCAGCCCATTTGCCCTTATGGCAAAACCCCAACACTTTTTATCAACATTTTTATGTTCTAGGATGTGGTGGCTATTGGCTCTTAGTGTCCTGGGTAAAACGTTAAACTGCATCTAATGGTGAAGTTATAATTCTCGAGCTCTAGGGAGTGTAAAGTACCCAGTCATTACCATTACTCCCGGGTTCATTGTGACCCGGAGTGGTAGGGTCCCATCTATGGGTTAAATTTAAAAAAAAAAGAGTTTTAGACTGATGTGTTTAAAAAATTGAGTTTAAATGAAAAATTTTGAATATCCATCAAAAATGAATAAAACAAAATGTCTTCGGCATAAAATAACCCAACAAGGGTTGACATGCCGTAAAATCCAACCAAGCAAGCGAAAAAATGTTAACATGTATATAAACGCTTGTTACTATCAGTTAATGATGATAACGGACTTAGCTTCGATTGTAGGCGAAAAGATGACCTCCGAAGCGCCTTCCCATACACTTGGCGTGCAAGAGTGAAAAGAAATAAAAACAGAAAAAGAAACACGCCCATAATTTAAGAGACGAGATTCTCGGAGCCAAGAGAATTTGTGAGATTAGGTTGAGACGTATGCAGATTTCATTGAGAGCAGTCACACAATAAAAGAATACGACGACAGAGCAAAGTTGTATTTTGTTTTTTGGGGGTTTCATTTTTGGAACTCGGTATTTTATACACGCTTTGTACGTGGGAGGCTGCTGTATTATAGTTGCAGATTTCAATACCGGAACTTTGTTGTCGGACTTGAACTTAATTATTCAACTTAAAATTAATTACCAGAGTCAATTTCTCATTTGTCAATTGACAGTGACAGGGTAATTAAGGTTATTCGTATGAGGCTGAAAAGCCCGGATTTTTCTTTCTTTCCTTCCTTCTTGGATTTTACGGCATGTCAACCCTTGCTGGATTATTTTGTTATATACCCACATCAAACATCGGGTATATAAACAAGAGTGTGATAGTTCAGAGAGAGTTCTTCAGTGATAGAGAGATATATATTAGAGAGAGACAGAGACACTAAATTGCATCTAAAGGTGAAACTCTTGGAGATCTGGAAAATCTTGCCATTACTCCCATCTAAAACGTAATGTTCGTTATTTTCATTTTACTCATAGAACTATAGATTTATATTTTTTTAATGTTGCTCATGTTCCAATAGTTATTTCCCTTGTATCAGTCATATATCTTCTTAAATTTAAATATCTCTCTTTCTTATAAAAGTCCAAGTTCAAGATACCATATACTGATTTGAAACCTAAAATTAATAGATTCCTTCATACAAAATGGCAACAATACTGGAATAACAACATCCATAATACTCTTCCTAATCAAACCCACTTTGGGAGTCCAGAAAGGAACAAGTCATTGTGTCCCGATAACGCATTAGACATACAAAGCTAATGCACTTCTATATACTCAAACAAGAACAACAACCACAATGTGAAACATGTCAAACACCTTTGCCAGTTAAACACTTATTCATGGAATGCAAGTTTTTTTTCTCACATCAGAAACCGTTATTTTAACGCAAACAATATGAAAGATCTATTTGAAAATGTAAACATAGAGGATATTCTCTCCTTTTTGAGGGAAATAAAATTATCCCATAGAATATAGACATGAAACAAATCAATACCATACAACATAATCCCCAATAATACTAACACATTGTTAAAACCAATTACTAAAAAGTATAAATATAAATACACGATATGTATTACTTCCTAACCGTTAGGCATGTCATAACCCCAGACGGATTGATATGCCGTTAAAATTAATAAACCAATCAATATAAAAGTCCGTTATCTCATGCTCTAAACGTCATGCGCGTGTTTTTTAAGAATTTAAAAAAATCTAAATATTTATTTTCTTAAAAATTCTTTATGAGTTATTTCCTTTACAACAGGACTGATTTAAAAATCTTTTTATGATAAACATGCTCTGAGGATAATACAAACGGATAGAAATATTGCAATATAAGCTAATAAAACAACATTACTTAACAGCATCTGTACGTTTTTCAAATTTCTTACTCTGATAAAACGTGACAGTAAAACACATTACTCCAAGGTCGACTTTGACTCGGAGTTGTAGTACATGTTAAGGTTCTATCTATGGGTTACATAGATAAACAATGAGTTTAAAAATTTGAGTTAAAATGAAAAAAATTTGAATAGACCTCAAGAATGAATAAATCAAAATGTCTTCGGCCTAAATTAACCCAAAAAGGATTGTCATGCCGTTAAACCCAACCAACCAACAGTAAAACAGGAATGGATAAAGTCACAGTAAAGCAGTAGCAGGAAAAATTTGTCGTGTTACACGTTAGATTCCCTATTTATTATCTCTCCTAGTTAATTAGGATACACATTTAGAAGCGCTTCCGGAAGATGACTTCCGGTTTCGTCCCGTTATCAGAAAAAATACCTTAGCTTCTTTAGAATGGAGCAGTTTATTTATTCTTCTTAGTGAATCAAATAATTTGGTAAAATGAACTGATCCACTTGCAAAAAAATTGGATTTATTTAAACGGCATGTCAACCTGTCAATACATGATTGAGAAGTGCGTTCATATCTACATTTTAGTGTATTAATTGAGATCTTTTTTGATACATATAAACCAGTGCAACATGGGAATTACTCAGTATGATAACTAATATAACATAATGTTACGTTGTAATATTCACGGCACTAAAACGATACATGTACCGTAGTCCTTTTTTCTTTCTTGGTACTAAAACTCCAAAAGTCACCGTGCTGAAATGGTGCCGATAAAGAATCATAACACAAGAAACATGTCGTCACAACTGCCAGCCTTTATTCTCGTGCTCGTATAGTGGGCTTCTACCAGAGGGGAGGAAAGGCAGAGAGAAAGAGAGAGAGAGAGAACACTACTAGATTACTGGGCTCTCATGAGGTCCGTGCCCTATGACCGCCCCAGGCAAAAAGAGGACGAACCCTTTCTTTTTTCCCCCACGTCACCACGTGACTTCCGGTCAACACCCGACTTCCGCTTGCGGTCAATTCTCCGTTCGGGGTTACGCTACGGTCAAACCATCGCTCTCCTCTTTTGGGTCATCACTATTTTTTTAAGCCTTTGTTACTTCTTCCTCCTCCTTCCATTAGCAGTTCTAGCTCACAAAAGTCAGGAATATACCCATCCTGCAACAATAATAGGTGTTAACACTCTAAGTCAAATTGCCTTATAATTGTAAACTCTTCATTGCAGTGAAAAAAATAGACTGGATTCTTTTGGTGTTGAAAATCACTCTCGCCAGGACTTGATAAAACTCAGATAGTAGTAACTGACAGGTCAGAGATATCTGCCCTGAATCTCATCTTTTTCTTTGTTGTTGTATAGGGGTTAGGTTTTCTGCCCCTAGCTTTAGTTAGTCGCTGTTAATAAAATGCGATTATATTTTGAACTGATCTATTTTAACCATAGATGGGAACGCACTGCCCCTTCAGTCGAGAAAGAAAACGTGTAACAGTTAAAGTCAACTAAATATTTTGCCGTGATTCTCAACTGCACGCCTTATGTGTCCCATCAAGAATATCCAATGTGACCTAAGAAAAGAGTTCACAATGAATGAGGACCTTTTGGTAATGTTAGAGTTAATAACAGTTTGGGTAAAAATATATTGGGCATATTTTTGGAACGAGAGAAAGACCTACAACTAAATCTTTGGAGGCACTGGTCATGTAATGTTTATTGTCGGAAAAAACGGTGACACGATTTCAGATTCTGGATGAAGCTGTTTGCATTTCACATAGTGCTAATACTCTTGGGAAAGGTACGAAGCCAACTACTCTCCCTCCAGATATAGGTAAATAGAACGACAGACCGGTCTCTTTAATCTTGTGTGACAACCAGGAAATCTCTTAATTCAAAGCTCTTAAACTCCCCTTAAAAAGAGACCTTATATTGCATACTCCTCGTGGCGGAGGTGAAAAGATGGGAGCTGACGTTAGGTTTATCACCCTACCTTAGACGCAAACACTTTTCTTGGCTCGCGTTAGTGAGAAGAGAACGGAATCCCTTGCTGTCCGGGTGATACCGACAATAGATCACGCAGCTTACTTTACTTTTTTAAAACTTTTTTTTGCATAATCCAGAAGGAACAATGTCATAGGCATCTCTAGAAGATAAATTGGCCTTGTATCTCATCGTGTTCGCGCGAAGGGATTGAGTAAATATACACAACTAAATCTCTCAGATGATTGAAGCCAGTCATATGATGACGTAATTGACTATAAAGGCAATCATGGTCGTGTACAATGAGAAATTCTCAAAATAAATCTTGGAGCTTTGTAGGTTCAATGTGTGAACCATTCACTCAATCTGGTCGTTGTTGTCAGCGTCAACTCGTCTGCATGAGCTTTGTCGCTTTTTGTTCGCCATATTTCTTTCGTCCACAATATGCAGGCCTATTTTAAATACAATTGTGCAATTGTCTATCAAATCTCAATCATGGCCCCGTTGGGAAAATTGCATCAACTGTATACAGACATTTTAATAATACCTCTTCGTAGATACTTTGAATATCCTAAAACAACTGGAAAAAGTTATCTATAGAGGGTCGTTCATTGGTTTGGTTTGGTTTGGTTGGATTTTATGGCATGTCAACCCATGTTCGGTTATTTTATGCCGAAGGCATTTTGCTTGATTCGTTCTTGTTAATTTAATTTTTTTAGTGTTCTTTATGTTAGAGTCAGAGTAGTGCAGCCATACTATAGCATGGATATAGATAGGAATAATTATCACTTTATATTATCTGTGAGATCAGATTTCTATATGATTGACAATCACTAATTATTTATCTATATAACCCGGAGATGGGACCCTAACAGGTAATACCACTCCGGGTTAGAGTGAGCCTGGGAGTAATGGCAACGAAAGGGTACTCTACTCTCTCCATACCTCCAGAATTGAGACCTCACCACCAGATGCAGTTTAACGTCAAGATCCTCAGTCCCTGCAATCTAGCACATATTGGATAAAAAGAGTTGTGGGTTTTCTATAAGAGCAATAAGGTCGGGACCAATCATATTGGTGCTAGGGCTTGACATGACCAGCCGATTGATCGAAGGAGGTCTCTCTGATCTTCCGTCTAGCCTAAGAGCCAAAGTGGAGTGTTGCATGTCATGGACTGCTCAGCCACCTGGACTCCATCCTTAAGCCTCACAGGTCGCCATCCACAGCCAACAGGTGACCACATTGGGGGGGGGGTTCACTCCTCTGCTGAGGTGCAGTCAGTGCATTCTATTATCCCAGATGACAGGGCGGGCTCGTTCATTAATAACGGAAATCGTATAATAGATATTCAATTTTTCGGTCACCATTTTGTATGACGTCATTTTTTTTAGATTATAGAACTAGTAAAAGAATCTAGTCATGATAGGTATTTATCCAACCCGTTCACCACAGGTAGGTTGAGCCCTGTCGGTGGGGCTGTAGAATGTACGTCTACTATGTAAAATGCAATCGGCTTCGTCCACTCGTATTGCCGTGTCCATTTCCTTCGACGATAACCATTACACAATCCCCACGAAATTATTGAGGAAGATTGCAGAAACTCATGCTACACCTAATGTTATAAATGTTTAGATAATGCAGTAAGTGATTTATAAGACGCGCTTGTATAATGGTTATTGTCGCGGGAAATGGGAACGATGACCCGAGTTCAAATCCTTGACGAGGTAGTTTGTATTTTACAGAACACTAATAGCCTTGGAAAAGGTACGAAGCCAACTATTCTCCCTCCAGCTACGAGTAAATAGTAGGGCAGATTGAGCTCTTTAACCCAAGTATCTAAGGAAAGGAATATTCTGAATTCCAACCTATTAAAATGCACTTAAAAATAAACCTTGTATTGCATCGTGTTCGTGCGAAGGGGTATGGTAAATATATACATCTAATTTACGCAGCATTTTCAGTTCCTATCAAAATGAAAGTTTTAATCTAAGATAGGGGAAAACATTTCGGAGGGCATAAGGGTATATATTTACCCAACCCCTCCGCCACAGACAGGATTTGACACAATATCAATTTTTAAGTTGACTAAAGCTGGTTTAAAATAAGAGATTTCCTTCTCCTAGACTGGTTGCCTGACCAAAGCTAAAGAACCCAGTCAGCTCTACTGTTTCACCAAGGGCTGGGTGAAGAAATGGATGCGTGCCTTTCGCAAGGTTGTTAATCCGAGGTGAAACGCAAATAGCCACGTCCAGGATTTGATTTTGGCTCACCGATTCCATTTCGTACGACAATAAGCGTTAGGCTAAGCGTGTAGAATACGGACTAACGGTGCTGTACTTGTGTCTAATAACAAATGAACACAATTTATCTGTACAGCTCTGCATGAAAAGTTATTTAATTCACGAGTCTCCTAGCGTCAATATACGTCCAGTTGGGGGTTTTTTCGGGGGGGGGGTGCATATTTCTTTTTCTTGCTAAATTAATTCTCAAAGAATGTAGAATACTGAAGGATTTAGACAACAACAAAAAAGTGAGTAAAAGATTAACTCCAACTCATAGATTAAAACAAAATAGTACGTATCTATCCCTTTGTTACAGTAATATTTCGTTTTTGTTCTGATGACGCTCTTTCAATGCTAAAAACAAATCGATTTTATTTTCCAAAGTGTTTTATATGTAAATAGAAGCGACTACCTGGCGTCACCTGGGTAGAAGAGACAAAATACATGATTAGAAGATCTAACTGGTGTTGAACAGGATTTTAAAAGTTTATAATAAATGACTCATCTAGATTTATTTATAGATGTTAAAAAATTAATTTTCTGTTTATTTGATATTTTTCTATATATTGTTTTATTATCTTTTATTCTTTGTATATTCTTATTTTAAGTTGTTTATTTTTATTCTTGTTTGTATTTTTATCTTTTATTTGTTTTTTATTATGTTTTATCCTTTATCAATTTATTGTATTTTTTAATCCTATTTCTAATTAATTTTTCAATATATCAGTGATTTATACCCTTATTGTATTTGTATTTAGAATTTATTATGGAAAATGATGGCTAAATTCTTTTAGCCACAGATTGGTCTAAAATAGTGTATGGATTTTATTGAACTTTGTTCTTTGTTTGTCTCCACAAATATTTCTTTATAAAAGGACGTGTGCTCAGTCGTTGTACAAACAAACATACAGACACGCTGAAAAAATAACAGAATATTTCTTTTATACAAGGTGTGCCATAAAAGTATCGAGATTGAAGCTGTATTTACCAAGATAGAAACGAACAATGAACGGAACGTTCTTTTTTTTTCAGAATACAAGGTGTGTCATAAAAGAGCCGAGTTTGAAGCTGTATTTACCAAGATAGAAATAAATAATGAATGGAACATTAATTTTTTTCAGAATACAAGGTGTGTCATAAAAGAACCGAGTTTGAAGCTGTATTTACCAATAGAAATGAACAATGAATGGAACGTTCATTTTTCTTTTCAGAATACAAGGTGTGTCATAAAAGTGCCGAGTTTGAAGCTGTATTTACCAAGATAGAAATGAACAATGAATGGAACGTTCATTTTTTTTTCAGACTACAAGGTGTGTCATAAAAGAGCCGAGTTTGAAGCTGTATTTACCAAGATAGAAATGAACAATGAATGGAACGTTCATTTTTTTTCAGACTACAAGGTGTGTCATAAAAGTGCCGAGTTTGAAGCTGTATTTACCAAGATAGAAATGAACAATGAATGGAACGTTCATTTTTTTCAGAATACAAGGTGTGTCATAAAAGTGCTGTGTTTGAAGCTGTATTTACCAAGATAGAAATGAACAATGAATGGAACGTTCATTTTTTTTCAGACTACAAGGTGTGTCATAAAAGTGCCGAGTTTGAAGCTGTATTACCAAAATAAAATGAAGAATGAAAGGAACGTTCATTTTTTTCAGACTACAAGGTGTGTCATAAAAGTGCCGAGTTTGAAGCTGTATTTAACAAGATAAAAATGAACAATGAATGGAACTTTTTTTTTTTAGAATACAAGGTGTGTCAAAAAGTACCAAAAAATCTTGATACCTTTTTGACACACCTTGTATATACAAAAAAAAGTAAAGTCAGCGGAGTGGCCTGTAGTCAATATCAGCTGAAAAGTGAGGAAGTCAATGTCTCTTTGACAAGGAAGAATATTTTTGCTAATGTGGAATGCCGCACCTAACATCAGTTCCAAAACAAAATAAATCACATAGATTGAAAAATAAATAAACTAACGAAAATAATATTTTACTCATTGACAACTTTATATAGTTTTCAAAAAAAAGTAATTATTTGTTCTTTTTTTCCTTTTTTATTGCTCTGTCTTTCCTCGCGAATTGGAGTTAACAAATTTCATTTTAATATTGAAATATATACGAAGATAATTTCCTAAAATTAATAGAAAATCTTGAAGATTTGTTAATAAGTGTAAATATTCATAGCCTGTCACTAGATTTCATATTTTTTAATTGTATCAATATTATATCAGCTTGAGGAATTTTGTCTTTTAAGTATCTATTTATTAGCTCCCCGGCACGAGCAGGATGTGACACAAGGTCAAATTCTTAAGTGGAGTTTCACATATTTGAATTCAAATTTTCCATTCTCTTAGACCGGTCCCATAACAAGGTTTAAAATCACACTCTTCCCTACAATTTACCCATAGCTACAGGGAGAATAGTTGGAAGCCTACCTTTTCCAAGTGTATTAAAACTATTGGAAATGCAAACAGTCTCATCCAGGATGTGACTCGTGTCGCTGTATCAATTTTCTATGACGTTAACCATTATAAGACGGGCGACATCGTAGTTAGCTAATCAGAACTCCAGTAACATTATTATTATTATTTACTCCTTTTGAGTTTTCACATCAGCATTAGCTGATGGTCTTTCACTGGAGTCTAAGTGACAGCAAGTCTCCTAGGGTCTCCAGGACTCTTCTGAGTATTCTGGCTGATTGCAGCAGTGCAGTGTTCTGAATGGTTTCAATCCTTCCTCTGACATTCCAGACCTATTTCCAATCCTTTTGGGACTGTTCCAAGTGCACAAACCATAATTGGTATCACTTTCACTTTCATATTCCATAACTTTTTCAGTTCTCTGACAAGGTCCAGATATTTGTCCATTTTTTCATTTTCCTTTAGCTTCACCCTGTGATCTGCTGGAACTGCAAAATCCACCAGTTGACAAGTTCTTTCTTTTTGCTAATCAACACTAGGTCTGGTCTTCATTGTTATAGAGATTATGAGTGTGTAACCGAAACTATGCCACCACCGACGTCACACTTCCCTTAGTTATGTATGTCACATTCTCCAAGACTTTATTTTCATCTGAATCTCAGTTATTGATAAAATTACTTTGTATTATTGATTCTGTTAGCATTGTGAACATTGTAGAAAAATGCAATTGTATTTATACATACAACCAAATAGTGGTTTACAGAGTAAATGAAAAGGCAAATTTGCATATTGATCTTAAAATTTAATTTTAATAAATATTTGCTTGGTATTATTGATTTCTAATTGAATGGTTTTATTCTAATAAATATGAGCCAAAACCCAGACGAGAAATCATAAAAGAAATCCATTAACAAAAAGAAATAACTATAATTGTATTCTTTACTATATAATTTAATTAAATAGTTAAATTAGGAAAATTTAGCAACAAAAGCAGCAATCGATGTGAAGAGCTGGCATCCCAACTTTTCTATTCTTCGAATATACGTCCTCTGTTTTAAATCTATTTATATTCTATCTTATAAAGTTTCATTCGTCTTTCTAATTCAGTATGATATTTTATTACATTAAAACATAAGTACATTACGTATTGGTTTCTTTGTTTAATGGTATGATAAACTTCGTGGGTTATCTAATGCCAAATCTATTTCTTAAACAAAATATATATATATATAATATATATATATATAATATATATATGTGTGTGTGTGTGTGTGTGTGTGTGTGTGAAGAGATGGAAGTGAATCCGACGGTATGTAGTATATTAATAAAATTGAAAAAACACAGGTTTAAATAAGTTGAGTGGTAAGTTTATTGGCCGACACTGCAGTGTTTCAATCTATTAATTAGATCATCTTCAGGGCATTTGTTGGTATAAGGAAGGTGATAAAAAATGTTTATCACAGAATAACGAGAAAAGCAAGCGATAGTTCTTGTTTATCAGTCTGGTTAAGATTTGAAATCTGAAGAAAAATAATAAATAAAATAATAATAAATCACCATAATAATCAATTACTAGTACATAATTGTAATATTAATAAAAATATCATCATATAATCAGTTACAATAATAAAACAATAATAATTTAAAACTTTAACTACACAACTCTTACTATAAAACATTTTACTCCCCCCCCACACACACGCCTTTTTTACTCCTCACTTACTTATTTAAAAAAAGTGTACATTTGACACACGTTAGATATCTCTCCCCCTACCCCCTTACATAATAAACGCACACAGCACCTCTTTCATTTTTAGTTTTTAGTTGTTTTTTTTTCTATTTCTAATTTTTCTTTCTAATTTATTGCCGTTATTCCCTGAAATAAAATAGTTGTAGGCCAATTCCTGCAAATTGTTTGTATTTCGCGAAGGCGTTTGGAAAGTTGCCAAAGACATCAAAAGTTCTTTGGAATAAATCACACATCCAAAAATGATGTTAATTAAAAAAAAGGATAGAACAGAAACTGACGACTGAATTGTCCTCAGAGTACTGTTAATTATCTTCTATCTTGTTCATCTTATATTCGCTGCTTTTCTTTTGTCGGATTCTTCTGTTCTCTGCAGGGTTCTTCTGAGTGTTTCTTCTTCATCAGGGTTCTCTCTCTCTCTCTCTCTCTCTCTCTCTCTCTCTCTCTCTCTCTCTGTCTATGGGTTCCATCTTTGTTCTTATTTAATCAGGAACACGGAGACTTATTTTGGGTGTACACACTTTTTTTATTTCCCGATACCATATTAACCCGCGCACAGATTCACCAGCTTCACTATGACTAACTCTAAATCTAACTTTACCAGAACTTTTTCGGTCACTTGACTCTCTAGATCAACCAGAGTCCCGTTTAATTTGATCCTGGGTCACTATGGGCAGGTTTAGCTCAATCGGAAGAGCGCCCACCTAGGAACAATATGGTTTGATACCACACATCGCCAACTCAGTGCATGAGTAGCACAGCTAGGTAAAGTGGGAAGTTGATGGTGGATGTGAAGCTCCACCTTAGATGCACAAACAATATCCCTGCTCTAGCTCTAATGGATACCCTCCTTCGCTGTCTGGTTGATACCGACAATAGGCCACTCCGCCTACTGCGGATAAATTAAAATTCTAAACTAGACTACCTTACAAAAATGATAGGCTATGTCTATCACGATACAACAATAGTCAAGGTTAATAGTGTGGTAAGGATAAGCCGAACTTTTTAGATCGTAGTATTATTTGGATTATTCGGACTATTGTACTTATCTTCATTATTATCTGTACAACGATGTTTCGGCCGATGTGACCCCGGCTTTCTTCAGGTCGAGTTTCTCGGACTCGGGAACCTTTTTGTCGTATTCGGGAGCCATCGCGGAACTTTGAACCTAACCCTTTATTCAGTCCACGGGGGTACCATGTTCTCATTCCGTTAACCATAGCAGGTGTTAAGCTGTGTTAATTATTATCCTATGTTACTGGTGTACCTGTCTAGGATTGAACCTGCAAGTCTAGAGATAAATGTCACTTAGAACTGTCATAAATTTACTCCTTTTATCCACTAGGCTATATGTCCAATTTTTTTTCGATGCAAGTATAATTGGTAGATAAGAAAAGTTTTGGTAACCGGACCTAAAAAATGTCTAAAAAACTTTGGGTTTGGGCTACCCTTACTCAGTAGCGTGCCAATGTAATAAGCCAGGGATGGAAGTAAAAGAACTCCGTACTCCTCCTAGTAGCCAATAAATACGTATTCAGATTTTTCAAAGCTTCACCTACCTGCCTATTTTTAAATCTTACGCATTCATAGTTCAGGAGTATAGTGGCAAAAGATAGGCAATATATTTCAATGATATAGCAACGCAAACAGTTTTGATTGACTGTAACTTGCCGCCTCCTGAAACTGCACCCCCCCACTCATTTTCACTACTGTCCTTACCGCGCTTTTATCCTCAGCTAGAATTATCTGGAGACTTTGGAATGACTTTCATCTTATTTTTCTGCAGGGATAATTTTACACACAATTATTTTGTATCATCAGCTCAAATAGACATTAACTCATTTTTCAAGTGTTTATTTTCTTCATATTTTTGAAAATCCTAGAATCTATTTATTACTACAATTATTATTATGTTTATATACGAGAATAAGGGGGATATTTTTTTAAATAAGTAGATATATACTTTTCCTTTTAGAATTGTTTTTCATGAATGTAAATGTTTGGAATTGATTGGGGTTTTTCTTTGCAAAAATAGGTTTTGGCCAGGAATAGTGTGTCAAAATCCAGACAGAAATAGTCTGCTGGAAGCCATCCTTATCCAGGTCTACAACTGGTTTAAATTTAGAGTGTTCCTTATCCTAGACCGGTTACCACACAGGATTGAATTCAGAGTTTTCCTTCTCCTAGACTGATTGCCAAACCAAGGTTAAACTGTCTGTCATAATATTTACCCATACCTCGAGGTGGGGGATTGATTTATTCATACCTTTCTCAAGCGTGTTAGCGCTATGTGAAATGTTGCCAGCTTCGTTAAGGATGTGTTTTCCTTAATTAAACACTAATCCTATGCAATTATTTTACATATTCAGCCTTGAAAGACTACCCGTAATGTTTAATTAAATGTGATTAATTATTCTAATCAGATAAATAACGCTATGTATGTTTATATTTACCAAGCCCTCCACATAAGCAGGATGTGACACATGTTTAATTTCTCAAGCGGATTTTTAACAGAGTTGAATTCAGAGACTTCCTTTATAAAGACCGGTTTTCTTACAAAGGGTAAACAGTCCAGTCAGACCTACTATTTTAGTCATAGCTGGAGTGAGAATTGTTGGATTCGCCACCTTTCCCAAGATTATCAGCACTATATGAAATGCTATTAGCCTCGTTCTGGATTTGAACTCGGGTAGCTGAGTTCGCTTCATACAATGATAACCGTTACGCTACACGTGCCTCCATTGATACTACAATTATGTATAAACAATTACAACAAACATGGTCCCAAAAACTCTGAGGCAAGAAGCTGGGATGGTTTTATAGGTGTTGTATGGACGATTACAATACCATTGCTTTCGTAGCCTGGTGGTCAAGGAGTTCATATGAAAACACAGGCTTTCTCCGGGGCAAATCTCACAGGAAACTTATCTTTTATTGTTGTTCCCGATACGCGCTGTTCCACGCTATCGCATAAATAATGATCCAAGGGATTTGCGATTTTAAAAACAAAAAATAAAAGCAAGAAAAATAGTTATTTACTGAGCTTAGTCGCGGCATAAGGACAGAAGTATTACGTACCTAGTACGAATCGAACTCACTAACAATGTTCTGGGAATCTGACTTGCTAAACATTATACCCTGTGCGGTGCCCAATATTGATTAAAATACGTGCTGAAATAATATAAATAATAATAATAATAATAATAATAATAATAATGATATATCAAAGCAAAAATTGATAAGACACAACAAAACAATAAATGTATATGACAGAGATGAGACTGTAAACCATGTATTAAGCGGATGTAGCAAACGAGCACAACGGGAATACAAAACTAGGTACGACTGAGTTGGGAAGGTGATCCACTGGGAATTATACAAAAAATTAAATTTTACCATACAACAAAATGGTATATGCATAAACCAGAATCCGTTCTTGAGAATGAAACGCATAAAATTCTCTGGGACTTCGAAATTAAGTCAGATCACCTTATCCTAGCAAGGAGACCAGACCTAGTGTTGATTTAAAAAAACAAACTTTTCAACTGGTGGACAGGGTGAAGATGAAGGAAGCGAAAAGATGGACAAATACCTGGACCGTGCCAGAGAATTAAAAAAAGCTATGGAATATGAAGGTCAAAGTGATACCAATTGTAGTTGGTGCACTTGGCACGGTCCCAAAAAGCTTGAAAAAAGACTGGAAAATCTGGAAATCAGAGGAAAAATTGAGACCACCCAGAATACTGCATTGCTTCGATCGGCTAGAATACTCAGAAGAGTTCTGGAGATGTGAGGAGACTTGCTGTCACTCAAACTCCAGTGAAATACCATCAGTTAACGTTGGTGTGAAAAACTCTAATAATAATTGACTTGCTAAACGTTACACCCTGTGTGGTGCTCAAGATTAATTAAAATACTTGTTGAAATAATAATAAACGTTAAACCATGGGTATCAGAGATTAATTAAAATACATTCGCAAGAATATGCACCCTCCGGGCGTAAGTATTTACGTTTTAATGTAATGAAATATACTAAATTAGAAAGACTAATGAAATTAAATAAAAACGCAAGTAAAAAAAATTACACTTATTTTAATCATATTTTAATTGGTTTCTATATAAAATAATTTATAAGATTGATTTCTATACGTTTGAGAATAAAACAATAATATTAGAGATCAGTATTTATCTATTAAACCCGGTTTTGTTAAAACCAGTATGCAAATTATTTACACCATACATTATGTAAACCTTTATTTCTTAGTGATATCTAAGACTCATTAAAATATTTTGAACGCACTAATAACGTGCACTTTTGGGGGCAAATCTAACTCATGTTTTCACGGAGACATCGTTAATAAATAAGATTTATTCTATGTAGTAATGATTTTGACTATAAATTAAATACTCATTGATAAACGTATGCAATTCCTGATGGTATTGTGACGTAGTTTTGGTTACACCGAATCTCCATTATAATAAGATGATGAAGTAATATAATAATAATAATAATAATAATAATACGGTCCCAAAAGGATTGGAAAAGGGGTTGGAAAGTTTGGAAATCAGAGGAAGGTTTGAAACCATTCAGAACACTGCACTGCTGCAATCTGCCAGAATACTCAGAAGAGTCCTGGAGACCTGAGGAGACTTGCTGTCACTCAGACTCCAGTGAAAGACCATCAGCAAATGCTGATGTGAAAACTCAAAGGGAGTGAATAATAATAATAATAATAATAATAATAATAATAATAATAATAATAATAATAATAATAATAAAGAATCCGTCCTAGAAAATGAGACTCATACAATTTTGTGTTTTTGATCACCAAATCCCGACCAGAAGGCCAAACTAACGAGAAGAAAAAGAACGTGCCATCTAAGGAATTTTGATGTTCCGACAGACCACAAGTTAAAAATGAAAGAAAACGAAAATATAAACAAATACTTGGATCTTGCCAGAGAACTGAAACAAAAACTGTGGGACATGAGGGAAAAGCTGATACTAATTCTATTTGGAGTCTTTGGAACGGTGTCTAAGAGTTTTGAAAGGAGACAAGAGAAATTAGAAATTTTGCTAAGAATCGAGACCATCCAGACATTGAATAAACAAATAATAAAGTTAAAAATTTAATAAACAAATCGGACAGACGCTTTTCATTTTATAAAACATCTTTCCGATACAATTTCGAAAAAGAAAAACAAACTAAAATCATAAAAATCAAGTTATATTCACTTAATTCAATTTTAGGACCATATTACCTTAAGGCACCCCTTTTTGATCTCGATTAAGAAAGGAGATGTTTTTCATTTACACTGTCAATATCCGGTTGTTAGTTAGGGGTTAGATTTGGGGTTAGTTTTATTTTTATAATTTTAAATCTAAAAATCGTCTGTTAACACAACCGGATATTGACGGTGTAAATGAAAAACATGTCCTTTCTTAATCGAGATCAAAAAGGGGTGCCTGAAGGTAATATGGTCCCAATTTTAAATTTATTAAGAAAAGATATTATTAAAAGAAAGTTGTGTGTTGTTAACCTAAATTTCCCCGACGGATGTAGCAAGTTTTTTTTGTTTTTTTTACCTGAATGATGAGACATTTCAAAGCTTACAATCTATTAACTTCACAATTCATTCTATTCGAATAAAGTCCTATTAACATTGTAATCTAAGTTTTATGATTAATTATAATGGCACGTGCAAGAGCGGCTTATGGTTGGATCGCAGTGGTTGGGAACCGCTGCGAGCGGCTTAAAGTTAGCAAAGAGTCAAAATCGGCGAGAATACTCTGAAGAGTCCTGGAGACCTGGAGAGTCTTGTAGAAATTTGCACTCCAGAGATCGTACACCAGATATCGCTGGTTAGTATTTTTGTCATAATACAAAACCTAAATTCTGTTTTTTGTTGTTTTTTTTTAGCTCACCCTGTATATATACTATTACTGATGCAGACTACCAGCACAAAAAAAAACAGAACCCAAATTCTAGGGGATTTTTTTGTGGGGACGGAGGTCACTCTGTATTTGGTAAATTATTTTTTCGTTTTTTTTTTGTTTCACCTACTGCTACTCCTCCTCCTCCTCCTCCTGCTGCTGCTGGAACCAAATTCTGATTTCAAAAGAGAGATTCCATTCCAAGCATGTAGAAATTGAATGATTAGCACAACGCTATCTTCGGAAAAACAGATGCATCCATAAATGTATATGTATGGAGAAATAAAGACGGATCGATTCAGATGGAAAGAAAAAAATCGATCAGATTTTTTTGGGTCAATAAAGAAAACTTGTACAACACGACATAACACAGCCAATCAAATATGATTTGAAGATAATAGAAAATAATATGAATAGAAGAAAAAAACACGATCAAATCTTTTTCCAAGCATTGGAGTCATTAGAAAATAAAAACGGATGTGAGTTCGAATATCGCCGGGGGTTTATTCATCATTTCCTATATACGCAGCACGTTAACAACCATAGATTAACAGTTTGAGTTACAATAAAAAGCCACACAAGAAGAAGAAGAAGAAGAAGAAGAAGAAGAAGAAGAAGAAGAAGAAGAAGTTGCACACGAGAAGACCTGTGTATGGTGAAGAAGAAGAAGAAGAAGAAGAAGAAGAAGAAGAAGAAGAAGAAGAAGAAGAAACTCAACTGTCATAGTGGATTTTGGTCTACCAGCAAACCTTAGAGTGAAAGTAAAAGAAGGCGAAAAGCTGGAAAACTACCTGGACCTTGCTAGAGAACTGAAAAAAATCTGTGGAAAATTGTAGTTGGTCTACTTGGAATGATCTCCAAAGGTTTGGTAAAAAATGGAAGGATTGATAATCAAAAAGATCAAAACCATCCAGACTACAGCATTATTAAGATCGACTCTGATACTCTGAACAGTCCTGGAGACATAAAGGTATTTACTGTCACTCAGGCTCAAGAGAAAGGCCACCACCTAACGCTGGTGTGAAAAACTCGCTAGGAGGAAAATAATAATAATATTAATAATAATAATAATAATAATAATAATAATAATAATAATAATGACGTGTCATCTCGTGGATTTTGCCCGGTGCACCACAGAGTGAAGGAGAAAGAATATATATATATATATATATATATAGGAAAAATGAATGGAAGTGAATCCGACAGTGTGAAATAAATATTTTAGAAAAAAAACAAAAAAACACATGATGTTAAAATTCGCTGACAGAAATCTGTTTCGACCCTTTATTGAAGTGGACTTCATCAAGAGCGATGTGTGTATGATAGAGAGACGGTATGAGTGGACCGTTATAAGACGAAAGTAGTACAGACGAAACGTTCAATTTTATAGCCGGAATTTAAAAAAAAAAAAAATTAATTTAGAAAATGGATATTCTGTTTTGAAAATAAAATAAAATAAATTTGATTTGATTTTATTAAATCAGAAGCATTATAGTCCACAAAGAAAACTCAAAAGAGTTTTATGTAAATATGTATAAAAATGTATAAGAAAGTATCAAAAAGTTTAAAAAATCCCAGCACAGCAGACCACGATATTCACCGGAGAAGATGTAGAAATCCATATATATATATATATATATATATATATATATATATATATATATATATAGATCCGAAGAGAGAAAAGTAAATGTAAATATTTTATAATAAAAGGTCCACACAGTGGTTTAAAAAAATTATTTTAGCGGGTGTGACACGTGTTTCAGGTTGTTTAAAATACTTTTCAATCTAATATGATTTTTCTTTTGTAGAGGTGTGGTTGGTCATGACCAATCTGCAAATCTGCTAAGACTGCACAAGAATTGTTTTAATTCTACGAAAAGTCTCCAAATAGTAATTGGAAAATACTTCAATATTTTACTATAGTTCACCAAATGTATTTTTCATGTCTTAGCTAATCAATTGATTAATTGGAATTAAGTTTTTCATTGCCCTAGACTGATTGCTTTACAAAAACTAAACAACCAAGCTTGGTCCTACTATCTATCAAAACCTGCGGGGAAGAATAGATGAATTCTTGTCTTTCCCAAGAACCTTGGCGCGAAGCGAAATGCAAACAGGCTTTCCGGTATTCGAACGCCGACTTAATTTCCTACGACCATAACCGTTACGTTAAGACCGTCATCCTCCATCGTCCACCGTCATATGGTCGCGAGGTCACTTCTGCATCTCGAACTTATCAGTTCATTACTTAGGCCAGACGGGGGATCGGAGAGGTACCTGTCTATGGGCTAAATAGAAGAAATGTGTTTAAAAAATTTAAAATAACATTGAGTACCCATGAAGAATTAATAAAACAAAATGTATTCGGCATAAAATAATCCAACATGGCTTTACATGCCGTAAAATCCAACCAACCAACCAACAAATATATATATATATATATGGTAGAAATGTGAGGAGGTTAATCCGACAGTATGTGGAGAAAAATAGACAAACACGGGATGTTGTCTACTTTTATACACACATATATATATATATATATATATATATATATATATGTGTGTGTGTGTGTGTGTGTGTATGTATATATATATACATACATATATGTGTGTGTGTGTGTGTAGAGAGAGAGAGAGAGAGAGAGGGCGAGAGAGAGAGCGAGAAGGAAAGAGATAAACAGAGGGAGGTAGGGATTGAGAGGGAGAAAAGAAAGATGATATTATTTATGCGAACTCGTATACGTTTGAGTGAGTTATCTTTATGAAACAAATAACAATTTAGAAAATTCTACAAAATACCATTACATTAATCCCACCGTCCTCCATCATATAGACACTAGGTCACCTCTACATCTCGAGCTTATCAGGTTTTTTCCAACCCACCTCGAAATCTCGAGAAACCTTTTCAATTATGTTTGTGATTAGTAGAAACTTAAATAACATGTTAATAGATTTTGTTGAGATTTCTTACCAGCTGAACACGTGTTGTTCTCAGTCACATTATTTTTTCTTTTCTTTTCTTAGCGACGCTCAATTGATAAATGGACAAAGATTACCTTCATCAAAACATCTGTGTTTTGTTTGTGCACTCACTGAAATAGGAGGCACAATACGAATACGAATATTCCTCGTAGTCTCTAGATGAGTAGGATGCGACACAAGGTCAATTTCTAAGCGGGATTTAACAGGTTTAAATTCAGTGTTTTCATTCTCCTAGACCAGTTGCCATACTAAGGTTAAATACCCTAGTCTTCCTTATCATTTACTCAGAACTGGAGGGAGAATAGTTTGATTCATACCTTTCCCAAGGATATTATCGCTCTGTGAAATGCAAACAACCATGTCAAGGTTTTGAACTCAGTTCGCTTTGTCCATTTTCTACAATGATAACCATTACATCAGAAACACCTCCGGGAAAATTTTATAAAGAATAAATGCTAATGTCTATGTATCTCTCTCTGTCATACCCCCTCTCTCTCTCCGTCGCCCCTCTCTCTCCGTTGTGCATCTCTCTCTCTCTCTCTCTCTCTCTCTCTCTTTCTCGTCCTCTCCTCTCTATCCCTCCATCGTCCTCTGTTTCTCTGTCTTTTTATCTTTCAATCTCTCTATCATCCCCCAACTCTCTCTCTCTCTCTCTCTCTCTCTCTCTCTCTTTCTCTCTCTCAATCGTCTGCTCTCTCTCCCCTCTATATTTGTTTTCTCTCTCCCAAACGCCCATCTCTCTCTCAACCGTATCGCCTCTCTCCCCTTCTATATATCTCATTGTCACTCTGCAACCCTCAATTCTCTCTCTAAATCCCTCCTCTCTCTCTCTCTCTTTATATTGCTCATTTTCTCTCTCTACCGCCCATCTCTTTCAGTCGTTCCCCTATCTCCCCTTGTATGTCTCTACTCTCTCCAACCCCCATCTCTCTCTCTCTCTCTCTCTCTCTCAATCGTCTCGACACTCTCACCTTCTATATCTCTGTGTGGTTGCAAAATCGTTGCTTCCAATGAGTTTAAGTGGCTCCGATGTATACCTTACTGAAACCAACAAGCTATTATTATTTGGTTTGCAATAATCTACGTTAAATAAGTATCTTCTTTACTTCTACATTTGGAAAATAAGGTGAGATTTATTTTTACAACGGGAATACAACATCTCATTCTTATCGAATCATATTTTTCCAGGGAATTTCTGTTGAATACCTAATACTTTCTATTGTTTTTTTAAGAAAGTACTTATTTATTGAAATTACTAAACATTACCCTCCTGGTGAGTTGGTTGGTTGGTTGGTTGGTTGGTTGGCCGGCAAGTTAACCCTTGCTGATTTATTCTATTCCAAAGTCAGTTTAACAATAATGATCTCCATTTATATTCGCAATAATTAAAACAGATAAACACTTCATTATCGTAAACAGATCTATGTACATAATTCAATAGATAGATAGATAAATAGATAGATAGATTGATTGATTGATTTTATTTTGGCCAAGAACATTTTAGCACCCCCGAATAGAAAGATATGTACAGATTTAGATTGAAATAAACGGATAAATAGGAAGAGTGATATATATATATATATATATATATATATATATATATATATATAATAAGAGTCAGACGAACCTACTATTAGTTTCGCATAAAGCTCTTCAGGGCTAAAATCTGACTCTATCTGAATCTAGCGCTTTTATATTGGGCACATTGCCAATGGTCACAGGAATATATATATATATATATATATATATATATATATATATATATATATATATTGGCACATTTATATTGGGCACATTGCCAATGGTCACAGGAATATATATATATATATATATATATATATATATATATATATATATATATATATATTCCTGTGACCATTGGCAATGTGCCCAATATAGAAGCGCTACAACGCGAACCATCCTCTTTCTTTCATCTGGACATTCGGTGAAAGACAGATGAGTTTACTTACACCTCTGCCACACGCACGTGCTCGCATTTTTGGCCACGCTGACCTTCGGTCACAACTCCAAAATTCTAAAGGTAAAGTAATTGCCTTTCATTACACACCTCTTCACACTACGACCAGGAACTGCCTATTTACAAGGAACTCTATCAAAGAGACATATCTAACAACACTTTACACATACCAACAAAAACTACCGTCGCAAAGACACTATTCCTCGGACGCACAACTCTTCCTCTTCCTGAACCTGTTGTCTCTGCTTTTTTTTTTTCGTAATGAATATCTTTATCCTGTTCTAATTGTGTTGTTTGCATTCTTGTTTCAATCTCTGATTATAAATCCGAATGTCAGTGTGTCACTGCACTTTTTTTCCTAACTTAACGCCTAGAAGCCGTAGCCTAACGTATCATACCATTTTGGAATCATACTGATTTCTTAAGCAAATCTAGAAACATTCCAGTCCCAATCCTGACCCGCAAACCTGAAGTTTCTTATTCCCAAATTTTAATTACTGCGATCGTTTTCTGTGATTTTTGCGACGATTTATTTTTTTTTAATTTATTTATTTTTTTTTTTGGACGATAACATTTTTTATAACTTGGAAATAAATTTGGGAATAATCGAAATTAATTTCAAATCCAGCGAAAGTCAGCCAATATAGAAATAATTGTTGTATGGAAGGTGGGACCTAAGTATATTAAATTGTCTTTAGCGCAGAGTTCATAATACAGTAGACCCACAATAGATCATGACCAATCCACACATGTACACACGCACGTAAAAAAAATAGCTGCGCCTGGAGAACACACATAAATAAACAAACAAACTACTAAAGCCTACCTAATAATCTATTAATAATGAAGATTGTTTGTATTTCTGTCTGTAACAAAACCTACGTCATATCTGTACATCACAGCTTACGTCACAATATTCTTATGCTATATACACCCAAAATTTGAGTAAGCAATTTTAGAAATTGATTTTTACTCTCGTCCTTTTTTTTACAGTAACAAGAAGTTAACTAAAATGTTTACAAATAGATAAATATCTACGATTTTGTGTAAAATTGATGTGGAAAATATTCAAAATAATTGTTTGATTATTACATGCACGCAACATTTTATTTGAGAGGGATGGGGCTCGGTTTTCATTTCAAATTGTTTAATTTTTAAAATTTGTACTCCTTTAATAAATATGAGGATTTGTCTTACTTATGATACAAACCCTCTGACATTGAATGTTTAACCCCCACCCTCTCAGGCAATGTCTTTCAAGAATTAATTTTTACGACGCCCGGAGGGTGTTTTCTGTTGCTAATAATATAATAATAATAATAAGGAGATAAGCCAAACCTGGAATGATACTAACACATTGCTGGACAGACACACACACATAAATACATATAAACACATGCACACACAGACTTACACACAGGCAGAGAATTTGAAGGAAGACATCACCAGTCACACAACAGAATGGACAGGTACTAACAACAAGTTAACAGTTCCAGACTTTCAGAAATCTTCTGACAAAGAAATCTTTATCTCGAAATATTAAGAATAACTCAAAGGTAAGCAAACGTCATCATAGTTACATCAATTTCTTTTTCACTTGCATTGTGATAACCTTCAAAACCAACCACCAATCCAAATTGTCTTTAGATTAAGTGGCAGACGATGAATTGTTGTTGAACTTTTAAAAGGTAATGCAATACTTAAATGCAGAGATCAATTTTGAGTTATTCTGTAGTTTATTGTTGCCTGTCAAATACGGCAGCAATATGCCTCACAAAAAAGATATCTCCACCAACAGAGAAAACAGATTTGCAATCAAGAGACAAGGTTGTAGCGAGGAAAAGAAAGTCCCGTGCAAATGAAACAAATGTTATTTCTCAGAATTTTTGGATGAGACTTGATAATTAGTATTATTTGTATTATTCGCAATATTGTCCTCATCTTCATTGTTATCTGTACAACGTTTTGGCCGTGTGCCCTCCAGCTTTCTTCAGGTATTTCTTTTCGGACTCAGGAACCTTCTTTTCGGACTCGGCAACCTTCTTGTCGTAATCGGGAGCTATCACAGAACTTTGAACTTAAGCCTTTATTCAGTCCACGGGGGTATCCTGTTCTCATTTCGCTAACCATAGCTGGGGTACAGGTGTTAAGCTGTGTTAATTATTATCCTATGTTACTGCTGCCCCTGACCAGGACTGAACCTGCAGTCTAGAGATAACTGTCACTTAGAACTGTCTTAAATTAACTCCTTTATCCACTAGGCTATGTGTCCAAATGTTGTGTCTTACAGCTTTGAAATAAGTTTCAAATAGACAAATTATATCATTGTCTTTATGAAAACTATTTATTGTTTGAAACATATAGTTCAAGTTTAATAAAAAATGTAATATGCGCTTAATGCATGAAGTGTCATTGTTGGGCCGAAAACCAAATGAAAAGCCATCCGCAGGGATTGGCTCAATTGCTACCCGATAAGGGCGGCTTTTAAGCGAGTTGCATATTGCTGTACGAGCCAAAAAACACCTTTTAATTATAAAATATGTATAAAAGAACATATACAAAAACAATTTTTTTAAATGTTAGAACAACTTTATATTGATAATTATGATATTTCGGAATGTTGTCTCCTCTTTATTAAGTATAAACACAACGTTCAGGTCACTGTAACCTGGGGCTCTGGTTTAGGTGTTTTTATTTATTATTGTAATTACCTTAAAGTAAGTCATCTTCAGAGGATTACTCATGAATTCAAACGCAGTTTCGGAGCTTAATCGTTACTGTTCTCTCAAAGAAGCTTCAAGCAGCATAAATGCCAGAGTACATATTGACAAAATTGTGATTACATGTAGATCAAATATATATATCAAACCTCATCTCATAAATAAACATAAAAACTTTATATTAATGTCCATTTCTAATAATGAAATATCTTAGTTTATATATGTACGAAGGTGAGTCAAAAAGTAATACCATTTTGTTTAGGACATATAATTACCAACAGAGGATCCTGTATCATACATATCGTCACTGGAATAATGTTTGCCTCAGACTATCATCTCTCTGGCCACATGTAAAAGGGTTTGAGAGGCAAATATTATTCCAGTGACGAGGAAGTGAAATATGTAGTGAAGAAGTGGCTCAAAGAACAGTCAACATAATTTTACGGGACAGGAATACATGCTCTCATTTGAAGGTGGAACATTGCTATTAAGAGAAACGGTGACTGTGTGGAGAAGTAGGAATGTGATCCACAGAGGACCAGCTTCATTTTTTATGTCTGATACATGTTCCTGTGTTGGTAATTATACCTGTCCTAAACAAAATGGCCTTACTTTTTTACTCACCCTCGTATATAAAATACCTGGTACTATTTAACCAATAGCTATGGATATGAGGGGGTTAATATCGGGTGCAAATTTATTATTCAGAAAGTAAACATAATAGCGCGACTGTAGTTCGAACTCGCTAACTGCAATGTCGCAGGACTGTTCATTAGTCACTATGCAATGGAGACTCTTCCTCAATCAGTTTCGAAATATATTTATTAGTTTCAAAATCGTATTTATTAGTTTAATATCGGAAGAATTATTTTTAAGAATTTGTACAAATACAATTAGTTCTGCTTTGGTTTCCTTTTTTAATCCGCCCTGTCGGCTGGGGCGTTAGAATGCACCGACTGCACCTCTGCAGAGGGGTAAGACTCCCCCAATGGGGCCACCTGTTGGCCGTGGGTGGCGACCCGTGATGCTTAAGGATAGAGCCCAGGTGGATGAGCAGTTCATGACTTGCAATACTCCACTTTGGCCCTATCTTGGGCTAGACGGGCGGTCAGAGAGGCCCTCTCTGATCAATCGGTTGGTCACGTCAAGCCCTAGCACTTATATGATTTTCCCAACCCTATTGCCCTTATGGCAAGCCCCATCCCCTTTTTATCATATGGGTGCTAGAAGGCGGTGACTGAGGGTCTACAAGTCCTGGGAATGACGTTAAACTCTATCTGATGGTGAGGTTCCACTTTTGGAGTCTTGGGGAATGAGGGGCACCCCTTCATCACCATTGCTCCCTGGTCCACTCTGACCCAGAGTTGTAGTACCTGTTAGAGTCCCATCTATGGGTTAAATAGAAAAACATGAGTTGATAAACAAAATTGTATTATGCATTAAGAATGAATTTATTTCACAAATTTGTCGGCATTAAATGACCCACCGAGGTTGATATGCCGTAAGACAAAACAAAAAAACCTTTTTTAATGGCATAACAACCTTTGTAGCTTATGTAATACCAAAGCTATCCTTGTAGAAGAACAGTTGTGGTACTATTTTACCCACAGCTGGGGGGAAATATCTGCTAGCCATGACTCTACAATAGGACACCCTCTCATGATAATATTTAACCCATAGATGGTAGGATGAGCGAGTCCATATCTATGCTGAGGGTATTAGTCCGATAGTGAACATAATAGTACCAGTGGAGTTCGGGTTAATGCAATGTCGCAGTTCAACACGTTAGCCACGAGTACTTCCCCTTTTTACGTAAGAGAACATGGTTATATGTCCTATTTTAATCTTAAGCTTTTATATTATTTAATGTGTTCTGTTAAAACTTTGTAATCTTGCTAGAATTATTTTTGCTGTCATAGTTAATTATTAATATAATAATTATTATTATCATTCCTACTAGGTATTAACTATGAAAAATTCATGGTTATATTTGAATTACTATGAGAATCGTTTTTATTCATTTCTTTTAGAAAGAAACTAATTATAGATATCTTTTATAAGCATTGAAGTGAGGCTAAAGAAAGAAAGAAAGACAGAAAGATTAAATGAGATTTGCCTTAAATAACGAAAGAAAGAAACTAAGCAGTTATTTTATGTTTTAAAAAGATTTGTTCATTACTGGTGTTAATTTGTTATAATACACGGGTTATATATATATATATATATATATATATATATATATATATATATATATATATATATATATAAAGAGGCAAATAAACAACGATGTGCTTTTTTAGCCAACAATTTTTGTGAGATTATGTGCTTAATTGAAGACCGCCTTGTGCGTGATTCGAACTCTGATTGTCAAGCTGACAGATCACACACAAAGCAGTCTTCCTGCCTATAGCTCTGCCGATGAGGCCTAATAGGCCGAAATGTACATACAGAGATTGATTTTTCTCGATTTTTTTAGGCTTACATTTAAATAGGTATGCCCGCCTAATTAATTAATTATTAATTAATTAATTTTCAAAATTAGGTACGACTTCAATTAAGCACATATTCTCCCATATATATATATATATATATATATATATATATATATATATATATATATATATAGAGAGAGAGAGAGAGAGAGAGAGATCTACAGTACTTTATAAAAATTTGGCTGCGAACTTATGTGAATAGTAGCGAGGATACCACGCGTAACCCGTGTATCATAACAAATATATATATATATATATATATATATATATATATATATATATATATATATATATATATATATATATATATATATATATATTGTCTACAGAAATAAATAATAAAAAACATAATCTATGTTTTGTATACGTGACAAGAAAATGGTTTTAATTTCAACGTTATTTTTCCTGTAATTTTCCGTTGTCACAGATCTGTCATAATTCTGTGCATGTTTTTATGAATAAAACGTATAATTTGTTCTGTCTGAAATGTTTTAATTAATAGTCTCGTGTTTTTAACTTTACTGAATAGATGGCCGTTTTTTTTTCTTTAAATAAAATTACAAAATAGCATTATTACAAATAAACTAGTTTTCGTCATCTACCATTTCGCATTCCATAACTTAACTCGTGGTCAACCCTTGAAAGAAAAAAATATAGGACTGTGTGTGCGTGTGCGTGTGTGCGTGAGTGTGCATGTTTGTATGATTGTGTGAACATGGACGTATAAGGGCCAAAGTCAGAGTAGGTCAGAACTAAAATGTATGTCCTCTTTTTTCCTAACCCACAAAGTTTTGATAAGATAATTAATTTACACAAGATTATGTGGATGACTGCATTATTCTAATTGACTCACACTAGGCTGCTCTTTTCTATAATTTCATTTTTTGTTACCCCCCTCCCCAACAAAAAAATAACAGTGGGGGTCTTTTAATAATCTAGGATTTGTGCGTGTGCGCACGCGCGTGTGTATGTGTGTGGTTTTAACCCAGCTCCATTCAAATTTTGCTTATTTACTAAACTGAAGGTTTATCTTAAATGTAAGATTTGAGAGCATAGTCATTATTATGTAGGGTTATTTTCGTATTTGCCTGGGGAGTTGTCTGCCCGTTTAGGGTCGCTGGTTCCCGCTAGGGGCCTTGTGTATTTAAGCGGCTGATTTGAACTTCTCTTCCTCTCTTTGCCTGCTGCTCGACCTACGAGACACAATGAGGTAGTCTTATGACTACCCCTTTCTTGTTGGGGCCTCGGCCCTTAACACTGGCTACTCACTGCTAGTAAGTCTCTTATACGATATACGACTATCCTTTAGTCATGTATCCGTAACTACGTTTTTATGTGCATTCAGGTATCTCTTTGATACCTAAATATCTTGTATTTTACCATTCATGAATGTGTCATTATCTCTACTCTTGTATATGTATCTATGTACTTTATGTATCTCATCATATCCATGTGCTGTATACCTATTAAATGTTTTGTCTATCAACCTTTGTCGGAGTTTGTTTGCGTTGCAACGAGTTATGACTTTGTCATAACCTTTGAATCTTACAATTAAAATAAATAAATTCTATATTCATTTTATGTTTAAGAGCAGATTTGTACATTACTGGTGTTAATTTACTATAATGGGTGACTCTGTTTGCATTTCACATAATGCTATTAAACTGTGGAAAAGATATGCATCTAAATATTCTCCCCCAACCTATGGGTAATTAGTAGGACAGACTGGGCTCTTTATCCTTGGTAGGTAACCGGTCTAAAAGAAGGAAAACTCTGAATTCATACCTGCTAAACTTTGCTTAAAAATTGATCTTGTGTCACATCCTTCTCGTGCAGAGGGGTTGGTAAATACATACGGCTAAAACACAGTAAATAAATAAGACCATTTCCAGTCCAATTTCCAAGTGAATGTCTGCATGTGGCCAAAGTTAGAATATTCAGCACTGTAAGTCAGACCTACAATGTATGTTCCCTTTTCGCAGTCCACTAAATTTCAATACGGTAATTTATTTACAGAAAAATATTGGGATGACCGCACAGTGATAATTGGCTCACACTAACCAGCTCCTTTTTGTCAGAATCTTTTTAGCCTGAGGGGGATTTTAATTCTCTAGGACATGTGCGTGTTTGTCTCCAGCTGTGTGTATCCACACACACGCGCGTGCACGTATGTGTATGTGTGCGTTCTAACCAATCTCCATTCAACTTATTCTCATTTAATAAACTGAATATCTATCTTAAGTGTAAGATTTGAGTGCATAGATTCTATTAAAATGAATAGATACTATACTTATTATTAAGTTTACAAACAGATGATTTGTACATTACTGGTGTTAATTTGCTATAATGGACGAGGCTGTTTGCATTTCACGTAACACTAATACCCCTTGAAAAGATATGCTTACTATTCTCCCTCCACCTATGGGTAAATAGTAGGACAGACTGGACTCTTTAACCTTGGTATGGTAACCAGTCTAGAAGTAAATCTCTGAAATCATACCGGGTAAACTTCACTTAAAATTGATCTCATGTTACATCCTCCTGTTGAAATACTTTAAACGAATAAAACTATTTCCAGTCCAATCTGTAACTAAATCTTTGTAGGTGAACATCACTTACCTGCCATAGTTTTACTGTTTTATGCTAGGACATACAAAGTATAATTAGTCATGGGAATCCTGATGATGATCATCATGACATATATAAATGTGAAACGTCTGTAGGTTTTGTGTGTGTGTGTGTGTGTGTGTGTGTGTGTGTGTGTGTGTCTAGTTCTTATTCAAAAACTAGGATGCTTACTAACAATAATAACCACTAGGTGGCGTGACCAACGTAGTATATAAAATCAGCACCAAAGTCAAACTCTCTTTCTGTCCCGACAATCAAGTAACACACGCCCCTAACAACCCCCTATCGCATGGCACACGGCAGCATGTCTCCAAAGATGTAAGACTTAATTCAAAACTTCTATTTAACTTATATTTACTTACTATAAAGATGTTCAACTCACACAAAGACATTCCTCATTCAGCATTTTCATACTCTATTAATGGAGGATATGTGCTTAACTGAAGTCATACCTAGTTTTGAAAATTAATTAGTTCATAATTAATGAATTTAGGCGGGCATATATGTTCAAATGTAAGGCTAAACAAATCGAGAAAATGTCAATCCCTGAATGTACATTTCGACCTATTCAGGGATTGACATTTTCTCGATTTGTTTAGCCTTACATTTGAACATATATGCCCACCTAAATCCATTAACTATTAACTAATTAATTTTCAAAATTAGGTATGACTTCAAGTAAGCACATATACTTTAAAAATTGTCGGCTAAAAGCCATATCAAATAAACACATTGTTTATTTACTCACTCTCATACTCTATTAAATACACATATCAACGACTCTACAATTTACTAAATACTCTTCCTATCACATTAGGATATATGCACATAGAACTATTAGGACATTCCTTCCTACATACAATCACCTCTGTCGGCTGATGCTGTAGAATATACCGACTGCACCTCTGCAGAGGGGTAAGAACCCACTCCAATGTGCCTACTTGTTGGCTCTAGCTGGAGACGCGTAATCCTTAAGGATGGGATCCTGGTGGCTGAGCAGTCCATGACATGAAACATTCTACTTTGGCCCTTGCTTGAGCCAGACGGGCTTTCAGCAAGCCCTAGCATCTATACAATTGTCCCAATCGTATTGCTCATGGCAAATCCCCTTTTATCATATATGTGCTATAAGGTGGTGGCTGAGTGTCCTAGTGTCTTGGATATGAAGGTAAACTGTATTAAAGTTCCAATTCTAAAGGTCTGGGCAGTTGCCCTTCATCACCATTACTCCTAGGTTCACTCTGACCATGAGTGGTAGTACCTGTTAGGATCCCATATATGGGTTAAAAATATTTAAAAAAAAACAGGAATTTAAAAAAATAAAATAACATTATTTGTTAATAACTCAAGGTAACTTATCTTTTTCTCATTAGATTTTTATTTTCCCCCAAATCAAACTGCGCTGAGTAAGAGAACACGTCTCGCTCAGTCACCGGGCCGTTCCAAACAAACCTAACATTCTCATCTCTCACTTTTCCCTTTCACACTTCGCCACGTGACACTTATGGACCAGTAGAAAAAATGCCATGTGGTGTTGTGCTGACTCATCGTAAAAATGTTCAGAGCACCCACCTGGGAGCTACAAGGTTCCGGGTTCGATCCCGACCATCACCAAGTCAAACGCATGAGTAGCTCATATTGTATCTTGCGGTAAAGTGGGGAGCTGATGATAGGTATGGCACGCCACCTCAAGTGCAATAACCTATCTACCTGATCTAGTGCCAGAGAAAAAAAAGGGGATAGACTCCCTCGCTGTCCGATTGATACCGATAATAGGCCACCCCACCGACTTTACTTTTATTTTATTGCGCTCTGATCCACACGGCTTCTTTGTTGCTGCGGATCGATAACAATTGTGCAAATAAAAGAATGAAAGAAAATACTAGTGAAAAAATTGATGGATGCTATAGGAAATTTGATATACATATATACATAATGTGTTGTTATGGGTCCAACGGGAGAAAAATAGATATTTTATAAAAAAAGGCTTTCAAAAAGGATTTTTTTAAAAAATGTATTAACTTACATATGCGACACGTGTTTCAGATCTGTTATCTTCTTCAGGCATTGAATTATTATTTTGGCAGAATATGTCCGATATTTGATAGGTTGTGTGTGTTTTTGTAACTTATTTTTTGATTATAATGGTTGTGTAATAACGGTTGAACGTTAAAAAACATAATGTTTTTAAAAAAACATAATCCTTTTTGCAAACCTTCTTTTTTATAACATATATATATATATATATATATATATATATATATATATTATATATATTCACATCTATGTATTTATATATATTTATATTTATATAAATATGTATATATATATATATTCATATATATGAATATATTGATATATATACATATATATATATATCCCTGTATATATATATATACACACATATATATTTATGTTCATACGCACATACACTCACATACACACATACACATACACACGCTCAAACACACACACACACACACACACACACACACACACACATATATATATATATATATATATATATATATAATTTGTTATCACCTTCCATATACCAACAAATGCCCTGAAGATGATCTACTTAATAGATTGAAACACTGCAGCGTCGGCCAATAAACTTACCACTCAACTTATTTAAACCTGTGTTTTTTCAATTTTTAATATACCATATATATATATATATATATATATATATATATATATATATATTATATTTAGTGGATATATGTATATATATATATATATATATATATATATATATATGAATATTTTAGTGGATTATATATATATATATATATATATATATATATATATATATATATATATATATATATATATATATATTATATATATATATATATATATATATATATATATATATATCCCACTAAGAATATTCCTATAACTAAAGGTAAATGGCACTTATCAAACCTAACCTTCTGGAATTGAAATAGCTGAGAAAAAAATCAAGTTTCGCTGTGTAAATTTAACTTTTTTTCCTGTGAAGTCAACACCTGCCACTATTTTTCATATAACCTGTGGCAATATTGGACAATTACTATAAAAGTGCAAATGTTTCCTCCTTGCTGGTGAAGAGAATAATGTTTTTACACGAACAGAAATATGTAAAATCTTAAAATGGTCTCCTAGGAATCATCAAACAAAAACACTTAAAAAAAAAAAAAACATCACTTCCTAAAAATCATTTCAAAATCTGTAACAAGAAATCTGTATGGATATTTTTAGAAGAAAGCGAAAATAAAAATGAAAAAATAAAAACAAAAATATTTAAATCATAACAAAACAAAAGTAACTCTTCAGCGTTTGAGGTAGTAAAATAAATATAAGAAATGTCTTATATAAGACTTTTTTAAAAAGTTCTGTTGGCTCTCAATAAAATAAAAACAACGTTATAAAAATAATGAAAACATTAAAATCTTCTGATTTCTAATGTAGGTATTTACTTAATGTGTTAACCACACGTAGGATCGAACACAAAATACGAAGTATAGGTAATCCATTGAGGATTGAACTCGCTATTATTACTGTAGCAAGGAATCTGCGAGATTAGTTGGCTAACCATTATACCATGATGTATTGTGATATCCCGATGCCAAAATATTTTGTCCCCAAGAAATAAAAGACTCTCTCTCTCTCTCTCTCTCTCTCTCTCTCTCTCTCTCTCTCTCTCTCTCTCTCTCTCTCTCTCTCGCGCGCGCGCGCTATATATATATATATATATATATATATATATATATGAATAAAAGGCCTTAAATACCATGGGAATCGTGGTTATGGACCATTTCCACTCGTGAGGCATACTCACGAGTGGAAATAGTCCATAACCACGATACCCACGGTATTTAAGGCCTTTTTATTCACAAATAACTTTGCTCTGTTTACAATAATTAAACATTGAGCTCTCATACGGAACCTGAACTCTACAACAAACTACTGGTATAGAATTAGGACCAGCCTAGAATCACCTTGTACCAAGAAACTTGGTACCGCACCAAAGTATATATATATATATATATATATATATATATTGAAGAGAAAAGAAAACACCCGAGACTCTGATAGAAGGGAGGCAACTTGTGCATTAGCATATTATAACAATCTGATAACAGAAGAATGGTACACTAGTATGCTACAAAATCCTCAAATTACATTCCTCAGTATCAATTTGATTTTTCAGACTGTTGTCCTCATCTTTATTGCTGTCCTCATCTTTATTGTAATATATAAAAATGTGACAGAGAACATGAAGCGAGTGGCAGAAATAGGGACTGTGGAATTGAGAATTCTCTACCTCCAAGGATTAAGCGCGTTCGTATATGTCTGGCCTGTGCGAGGGGGTGAGTGTAACGAGTGACTCAAGATATTGAACTTGCAGCCTCCTCGTCACGAGCAGTGGCTCGTAGACAGACTACTGTCACTCCTGTTGAATATGCAAATTCTGCACGGGTCGGGCAGCATGTGATTAGCCCGGATATAAGATCGTGAGAGAGGGGTGTACTTATTATTTAAGTCCTACCTACACACGCAACGGTCTGTCGTGTTTTGATCTTCTTGTTATATAATCTATGCATAGATTATTGTCAACACCCTGTATTTCTGAAGGGATGGCCCCTTTTCATATCACGGGTGGGATTTTCCATGGAATATTACAGAAAACCCGCGAAATACGTGAAGTCACGTGGGACCTGGTTGGCTCTTCAGTTTCAGCTTGGACGTCAGGCAGATAAGGTCTTTCTGCCTTAGCTGAAGCTCACTACACACGCGCGTTATGTTAGTTACATGAAATGTTTAGTTAAGTAAATAAAAGCTTACATAAATAATATGGTTTTGTGGTTGATGAATGTCTTGGCAACAAGACTGATCTAGAATAAGAAATGAATTAAGTGCGACCGACCACCAAGACGAAGTCCAGACGCTAGAAGAACGTAAGATAACAAAGATGAGCAGAAGAAAAATAGAAGTAAGAAAAGAAAGGGTATACAACATTCTTAAAGTGAAGTGAGACGTACATTTGAGCGAGTGAACTTTTTATGGATTGAGCAAGAACTACTGTGAGTGTTGCCGGCAAAATACTGCGAGAATTGACTGAAAAGTTCGGAGACCACTCGGCTACTATATCACTATATGCTAAATCATTTTTAATGCATTCCTATTGTAACATTATTTACAATTCATTCCTATAGTAAAGTAATTAAAAAGTCAATTCTATACTGAATAGTAAAATAATTTGCATTGCATATTTATTCTAAAATCACTTGCAATGAATTCCTATAGTAAATTAATTTCCAATGTATTTCTATTGTAAAATAATCAAAAATTCATTTTTATTCTAAATAGTAAAATCATTTACAATGCATTCCTATAGTAAACTTATTTGCAATACTTTTCTATAGTAAAATAACCAAAGATTCATTTCTCTACTAAATAGTCAAATCATTTGAAAAGCTTTGCTATGATAAAATAATGGGTAATGCATTCTTTATACTAAAATCAGTTACATTTATTCCTATAGTAATTCATTTCCTTTTCAATTTTATATTAAATTTATTTTTAATGCATTCCTAAAGTAAAACAATTTACAATGTATTCCTATAGTAAAACCATCTGCATTGAGTTTCTATTGCAAAATCATTTACAAAGCATTTCTATAGTAAAAAATTTACTATGCATTCATATAGTAAAATCGTTTAATATGCATCCTAATTGTAAAATAATTAAAAATTCATTTCTATACTAAATAGTAAAATCATTCGCAATACATTCCTGTTGTAAAAACCATTTCTCAATGCATTCCTATAATTAAACAATTTAGAAATCATTTCTAATAATTTACAATGCGTTCCGATAGGAAAATAATACAAAATCCCTTTCTATATTAAATAGTACAATCGTTGTTTGCAATGCTTTACGATAGTAAAATAATATGCAATGCATTTTTATACTAAAATCATTTGCAATGCTTTTCTATAGTAATTCATTCCCTTTGCGCTTCTATATTAAATTCATTTTCAATGCATTTCTATGCTAAACTCATTTTCAATGCATTTCAATCGTAAAATAATCAAAAATCATTTCTATACTAAATAATACAATCGTTTGCAATACTTTATTATAGTAAAATAATATGCAATGCATTTTTATACTAAAATCATTTGCAATGCTTTTCTATAGTAATTCATTCCCTTTGCGCTTCTATATTAAATTCATTTTCAATGCATTTCTATGCTAAACTCATTTTCAATGCATTTCAATTGTAAAATCAAAAATCATTTCTATACTAAATAATACAATCGTTTGCAATACTTTATTATAGTAAAATAATATGCAATGCATTTTTATACTAAAATCATTTGCAATGCTTTTCTATAGTAATTCATTCCCTTTGCGCTTCTATATTAAATTCATTTTCATGCATTTAAACTCATTTTCAATGCATTTCAATCGTAAAATAATCAAAAAATCATTTCTATACTAAATACAATCGTTTGCAATACTTTCAATGCATTTTTATACTAAAATCATTTGCAATGCTTTTCTATAGTAATTCAATTTCTATACTAAATTAATTTTCAATGCATTTCTATAGTAAAATCATTTGCAATGAATTCGTGTAGTAAAAATCATTTCCCAATGCATTCCTATAGTAAAACCATTTGGAATTCCTTTATATTTTAAAATAATTTACAATGTATTCCTATACTAATAATTACAGATGTTTTTTATTTCATGGACGACTACTTTCGCATTAAACATTTTTTTAATTGCAAAATTTCAAATCAGTACATTTTTATAACTGATAATTTGATTAATTATCCCCGTCATAGTAATTATAGTGTCACATATGGAATTAATTAGGTTAATTAAGATAATTATGCATCTAAAAATATACTTAGCCGGGTAAAAAATATTTCCTCTCTAGCTGATGGCGAAACAGTAAAGTTAAGAAAACATTTGTATCATTAGCAAAATTAAATTGAAATAGTAAATCTTTATTTAAAGAGAAAATAACTATAAAAATAACTGTTTTCACCAATTAGATAAATTTCAAAAGAAACAATCACTATACTAAAAATAACAACTAAATTTGATCTGATTACGAATACTGCGATATAGTTTGAAGTAATAAACATAAATCTAAAGATATACATTTGACTTAACAATACAATATATATTTATAGATGTGTAACGTGGAAATTAATAAGATTACTAGAAAACCATCAAAGTCGCACAGAGATCAAAGGAAAGTCGATGATAGGAATAACTAAGAGCTAAGAAATAAATAAAAGCTCAACAAAGAGATATAGAATTGATTAAATAAAACAATAGAAGTGAGCATGACTTGAAGGGAAAGTAACAGATAGCCTAAAGGTTTGGTGTCTTTGTTTAATGGCATATCGATCTTCGTGGGTTATTCAATGTCAACCATGTAGAAGAACAGAATTCGTACTATTTAACCCATAGCTAGGAGGATGAAAGGGTTCAAACCTTTCCCAAGTGTATTAGTCCAAAAACAAACGCAATACCGCAACAGTAGTTCGAACTCGCTTACTAAAATGATATATATTTGTTATAGTGTACAATACAATTAAGAAGCGGTTGTTACCATTGGTTTCAAAGCAGCGTACTAGCCACTTCTCATCAGGACAAAGTGCCATTGAAACCAATTCTAACAATCGTCTTTTAATTGTCTTGTATACTATAACAAATGAATACAGCTCTTAAGCCTAAAATCCAGCAATTTATTTTCATTTCTCCAATACAAAATAACAACACACATACACACTCACACACACACACACACACACATATATATATTATATATATATATATATATATATATATATATTAACAAAGACTCTGTCTCTGTCTCTGTCCGTCTGTCTGTCTGTCTGTCTCTAATATATATATATATATATATATATATATATATATATAGAGAGAGAGAGAGAGAGAGAGAGAGACTTTGTTAAGGTATAAGCTATTTAGGGGTCACTGCGGATCGAAGTTACGTCAAGGTTGGGCATAGAAACAAGGTAATATTTGGTATTTCAAAGATATGTCTCGTGTAATGAACAAATCCTTATTTCTTATGTGAGAAATTGGTCTTAAAAGTCGTCCATTAGAGGTAATTCTTTTCTTTACTACAAAAATACTCTACTATTCACTATCAATATCTGTTAACATTATTCAATACAATCTGTGATGAGACCGTCACTTCACCACTTGAACCCGAGTGGCTGGTATTTGTACTAGAAGCCCATAAACCCAGGCAGTTTGAGTTTTAGCCGTGAACTCTCCACTTCTAAATCGCTATTACCAATAAAATTTTGCATTTAGAGTAATAAACAAATTACTCACCATCATTATAACTTTGTAAATATAAAATATATTTTAACTTAGAGTATGTATTAATATTATTTTGGTTTGATTTCTTTGTTTAATGGCATATCAAACTTCGGGAGTTATTTAATGCCAATCCTTTTAAAAGAACAATGGGGGGGGGGTATTATCTAATCTGTAAGGGGTGGAAATAAGAGGATTCATACATTTCCAAACAAAATATATTAGAGATCAATAATACTAAGTAATTAATTAAATCCATAATTAATTTATTTTGTTAAACGCAGTCAGTCGGTAGAGCGTTCGGCTACAAACCACAAGGTTACTAGATCGATACCGGTCCCCGCCAACTCAGCGTATGAGTAGCACAGGGATCTGTGCGGTAAAGTAAGGAGCTGATGGTAGGTGTGGGGCTCCACCTCAGACGCAAAAACAATCTCCTTGGTCTAGCGCTATTGAAAAGGGGGATACACTCCCTCGCTGATTGGCTGATACCGACTTTAGGCCGCCCCGACGACTTTACTTTACTTTACTTATTTCTTAGTGAAATAAGACAAATTGCAGGATTTTAAAGCACTAATAACATGGGCTGTTTTGAGGCAAATCTCAGATTTTCATAGATTCAACGATATGTATTAATGATTTTGACTATAAATTAAATAATCATTGATAAACATATGTAATTCCTGAGGGTATTGTGGCGGAAGCAGTGACGTATAATGTATTAGTCCAGACTATTATTTGAACTCGTTACTACGATGTTGCAGTCCACAATGCGAGTAACTACACCACATCACCAATGGGGCTAAATGATAAGACCCGGATGAAAACCATTGTAGAAATCCTTGCAAGACAAAGAATGTGTGTCACGCTTTGATTTGCCACTGAAGTGCTGAATCACGAAACGTTAGATCGATTGAGAAACGACATAATGACTGGTTGGTTAATGTCCAGAAACTGTTGAAGATAAAAGGATATGGTGTTCTACCCACGAGCGGATCAGCTGAGCTGATAAAATGATAAATGCTATTTCCCTTTCTCTCACCAGAAGACAACTAAGAGCTTTTGAAAAATGGATTTTCTCCATGCACTCCGAGGGAGGTGACACTGGTTGTGTCTTTTTATAAATGTATATAGCACAATACTTATTGGATAGAGACATTATATTCGTTGTTCTATATATTATTGTCGGTTTCCTTTTGACGCATGTTGGTTGAATCGAGGAAAAAAGACAGCTTATTAATAATACTGGGTTTCAAAAACATGGAGCAACATAATCTTCTCCTTTGGCACTGTCCAGAATTAACCCAAGCTTCTTAAATGTATGTTTACTCAAGGGATTATATATATATATATATATATATATATATATATATATATATATATTTATATTTTTGCTTGAAGGCAATTATAATGCATGTATCGTATAAAATTCGATACGATACATGCATTATAATTGCCTTCAAGCAAAAATATAAATAATAATTTATTCAACAATGCTTCTATAAACAAACAAACATCCAAAGATCTTATTCACTTCGCCGAAGAGCTTACGGCCGAGTTTGTTTACTACACAATAAACGTCCACTTACCTACTATGGTAGAGGCGTGTAGTAGTTTCATTGACAAGGTTAATTTCGCAGGGATTGTTCGCTATGTACCGGCGGCCGAACGGATATGGTCTCTGACTATGCCTGTGAAGTCCCGGTTTCGATTCCTGTCGGAGGGGAGTCGTTAGTATACATCGCTGAAGAGACTTAATAAAGTCGAAACAGTCTGTACGGTGTTCTGCATAGCGAGCCATCCTTTGCGGGATTCACTTGTCAAGATTATTTTCTATAATTATCGAATTTTATACGATACATGCATTATAATTGCCTTCAAGCAAAAAATATAAATAATAATTTATTCAACAATGCTTCTATAAACAAACAAACATCCAAAAATCTTATATATATATATATATATTGTAGATTTTGCGTCTCCGTATGCTTCTAGTGCGTATATATATTTGAGATGTATTTTGTATCTGTATCCGTTGTTGGAAATACATATACCAGGTTTGGGCATAGGTGTAAAGTATTACCGTACTATATTATGCTAATGTTGTTACCATAATATGTTAGTTAAGGAATAAATATCAGAATACTTTGTAGTTCTTTTTAGTTTCTTTTATTTAGACGTAGTGGTAAATTTTCAGGACAGTGACATCCCTTCTTCCTGACCAAAATTTACTACTACGTCTAAATAAAAGAAACTAAAAAAAACTACAGATTTTTCTGATATTTATTCCTTGACTAACATATTATGGTAACACATTAGCATAATATAGTACGTTAATGTAGAGAAGAGGACAAATTTCTAAGCAGAGTACAGCTGGTTTGCAATAAGTTTTCCTTTTCTTAAACTAGTTACATCAATAAGTCTAAAGAACCCAGTCTGTCCTACTATTTACCCATAGCTTGGTGGGCTCCATGTCTTTCAATATTAGCGCGAAGTGAAACGCAGTCCCGTCAGAGATTTGAACTCGGGTTGTCGATTCCATTTCCTACGACGATAACCGTAACGCAAGCACACTTATCAGTAATGTAAGTGAGAACAGTTAATTAGTTTATTGAGATATTTTAAAGAAAGAGCAAATCTGACTGGGTAGGAAATGTGATCTACCGGGAATTATTCAAACCAAAGGGATACGTAGAAACGAGCTGTTGTCACAGATAAGTAAAAAAAGACATAACATTCTATGTTATTTTTTAAATTCAAGTAGCCTAGCACCTATATGATTGCCCCAACTCTATTGTCCTTATGGCAACCCCAACCCTTTTTATCATATGGGTGCTAGTAGGCGGTGGGTGAGGGTCTACATGTCCTGGGAATGACGTTAAATTCTATCTGATAGTGAGGTTCCAGTTTTGAAGGTTTGGGGAATGTAGAGCACCCTTTCATCCCCATTGCTCCCTGGTCCACTCTGGCCCGAGGTGGTAGTAC
>CM042141.1:98002482-98022482 GCA_023376005.1 Doryteuthis pealeii
TATTGCAATTTTATGGAGAAGACTTTCTTTAAATGGTACAAGTCTCCCAGTTTCAAATGGATTTGTGTATTTATGTATGAGAATGCTCTTTTCCATTAGTCCAAGTTTAACCGCGAATTCTTTGAGCATAAAAGATTTACTGAAGAGAAGATAATGGAATGGCCACTATTAAGTACTGATACTGAATCCGATCAAAAATCACTGGTTAATTGGGAAGATGAAAATATATAAAGATAGCAAACTATATAACTGAAAAGCAGACCTATGGGAAGCAATTAAAGCTATCATGTCCGATATTGAATCTGCCGAAGTATAAAAAAAATGAATGGATAATAGATTACTGGTTTTTATTAAGAAGTGTCACTATATTAAAATGCAAAAGACTCAACGGTTTATTGTATGTGTTTGTTATTTGTTCTATTATAGAAGTTAATCAATTACTTTTTTTTATCGAAGTAAAATGTCATTATTCAGTTTGGTCTTATTACATGAGACGGCAGATTTTTTTAGTATGAATCAAATGACTTCAATCAAATATATTGATATATGCCTAAAATTTAAACTCTATTTTGACATCTAAATTGATTGTTTAAAATTTGACAACTTTTCAAACCAAATTTTAATCATTGAACTTTATGTGATTTGATTAATAACTTCAGACAAGCTATATATATATATATATATATATATATATATATATATATATATATATATATATATATATACCCACATTCGCACACAGACACACACACATATATATATATATATATATATATATATATGTGTGTGTGTGTGCATGATTATATGTGAGTGTGTGTATATATGTGTGTATATTTGTGTGTATATATGCATATATATTATATATGCCGATATATGTATATATATATATGTGTGTATGGGAGAGAGGGAGAGAGAGGGGGATAGTGTGTTGTGTGTGTGTGTGTGTGTGTGTGTGTGTGTGTGTGTAAGGTGGCGTATAGAAATAAGAATACGATATTTCCAAAGGGGGAATTGGGTCGAATTCTGAAAATGCAGATAAAGCAAAAACGAATAAGTAAACGTTATATATATAATATATATATATATATATATATATATATATATATATACGCAACTAACTAATACTTTATAACTTTTGGGAGGTTTCAATATAATTGGAAGTATGGGAACTAAAAAAGGAACACGTATATCTTTGGGTTGTTGAAAATAGCCATAATGATCGTGCTCAACAACAGAAAAACTTATGGTTGTCTGAAATAGGCAGACAGTATTAATAGTAAGACTAGAAGCGGCTACCCGACCTTACCTAGGTAGAGGGGGATAATAAAAAGTTAGTTATTAGTTAACAATAATAAACGAAATGATTTAACGATTAATAATAACTCTGTTTCTACTATTAATATTTTCATTTTAGAATAAAATATAATCATTTTTAATCAGTATAACTCAAACCTTTTTTGAAACTATTCATGAAATAAACATTATTAGATTAATACGCTCTTCATTTTACTTTCTTTGTTAATTTTAGGGGTCGAAAAAGGAAATAAATTATACTGATAAACTTCCCGAAGAAGTAATTAAGAACTGAATTTAATTTTTTCTAAAGAAGGAATTAAGAACTGAATTTAATTTTTTCGTATGGACAAAAGAGTTTAATAAAAAAAAAGAAATTGTAATACGAATAATTGTAAGTATTCAATTCTTAGCATTTTATGTGTGTGTGTGTGTGTGTGTGTGTGTGTGAAAATCTACAGGACAAACAATCGATTAAATTAATATTTCGTCTCTGTTGTTCAGAAACTTCTTCAGAATTACTTTATTTGTTTATAAGTGTGGAAAAGATAAAGGGGCATAGTGGGAGGAGAGAGAAAGAAAGGTAGAGGATTAGTGAAGGTGTGGGAGGGACAGAGGCCAGAACAAGATAAAGGTGATATAGGATGCGCCAAATATAAGGGGGAGACAGGATGAAAAGAAGGCATAGATATGTTTCCATATTGATCAAGGGGTAAAGGGAAGTATGAGAATGTTTGATTTTGTGATTTTAATTCTAATTTTTATCCCTTGTCGATCTCGATATTATTTTCATGGATTATGATTTATTCAGGGCTTGGTGCAATTTGAAAGAAGCCATGCCGCTGTCTGATGGTTTTGAATTTTGCAATGATCACTGATTCGAATAAAATAAATGACTAATAAAACGCCCTTTTTCCCACACGCTAGAATTCAACCACAATTTGAATTTCCCAAAAGCCACCTTAATTAAGTCCACCCACTGCAAAATTTTTTACCGTCTCTTCGAATCTTTGAGCATTACAAAATTTAACAGCGTCAGACATTCCCTTTGTTAGAATTCGTGCGGCCATTTTATGGCTGTATTTGAAAGCAGTTTTACAATGGTTATCTTTTGTGGCGTAAAGTTTGATCCTTTCTTCAAGTAGAAAGATGTAGTATCAGTTTTGTTCCTTGTTTGTTGATATGTCCTTCCAGCGAGTAAATTTAGAACAATTTATCAACGCCTTTAAATCGTAAATTAAATACATGTTTGGGCGTTTTTGATTGGCCAGTTCAGCCGCCGCTGTTTTGGAACAGTCTATAAATATAAGTCATAGTCATTAGTACACCTTTAACCTAAAAGACTCCAACGCTCTTCCACATTCCTTCTTCCTCCCCCTCCACCGTGTCCGTTACTACACTCGATTAATACATAAACACTAATGACATATTTCCACCTTAGCCATGATTTCTCTCAGACAGCAATTTGTATGACCGTTCCCTATTCAATCTTTGTTCTTTTACCCCTGCCCCCTTCATGTCCGCCGCATCCCCTAGCGCTTTCATCCTGTCCTGGCCTCTCCTCTCCTTCACTATACCACTACCTTTCTTTCTCTCTCCCCGTAGAAATTGGAATCGGTGGCCAGAGTTCAAATCGTGAATGACATTGTTTGCGTTTCTTTTTATGCTAATTCCCTTGAGAAAGGTATGACTCCCTCTGTTCTCTCCGTCCCCAGCTACGGGTAAATAGTAGGGTCGACTGAGATTTATAGCCTTGGTATAGCAACCAGTATGAGAGAAGGACATTTTAAAATTCAAAACCAGCTGTATTCCGCTCAGAAATTAACCTCATGTTGCGCCTCGCTTATGATTGAAGGATTAGATAAATACATACAATGGAAACCAAATGGCTACAGATACTACAGTTTGATCCTAGATAGAAACGTAGTTATATATGTGTATATTTCTTATGGAAGTGCGTGGTGCAATGGTTAAAGTCATGGGAAATGGACTCATCGCCCCGAGTTCAAATCCTGGACGTGTTAATTACATTTCACTTAGCACTAATAACCTTGGGAAAGGTATGAATCCTACTCTCCCTCCAGCTATGGGCAAATAGCAGGACAGTCTGGACTCTTTAACCATGGCTAGGTAACCAGTCTAGAAGAAGGAAAACTCTGAATGCAAACCCGTTAAACTCCGCTTAAGAAATTGACCTTGTGTCGCATCCTGCTCGTGCGGAGTGGTTGGTAAATATATATAGATGTATATTTCTGTCATCTTTTATGGGTTTTATGCTTGTATAGATTAAAGGCGAAGACAAATAGGTAATGCGATTATTGCCAACGTTAAAGCCACGCGAATCTGATACGATTCGAATTAAGCGTACAAAAAAAAAAAGAAAAAAAAAGAAGAACAACAGCTATTGCCTTGCCTGCACTTAAAATCATGTCTGAAGCATATGTTTTTCGCCAGAGGAATCGTTGTGGTCGAGACGAATATTAAATTGGCTTTTTGCCTTTGTTGAGTAACCATTCTAGTAATTTTTGTTCAGCGAGTCTGTTCGCCTGGGAAACATTTTTTCTTGTTTTTTTTTTCTGTCTGCCTTATTTTCTTTTTTAAGTTTGCGATTCATTTAGTTCATAAATCGATATGCCAAGGTTTCCAATCAGAGGCACATCAACAATTCATCCAACTGTTTTCTACAAAAAAGACTAACCTCGCTCTTCCGCGATTATTCTTATTTTATAGAACTTTCATGGCTACACACATAATAGTTTCCTACAACAACACACTTGCCTGTCTGCATATTTTATTACAAAGCTTTTGAAACTACCTTGATATCTCTTGTTCCCAACGCAAATTTCACCCAAATAGTTCCTTCTCCCATTGTGCCATTGTAGGGTGTTGAATTCAGGGAAAGGGTGGAATTTTCTCGGGGGATAACGTTATACATATTTAAACTTCAACATATACGATTCAGGTGGCTTACTTGATAATTTAACGAAATAACCGAGAAACGTTAAATACGTTGCCATTTAGTGAAAAGACAATCCACGTCCACCTAGGAGAATAGCCGATTGCTTTTTCTTTAGTGATGTGATCTTTTGTGAGGGTTGTAACCTAACAAAGGTTACTAAATGAGAAATAACCAAACAGGTTAGAAATGAAATGGAATCTTTATAATCTAAACAAAATACAATACTCGCCAACGGTGTGTGAAGAAGGTAAACCACTGCAAGTGGTATAAGACTTCCGTATTTATGAGGATTGGGACATACCCATTAATGTCCATAGGTAGGGTATATAACTGTGAGGAAGGACAGATAGAAAAGTTATACAACGAACCTATTTAAACGTTCAAAAAGTTTTAGACTTGTTGTTGCTGTTGTTGTTGTTATTGTTGTTGTTATTCATATTATTTTTCATCTCTGGATATTTCTGAAAGTACATGTTTGATTCGTAATAGCCAAATAAAATTGGCGATTTTACAAATACAAAAAAAAAAATAACAGAAATTAAACGAAAACATTGTTCATCGATAACTCAAAAACTGATTTCTTTAATGAATAATTTTCCTATTTCTTCGAATAAAATATATTTATTTTTTATCAGTGTAAATCCAAAACGTTTGTTAAAAAAAGAAATAAACTATTCATGGAATAAACGAATAATATTCAATTTAATTAATACGCGAAATTTTACACCTACAAATAAGTACACATTTTTAAGTCTTAGCTTCTTTTTATTGTTACAAGAAAAGAAAAGAAATCAAACGAATACATTTTTATTCCTTTAACTCAATTAAGAGGTAAATTTAAATTTTTGTCGTTGTACAAAAAAAAGTTGTTAGAAAAATAAAATGTTTTTTAAAACACTCACGATGTTGGGGTTACATTTTTAAAAAGAAAGATCATAAATGTGAACAAAAGAAAAACAATTCCTAAGATAAACGAATATTATAAAACGCGAAATCTTAGTGAATTTTTTAAAAAAATTTGTTAAATTATTTTTCATTTATCCCCTCTCGAATTCCTCTCTTCCCTCTTTCCCTCTCAATCCCCGGTGGTGCTAAAATCCTTTTAGTCTCTTTTAGACAGCGAGTACTTCTGCTAGTATATATATATATATATATATATATATATATATATATATAATATATATATATATATATGTGCTGTTCAAATAGAGGGAATGAATATGTGTCATTTACCACCTAATTTCATATTTATTTACCTGCTCTGCGTCGAGTAATTTTTCTCACAATCTTTTCTTATATATAATATAATATATATATATATATATATATATATATATGTGTGTGTGTGTGTGTGTGTTTATATATATATATATATATGTATATATATATATATTATTAATGTGTATGGTTGGCACTATTATACTTGAAAAAGCGGTAGTAAACCAACGTACAGTGTTATTAGAAGAGTGCTCAATATCTGTGGTAGAGCCTTGATAGATAAATAAATGAACAAATAAAAGGTTTAGCTTTTATTTATTTTCATAGGAATAATCTTTACAACCGAGCGGTTTCTTGCTATGTTATTCGTCAGGTAAAACGAAATAGTTTTTGAAAATGATAGAAATGGTACAAATGGTTAAATGTGAAGGTTCTTAATTGTATTCTCGTGTTACATGTTTACGTCATGTCGTATATATATATATATATATATATATATATATTATATATATATATATATATATATTATATAATTCGCCGAGAGAGTAATTAACTAGATACTACATCCAGACATCTTTACGTTAATATCTGAGTCCCAAGCCACCCTATTTGAAGTAAGAGTAGTTTTGTTTGACATATGATGTACATCGACAGTCTTAAAGATGTATTTATTCTAGCGTAAGGCATTTTAGTAACGGAATTATCACGCAAACTGACATGAAAGAACAAATTTAATTAAAGAAAATATATCATTTTCAGAGTTAATATAAAATATTCTAATATCTAAATGATATTTTATAGAAATTTGTTTGTTGTAGTTAATACTGTTGTATTACTTAGTAATCTCCCTTGATAGGAACTCTTCAGTAAGGATCACTAACTCTCTTAGTTGTAGATATCCCCCCCTCTCTCTCTCTCTCTCTCTCTCTCTCAAGGAATTCTGTTAGGTGAAGTTCATGTTCGTCTGATTCTGTTTTAATCAGTCATTTGATACCTTTGTTACATACTGGCGTTTTCACAGTACCAAATCTATATATATATTGTATAGCCTTCTTTCTTACTTCCTATTTCTTCTGGTCGACTTTGGTTCTATCTTCTAACATCTTGGTCTGGTATATCTTCTAAGGTCTGGTCTTCTTGGGGACTCCGGTCTGGTTTCTGTTGGGATTTCTCGTTATCAGAAGCCCTGTGTTATTGTTAGTTTTTAGGTAATAAACACAAGACTTCGATTTACGTTGATGTTACTTTATTTATAAATCCCCAAACTAGACAATCTGCGCAAATGACAGGATGCGCATAGAAATGCGACTTACACCTTCGAGTTCCTACCTGCTAACTGACTGAGTTACTTACTATATCCTTAAACCGGAAGGGGGCCTTCTATTGCCTTCCGGTTCTCACGATCCATCCCCGGAAAGCAAGGTCAGAGTGAGGTCAAGCGCCTTCACTCACTCCCAAGGCCATCAGCTGTACTAATCGCCATAATGATTTCTACAATACCATATAAAAGTATTAGGGATCCAATAATTATGTAACACCATGATTAGTTTTCTGACTTGGTTCGTGTAGAAACAAGACAAAGACAGCAAGTGAGTGTACAAACATCTTTATTGCTTGAGGGCTAACATAGAAGAGCGTGAATTAGTATCTATAACTAAGGGAGTTAATTCACCTTACGGGTTGTGTCACAATTAAGTATCGACAGTAGAGGTGGCTATCTATATATTAATACGCTTGTGTCTTAATCTTTCGACCGCAATCATCTTGCAACCCCCCACTGGTTAAAAATGAGACCGTCCAATTCGGCCAAGACGAAATGCAAAAATGTAAAACATGATTATCTGGTGTTGATTATCCGCCAAATTCTTATTTCTTACGAGTGTCGTCACTTCAGCTAAATCATGGATCATTTCACTTTTGTTATAAAGAAAGAAAGGCAAGAAAAAGGACATGCTACACAGAAAAAGTATAATGAGAAAGAAAGAAAGAAAGAAAGAGTTGGGGAAATATAGAAACAGGGGGTAATACAGCTAATCTGTTTTAATCGAACATAATGAAAAAGAAAGAAACAAACAAATGAGTGAGAGAGAGAGTTAAATCAAGATTATTATACTTTTTACATATTGAACTAATTCGCAATAGCTCTTAAGTAAACATATCAAATGTTGTAATAATTAAATTATCATGCTGTAGTATATCCACAGTTCCCGCTAGTGTATAATTACAGCTGCAAGTAACTATTCTTCATACAAATAATTTGCACACAGTTTCTGGTATTCCTATCTAATAGTAATAATTTGAAAGCAGTTATATGGTTACACTTCCTACTTAGTTGCAATATCAATGTCTACAGTGTCAGTGTATTTGTGTAATTCAAAATAATTTCGAACATTATCTCGAACAAATCATTGAGATACTACTACTATGAATAAGGGAGTTAATGTTCCTTACTGGAAAGGGGGATTACTAGGTAATATAACAAACATATTTTCACAAAGGATAAGCCGCTAAGATAAGAAAACATTATTATTTTTATATCAGTCATGGACAAACTGCGGCTCCAGGGAGTCATATGTGGTTTAGTTGGTTTGGGGGTTGTATTTTAGGGCACGTCAACCCTTGGGTTATTTTATGCGAAAGACATTTTGTTTTATTCATTCTTGATTGTTACTCAATATTTTTAACTCATTTTTAAAACATTTTTAAATTTATTTTCAACCTATTCAACCCATAGATGTGGCTCTAACAGTTACTACTACTCTGAGTCAGTCGACCTGGGAGTAATGGCGATGATGGGATACTCGACACACACCAAAACTCCAGAATTGGAACTACACCATTAGATGCAGTTTAACGTCATACCCAGGACATTAAGACCCTCAGCCACTGCCTTCTAGCACATATAGGATAAGAAAGGTTGGGAGTGAACCATAAAGGCAATAGGGTCGGGAAAATCATACAGATGCTACGGCTTGACGTCACCAACCGATTCATCGGAGGGAACTTACCAATCGCCTATATTGACTGACTAAGCAAGGGCTAAAGTGGAATGTTACATGTCATGGACTGTTCAGCCACCAAGAATCCGTCCTTAAGCATCACGGGTTGTCACCCACAACCAATAGGCGACCCCATTGGGAGGATTTTACTCCTCTGCAGTCGGTGTATTCTACAGACCCAGCCGACAGGGCGGCATGTGGTTTGGTTTGCGTGAGTTCGGTGAAGAGACAAGACAAGAAAGGACAAGCAAACAATTTATACCCTTTATAACGCTATAATAATGTTATAAAGTTGACTGGTGATATTGAATTAATTACTTAAGAATAATTAGGACGATTTATTAAGAGTTAAAGTTATAATTCTTTGTAATGAAATGTAAAACAAGAAAAACCCAAATAATAATAATAATATTAAAAATCACAATTTGTTTACACAGGATCCTTTCAATTGTCAAAAACAACGATCTGTGTCACGTAGGCCGAAAATTCCTAAAAACAATGAGATTTGATAAGGAACTTCAATTTTGATTTAGATAAATAAAACAATGATTTATTTTGGGTTGTCAGGTCGAGGAAGTTGAAAAATACAAAGGCAAATTCCTAAAACGATGGAATTTGAAAAGGAATTCCAATTTTTGATTTAAATAAATAAAACAATAATTTACTTTGGGTTACTAGGTCAAAGCATTTGAAAAATCTACTAAAGGAAAATAACACTGGCACAAGGCCATTTATACAATAATAAATATTATCGAGTGGCTCATTAATCAAAGAGAAGTGGGGTGGGCTTTTCTACTCCTCCCCGATGTTTACGCTGTGAGGCCATTGGTCTGGCGTTTCTATTGGCTGACCAATCAGAGCCGTGTGTTCGGCGGTCTGTACTTCAACAGCCACACCCTTTTGTTATTGTACATGACTTTCGTCACTGTATGATTGATAAAGGTATTTTATATATAATCATTAATAAGCGTTCGTAGTTATTGCAATTGTTGACCTGTTGACAGCATTGATGAATTTGGTCATCTGCAGACACAGCCAGAACCGTAAAAGCCCGAAACCACCTATTCTTCAATCTTCCTGTGGGTCAAAGAAAACAACGTGAGCACAGGAAGTCCGAATGAACAGGTTCATCACCCTATAAGTGGCCCGCAGCGCAACACGCACTTGTAGGACGACATTTGGTCCCGTGACTAGCATAGGACTACATTTGGTAGCGTGACCAGAATAGTACCATACCTTCTTTATTGAACAAGGGTTTCCATTGAAGGAATTCCATTGAATTAAGGAAATTAATGTTCCTTACTGGAGTGTTCCTATCAATGGAGATTACTAGATAATATAACAAATATTATTTGTGGGATAGTAGTTACGATAAAACTATGACTCTTAAGTTTGTAGGAATTACATAACTTATTTTTACACGGTGAAATAATTCCCAATTTTTCGTGGATTAGTTATTAGTCAGTTCGTTTCATAGACGAATTTGCTATTGTATTAAGTCTATTGTAATAACTCAAAGGGGTACATAAGTAAAAAAAATAAAAAATAAAAAATAAAAAGTTGAGAACTACTGGAGAGGACCTATCAATACCGTTGGCTGGTAGTGACGGGTAGCGAATGAAAGCCAAAGAAATCAGTGCTATCACCTTAATGATGATGATGGTGATGATGATGATGATGATGATGATGATGATGCGTATTTTCATGTATTATTTATTAGTAAGTTTATTTCGTTGACCAATTTGCTATTGTAATGAGTTTGCTTCTTACCGTGTGCCTCGTTATACTATGATTTCGAGCAATACAAAGTTAGGTTTCTGTCGTCTTAATATCGTCTTCGTATTAATGTCCTTGTGGACAGATAGAATCAACATCTTTCTGTACTCTGTCAAAATGACAAATATCTTGACATATATCTCGTCCAGAGATTTTTGTCAAGATAACAACAGGGAGGAAAATCACTCATAATTATCCACAATGACAAGCCGTGACTCTATAATTATTACGTGTGATATCATATAGAAAGTACAACTCATTAGTATTTGAACACATACAAAATCTTTTTAACCCAGTCGAAGGAGACTGTAGAAGAGTCTTCAAATTCATCTTATAGCAAACAATCACATCTTTTTATCATATAGATGTTATAGGGCAGTGGCTGAGGGTCAACCACCAGTATTTATCTAAACACATGAAGTAAATGAAAATCATTTATGCCAATTTAGTAATACACATGGGTTCCAGCAAGATCACCGATGTTAAGCAGCGATTAGCCTGTTCAATACTTACAGGGTGACCACTTAAGAAACAGTAGGCATTGAAAGCAGCATTAGTCCTTTGTTTATCAAAATGACGTGAATCGGCTTTAAATTACTCGAAAGGGGTTGATATGCCGTAAAACAAAACAAAACAAAACAACCAACAAACCAATTTCGTAATACACATGAAGTTAATGTAAATTATTTATTTAACAAATCATATATACAGGGTGATAAAAAAAAACCCAGATTTTTTAAAAGTCAGGCCTGTTTTTTTTGGCGGGGGGTCACCCTGTATATATATATATATATATATATATATATATTATATATATTATATATACATAGCTCTGTATATATATATATATATTATATATATATATATATATATATAAGTAAAGAAATAAAAGACGTAGTGATTGCAAAATCTCTAAGTCTTTTGTTATTTCCTAACTTATAAATTTGCTCTGTGACTCTAACATTAAGAGCATACATTGAGCTCTCAAACTGCGACAGGTTTTAAAAAAAAACTCTTGTGTCGTAAGGAAGATTTCTTCTCTGGACTTTTGGATTATATATATATATATATATATATATAATATATATATATATATATATATGTGTTTGTGTGTGTGTGTGTGTGTGTGTGAGGAAAAGGGGATTGGAATGAATTCGAAAGAATGAGGTGAAATAAGGAATGAAAGAACAAAACTCAGACAAAAATGTGTAGTATATTTCGCTGGAATATTGAATTCTGCTTCTTCAGCCTTTATTGAATCATTAGGATCATACAAGTGTTTTATAGAAGGGGGAAGTATGTAGGTGGGTAAGTTTATTACTCTCATTTGCTTATTCCTTTTCTCAAATCTCTCTCCAAGAAATGGCTACTCCCCTCCCCTATCAGGTGTCCTCACCATTCATTTTTTCTACCTACCTACCTCCACTATCTTCCCTTCTGATCCCCTCCTTATCTTCCCCAAAGATGTCTCCTATAACCAATCAAATCTTTTCCTCACCACAAAACTGTGTTCCCTATTATATTATAATTTTGAGTCAGTCTACGCTAACCTTGTATTGTCCTAATGTTGTCTTGACCGACCAGCAAAATCTTACATTCATCAACTCTGTGCATATACCATCTAGAGCAGCGTAATGAGGTTGATTCTAACCGTGTGTCTTATTATGCTATATATCTGAGCAATACTAAGTTAAATTTGTGGCATCTTAATGTCGTCTTCGTATTAATGTCCTTGTGGACAGATAGAATCAACGTCTTTCTGTACTCTGTCAAAATGCCAAATATCTTGACATATATCTCGTCCAGAGATTTTTGTCAAATTAGCAACAGGGAGGAAAATCATTCATAATTATCCACAATGACAAACGGTGAATCTATAATTATTATGAGTAATATCATATAGAAAGTACAACTCATTAGTATTTGAACACGCTCAGAATCTGCTGTCGGCTGGGGCTGTAAAATACACTGACTGCATCTCAGCAGAGGGGTAAGACCCCTTCCCAATGGCGCCACGTGTTGACCGTTGATGGCGACTCGTGATGGTTGAGGATAGAATCCTGGTGGCTGAGCAGTCTTTTACATGCAACACTCCACGTTGGCCCCTTCTTAGTCTAGACAGGCGGGGCTGAGATGTTCCCCTCCGATCAATCAGTAGGTCACGTCAAACACTAGCACATATACGATTTTCCTGACCCAGTTGGTCATTTTGGAAAAAAAAACCTTTTAGCATATACGAGCTAGAGAACGGTGGCTCAGTGCCTACATCTAGTGGTGAGGTTCCAATTCTGGAGCTCTGTGCCGTGTGGAGCATTCCTTCATTGTATTGTGCATTCATGCAAATATATATATATGCAAAAGCTACCCTTGTAGAAGAACAATAAAGGTACTAATTAAGCCACACACACACACACACACACACACACATATATATATATATATTTCTCATACGCATATATATTCGTATGTTATGTATGACAACATGGGGGGTCGTAGTCGCTTTCACCATTCCTGTCCAGGTCGCCCGGGAGAATATCGATTACCACCAATAGCAGTCTCCCAGATCGATACTCTGAATCATTACGTAAAGGACGCCCGAAGAGAATATTGATGATCAATAGCAGTCTGTCCGGATCGATCTCTGTCACTGGCCGTGTTATCGTCCGTCAACCCCAACGTTGTGTCTGGAACGCCCCCATGTGTCATAGGGAAAAATTCAACAACAAAGAGAGACGAAAGTCAAGACAATTTCAGGTGAACATTAGAAATGGTCAGAGATGAGGTTCGCATTGCTCCCTCCTATCGGCTACAGTTTCATCTGCTCCCATCGCTTGTCGAGATGGGGGAACACCCCCACCCCACCCCGTTTTCTTCGGGAACCTCTGCTAGGGCTAGCTTCTAGTGGCAATTCAACTGATCTTCTCTGGTGTCCAAAACTCGACTGTCCTCTTCGGATCCAGAAAACTCACCGTTCACTTTTTTAAATTTCCCAGAATCCCCAAATCTCCTATCAATTCTCGTACGTAATCTCATCCTCCGGAATTTTATCAACCCCGCGTGATCTGAAAGTCGTTTGTTTAGAAGACCACCCTCATGGTGAGTTTTATGACCCTTCTGACCGTGGTCAACTATTATTTGCACAAAGGACCAGACATGTTGTCTGCTTCTAACATTAATTTTTCACTATCACACCTTTTTATCTAGCCTGAATTCTTTTTCTTATTTTTAAGATTTACTTGACTTAGCCGTGACCCTACCTACACATACAGTATATGTATACCCACATACACATGTATGTATACATACGGACATATATATCTATATCTATATATACATACACACACATGATCTACTTGAACACACACACCCATCTGTGGGTATCCTAATCCATTCCCAATTTACACACACACACACACACACACACACACTTATCTAATATGTGGGTTTTCTTACTACCTATTCAGTTATCTACCTTGAATTATATATACACACCTACACCCGCATGCACAGATGCATACTGCATCCATGCATTGTGCTATATATGCTTGTGCATTCATATACGTACGTATATGTATACATTCTCAAATATATATCCATTCTCGTTCAAACACACGCACATATCTATATGCAGTCTAATACGAATATATAATTGCATTTTCATACGCATATATGTGCCTTCTCTCATGTATACACATATATATATATATATATATATATATATATATGTGTGTGTGTGTGTGTGTGTGTGTGTGTGTGTGTGTGCGACAATGCAGTTAGCTGAATAACTTTATGCTCTGTAATTCTCTGTGGATGCCAAATTTTGGGGAAAATATATTAACTATAATCACATGTTAATCTTAACTGTTCGAGAAGCAACTGACTCTTATAATAATAACACAAGGCTGATATATATTTTTTTAGAAGTCTATTATTATCTATATTGTTTTTTTGTTTTTTGAACTCATCTTTCAAAGAATGTTGGTTTCATTCTTAAATTTGTATTTTCCATCAGAACATATTCCAGGGAGAAGATATTTTAAAAGAAAAACAACCACAACTCCTGCGTCATAATTGTTAGAATAGGTGTTATGAAAGCTGATTGTCTGAGATTGCAAAATATGCCGATAAAGAATGCTAATAAATTTGCCGCCCTATCGGCTACGCTTTGAATGCGCAGACTATAACTCTTTGAAGACCCCCCCCCCTAAAAAGGGAGTAGGTATTTACTCGAATCGTTCCCTACCGGTAGGATATGACACAAGTTTGAAATTATGAGGCATCCAGCGAAAATTTTAATTATTTATCAAACTCTAATCGGTTTGGCGCACGTCAGTATTTCCAAAATAATATCAGCTGATTATTTGTGACGTCTCTTCAACCATTCCATAATTCTTACGTATATTCCATTTGTTATTATTTCGACCAAATATTTGTCTAACGTATTCCGCTATTGTATCAGATTGTTTTCATTCAAACCATATAACCTGTAACATTATTTTTCTTTCTTTTGTCTTTTCTTCCAAATCCAAAAGTCTAAATCATAAATTACAAACTACTAAAATAATTGTTGAGATCCCTAATCATTTTACATTTGGTAGTAATTGATCTTCGAGACTAGCTTGCTAACCATTATACCATCATGGATGCCCTGAACTTGGGTCTACCCGGTATAACAATAGTATATTACCAGCTCTAAACCAGTTGCTTTTAGGTTTACACCCAATCAGGTGAATTTCAGGCGCTTTTAACATCAAATGCTCTTAAGAGATTGAACTATGAGAACAAGAAGATCTTAGGAGACCAAATTTAATTCTTTAAACTTTTAGTTCCTATCTAAGCAACCTCTCAATTTTGTAGATTGACGTGCCGAGTGAGTTGCGATAAAAAAAAGATTTAATTTGTTTTTAAATTAGTCTGAAATAAAATACGATTGCATAATAGTAAGCAACACAGGGAGAGATAGAGAGATGTTTATAATACCGAAATCGGCATACTGGAGCTCGTAAGCTTATCACGTTCGGTGAGTGATTCAAATTGTTAAACAATTTTCCTTTCAAAATATTTTTCCAAATTTGTTTTTAACTTAGGGTGAAATAAAATACGATTTGTTGATTTTAATGGCACTTCAACTTGGCTAGTATGTTTTTATGACAAGCGATAAATTGTGAGGGAAGGTCAGATTTATTGTCAGGATTTTTCTTGATTTTGACAGTAAGTTGCCTGCTGTTGTTTGTGGCTAAATGGATTGAGAATTGATTTAAGGGATAAGTTTATAGGATAAAGTTAAGGGTTATTGTTATATCTTTTAGTATATTTTATTTCTTTCATGTAAAATTCAATTTTTTTTGGTTGTACTTCATCTAAAAGAAAAAAATAATTTAAAAAGAATAAATAAAATAGGAGTTGTCACGAAATCAGTAGATATTTGACTTTTGTGAACGGATAAATATATCAGTCTTACTCTTCTCACGTTTCTTTTAAGGCTGTAGACAAGGAAATCTACTAGGATTTTTATTTAATGAATCTGTCTTTTATTTCAATCAAAGATTTCTGTACAAATAGAAGAGTCGTAGAGTAATATAATTAAGGAGATCAGGGGTTAATTAAGGGTCGCAAAACTATCAGTTTTAGTGAAAGTAAATTATGGATGAAGAAGAAAGAAAGAAATATTTTGGAAATATATTTTGAAAGGAAAAAAAACAGTGATAAACGTGATCATCTTACGACCTCCAGTAGGCCAATTTTGGTATTCTAAACATCTTTCTATCTCTCTCTATGTTGCTTACTACTACGTGATGATTGAATGACGTAATAAACTTTTGACAAAAGAAACAAATTTACTTGCGTCCTAATTTGTTTTTAAAATCCAACACAGGGTTACCCATGACCTTAATTAATAGTCGTTTTAACACAATAAAAAATGAGCCCATTTATAAGAAAGGAAGACCCAGTACGTTATAGTAGTGGCTAATGTATTGGACTGCGATATTGTAGTCGAAGTTCGATTTTCCAGTCACGCTATTACGTTCACTTTGGACAAATACCCTTGGGAAAGGTATTAACCCCCTCATCCCTACAGCTATGGTTTAAATAGTATCACTACTGTTCTTCTACAAGGATTCCTTTGGAAATAAAAACCCACAAAAGTTGATATGCCATTAAACAAATTAACTGAAACCAAGCCGACAAAAAGATGTAAATGGGTCTTCTTTCCTTAAATATTTATTTTAACAAATACATTTGATATTTCAAGTGTTAAACAAAGCAAATAATATAGCGGTTGCCGGCCTGTCGGCGAGGCTTAGGATACGCTGAATGTATCCCCTGTGGAAGGGTAAGAGTAGCCATCAAAAAGGGTATCCTGGATATGACACTAAACTGCATCTGATGACGAGGCCCAGTTCTGGAGATCTAAAGAATATGCTGTACCTCTCCATTGGTATTACCCCAGGTTCACAATACAGCAGTAGTACAGCTAATTACCTCCCATCTCCAAATGATCGAAGTAAGATGATCAAGACATATTGCACACTGCTGTAGTGGTATGGACAAACTCATGAACGTGGTGAGATTGTTTGTCAGGGATAGTTATCTAATGTACCAGCCAGTCTGCAAAAAAAGTTTTCTTTTCAAGATTTTTGTAACGAACTGTTCGTATTTTCTAGCTTTGCCATTGAAATGTATACGATACGCCTGTAGCTTATTTATATATAGCTTTCTGTCAGCATATATAAAAATAGAGACTGTGAGTTGATCTCTCTAGGGCGCGAACTTGGGCATATTAAAGGGATATTTTGGGATTTATAGCCGATAGAATTACTTTACAATAGTGCTGTTCAAAGAAAAAATCAATGATATATTTTTCATTGGTTTAGTTGTAGGTTAGTATATATATATATATATATATATATATATATATATATATATATATACACTCTCATACACACATGTATATATGCATTCTGACGGGAATATTATATATATATATATATATATATATATATATATATATATATATATATATATATATATTCATACGCATATATATATTTATATAGAGATTTATTCTCTCTCACACAGACAAAAACACACACACACACACACATATATATATATATATATATATGTGTGTGTGTGTGTGTGTGTGTGTGTGTGTGTGTGTGTGTGTTTGAGAATGCACATATTTCGCCCAGGTTTGCGCTATAGAGAGATCAACTCAAGATCAACAACACTGATCAACTACACAGAAGAGACGTGATACGTCGAAATACGGTGTCTGTGAATTACTATATATATATATATAATATATATATATATATATATATATATTGAGACGTGAATTTACTAGAAATTGTCTTGCCATTGCACCACATGCGGCGCCCAATCAGTTTTTGTTATAGTTAACCGTGCATTTTAGCTTTAAGACCGTCATGCCGAACTTTGTAAATTTTGGTTGACTGTCGCCAATATCAGAAGAAGTATTGCAAATATTTTAGATTCTCTCAACCTTTGATATGATATTTGCAAATATTCTATCTAAATGTATATAACAAGTCTGGTCTATATAAGTTTTGAGCTCAAAAAGAATTCATGCATTAATTTTGAATCAATTTTCTTCTCTTCTTGTCGAAGTTGGTTGACGATTTTCTATCAACCCGCCGGTGAATAGATCAGAGGAAAAACATCTAACCGCGTGACATTAAGTTTCAGACACGGTCCACGAAGTCAAACAGGTTGAAAGATAACCCGGGATAACCTGGCTATTAAAAGACACTGACCTCTAAGTTTACATGCCTCAAGCAATGAATAACACAACAAAAACAGCAGCAACAACCACTGCGGCATCTCTTTGAGTCTTCTCGAGAACATAGTTAATGTCATTGAAGAAAACTTTCCATCTCTTCATCCCAACCCATCTTCCGTCGATCTTATGTTGCTAGTCGGCCACCGTTTTACATTTACTTTCATCAGTAGTGCTTAAATAATCTTATGAGGAAATACATTGGAAAGGTGAATAACGAACACATGTTGTATACCTATTTTGTCAGGGTATATATTCTTAGTCAAGTTGTTTCTTCCTATCTAAACCTTTTCTTACACTTTGGGAGTAGCTGGCTTATACCTTATTCCCGCGTTTCTTGCGTAGCTGGGACATTTCTTCTAACTGGTTTTTCTTAGTTCTGGTCTGGTTCTTAAGATGCTGGTTCGCAAAGATTGCCATTTAGTTCCTAGAGACAACCAAGGCATATTTGAGGACCACATTTTTATTAAGAACCAAACTCTCTCTACCTCGGATTCTTTAACCGCATGCATGGAGTTGAAGCCGGTATGTGTTTACATCCCAGCGTCTCTGGCTTAACTAAGCTAACTTAACCTTCTTTCCCATATTGTGTGTAACCGAAAAGACGGTCACCTGAAGGTTATTTCATGCCAATCATCTAACCCTCCTCCAGTTTTGAATTTCAACCCTTGAATTCAAAATCTATTCTGACCGTCTCTACACCAACCGCCCCAAAATCAAGGGTTTATTATCAATATACACATACAATTGACAGCTCGGAAAGCCACACCTGACAGTTCAAAAGACCGCACTCGACTATTTGGAAGGCGACAGTCAACAGTTTGAAAAGCCACACTTGAAGTTTATTATCAATATACAACGCACAAAGAATTTTTCAAAAAATAATTTTTTAAAAGTGTGTTTAAAAAAGAAATTGAGTTTGAAAAAATTAAATATCTCAACCAGAATGAATAAAACAAAACGTATTCGGCATAAAATAACCCAAGTGTTGATATGCCATAAAATCCAACCAACCAACCATATACAGCGATACCTAGACTTCGTCAAAGTCAATAAGTATTTAATCGATCTTGAGACGCCAGACTGACTTGTTTATTTCTACTTTCATATCCATGTCTCTATTCCTCCTGATTTTCTAATAATCCTGCCAATTCCTTTATTCAATATCGTAGAGACATTATTGGCTAATTTGATGTGAACATCAGAAAAAACAATTTTCAATAGTGAAATTGTTTTGAAATTTTCAAGATTGTCTATGTAGAAAATAATTTTCCTTTGATATGAAAATGGCAATCAAAAACAAGAAAATCGAAGAACATTTTTTTCTTTTAGCAGTTTCAGGTTTAATTACGTTCTACTGAAATTAGTTTATAATTTGAATCTAATTGTATTTCGACCAATAATGACGTCAATATAATGTCAATAAGATTAATATACACATACCAGTTGGAAAAGTATGTGTATAAAACGTTAAACGTACTAAAACGAAGCATACGACTATAACTATACTAAAACGAAGAATATTATACATATATATATATATATATATATATATATATATATATATTATATATAGAGAGAGAGAGAGAGAGAGAGAGAGAGAGAGGGAGAGAGAGATTAGAGAAAAAGGCTAAAATATCGGTCATATTAGCAGTTATAGATCTATCTCTACTCATATGTACATGTCTATACATATATATGAGTTTCATCAGACCGCCAATTTTATTGAAAAAAAATTTTCCTCGTGATAAATTTTAAAACTTTTAAATTTCTATTTTAGAATATATGATTATTTTCTTCCTGCTTCGATAAATTCATTTTATTTTACATATCCACCATATACAAGGTGTGTCAAAAAAGTATCGAGAGTTTTTTGTACTTTTGACACACCTTGTATTCTGAAAAAATAACGTTCCGTTCATTATTTTTTTCAGAATACAAGGTTCGTCAAAAA
>CM042141.1:98027482-98032482 GCA_023376005.1 Doryteuthis pealeii
AGAGAAAATTAAATCAATATTATTGCCTAACCAAGGTTAAAGAACCAGTCTGCCATACTATTTACACATACCTAGAGGAAGAGTAGTTAGATTCATACTTTTCGCATTATATGTATATATATATATATATATATATATATATATATATATATATATATATATATATATATATATATATATATATATATAAAGTAATTGGTAATTTGCTTGAAGCATTGTTTAAGTATGTTATAAAATAATAAAATTCGAAGGCAATACAATGCGTAAAAAATAAAGACAATAAAGACAAAAAAACATTTTTGTCTTTATTTTTTACGCATTGTATTGCCTTCGAATTTTATTATTTTTATATATATATATATATATATATATATATATATATATATATATCGAAGTTAAGCAGTCATGAGTCTGTTCTAATATTTAGATGGGTGACTATTTGAGCAACAGCAGGTAAATGACCCGATCTGTGTCAGGTTGTTCAATGTGCTACTGGTAATATGTAACCGAGTGCTACCTCTTTCATAGTCGGATCATCGGTGACTATGGAAACATTTTTCTTTTACACATGAACAAACAACTCCTTCCCAGACTAAGATCCACCCTATCGGCTTGGACAGTAGAACATGCCGACTGCATCCATCCAGAAGTTTAAAATCCCACCTCAATGGGTCCATCTGTTGGCCGTGGTTCACATGCGACATCTGTTTTTCAAACATTGGCCTTCACAGTCACAGAATGCGCTGAACTAGAATGTAACTCCACGGATCGAAACTGTGATGCCGATTATGATGATTTTATATCCTATCATAATGGAGATTGTGTGTTTGTCTTCTATAACTAAAACTATTCCACTTCTCAAGTCACAATTTCCTTAGTTATTTACGTCAGATTCTCCACGATTTTATTTCTATTTAAACCTCCATTATTAATGAAAATTGTTCTACAATTACATTTGACCATATCAACATCTATTAATAATGGAGATTCGCTTCCGGTTTTTGTCTGTAAAAAAAACTACGTCACTGCTTACGTCACACTGCCTAAAATCGTCATAAATAGAATACACTCAAATTTGAGCATGCAATGTTAGACAGTCCTCATTGTTTTTTTAAACAAGTTTTAATAAATACATACCTGGTATTATCTATCTATACATAGTTTTAAAAATATATATTTAAAGTTATCAGAACTAAGTTTCCATTTCAATTTTTTTATTTTTTACTTCTTTAATAAATTTATTTTATTTTTTACTCCTTTAATAAATTTGATGATTTTACTTTACTTATGATACAAACTCTCTGATATTAAATTTTCAACTCCCATCCCCTCAGGCAATATTTATTTTACGTCGCCCAGAGGGCGTTTTTTATTTTGCTAGTACTAATAATATGCAATTGTATTTATATATACAACAAAATAGTAGTTTACAGTGTGAATGGGAAGGCTAATTTGCATATTGATAGTAAAAATTTGATTTTAATAAATATGTGCTTAGTAAATGGATTTCTAATTCTTTGGTTTTATCTTAATGAATATGAGCAAAACTCTCAGAGATAGATCTTAAAAGAAATCCATTAACAAGAAGAAATAACTGTAATTTTATTCTTTACTTCCTATTTTAACTAAATAGTTAAATTAGGAAAATTTAGCAATGAGAAACAGGAGTGATGGAAGAATAATTTTCATTTGTTTTATTTTTCGATTATACCCCCCTCTTTTCAAATCTTTTATTTGCATTCTTATTTAGTTTCATTATCCTTTCTAATTTGATATAATATTTCATTACATTAAACTTAGATACTTGCACTCGGAGGAAGGTGCAAATATTTGCTAGTTAATTTAAAAAACTTAAATTTTTATTAAACTTTGTAGGTAACAGTGAGATTAGCAATGTTTGATCTGAAGTTCTCTTTACGCCTCGGGTTTCTACGACAGGATAATGAATTTCTGGTTTTCCTAACATATTATTAGAAAAGTAACACGAAATCGAAAACAAAAACTAAATATAAGATAAAATTGTAATATTCACAATTGAATATAAGACGAACCGAATATCTAGTAAACAGCCTCAAGTTGATTAGATATGTTTTCCAAATAATTTACGTATTTGTATAGAAAATGTCTGGCAAAATTCATTATAAATTTGGTTGATTTAAGAACTTGATGAATAAAAGTCAAATTCAAAAATGACGAATATTGTCTGGGTGTAAAAAGAAAACAGCCACGCAGAGAAAAATGTGTTCTATTAATTGGGTGTAAGGGGGTAGTATTGAAATAATAATACTTGTTAAGAATATCCCCCTAAGGATATGTCTGTGGTGATGCAAAAAGCAAAACAAAAAATGTTGATATTAAGCACTGTATAAAGGGAAAATTACAAGTGAGATGTTTCATTTCGATCTACCTATATTGAAATTCTTCAGCAGAAGAAAAGAATATATATATATATATATATATATATATATATATATTATATATATATATATATATATATATATATACGTGTGTGTCTGTGTAATTTTTTGTAGATCAAATAAAAATAAACAAATACACCAAGAAATATACATATATATACATATATATAATTTCTTATATATATATATATATATATATATATATATATATATATATATATATATATATATTATATATATATATATATATATATATATATATATATATATATATATATATATATATATTATAATATATATATATATATATATATATATATATATATATATATATATATATATATATATATTATATATATATATATATATATATATATATATATATATATATATATATTATTTATATATATATATATATATATATATATATATATATATATTATATATATATATATATATATATATATATATATATATATATATATATATATATATATATATATATATATATATATATATATATATATATATATACATAGAATACAATTATACGTCTGGTCACTGCAGCTGCTGGTTTCATTTTCAATAATTCTAACGGCTTTCCCATAGATTGGCCTGGTCTCGTGACGCCCTTAACCAATCAGAGCTGCTTCCAGATCAATTTGAGTTTAAGGCTTGTCTGTCAAAACTTCATGACTTATTTTGTATTTTCCAAATTAACCGTTAAATTTAAATTTAAATCCTACACTTGATAGGCTGTGCTTATTCATTACATCACAATAGTAATGTAGTTTATTATTTGTGAAAGAATAAAGTTGCCTTTTTATGAGACAAACGTCAGAGATGAAAATTTGTCAAGGAATTATTGTTGTGACAAAATACTCAATTCTTGTAAGGCTTTGATATTTATTATTAACAAAAGAATTTATGATTTTTTTTTTAATTAAGATGTAAGTCCAAAGTCGGCAGCACAGAATTACAAAAAAAAACCTATGGGTTCGTTGGTTGTCAGTTCTATGCGGTTTTAATCTCGCTTTTAGTGTGTGTCTAAACCCCAATATAGCTGCTTCTTCCTTCTTGTGGGCTGGTGAGCTGAAAGGCAATGTAATAAAAGAAGCGAAGGAAACAAAGATAAGAATAACTTTAGGGTAAGACTTTTATTCGTTGATTCACACTATTTCTTGGAGGGGAGATATTTTACCGAGCAAGTCAATAGGTGTTTCTCCTTCGAAGTCTTGGGGTAAAAAGGTATGTTTGGCGTCAGGAATTCGTTTTTATTTTCTGCACATGCCACAAGGGTTCTTCCGGTCAGAGGCCTTCTGGGAGATTGTTATTTTTTATGTCTTTCATTATTTTTTATATTAAATTTAATTTTGTTTTTCTTTTTGTTTCATTCATTTTTATTTGGTTTAATTTTATTTTTATGAATCCCAACAAATCTAAATATGATCAACGTTAAGTGCGGAGGAGGAAGAGTTAATTGTCTCAGTAAATACGATGCTAATCCTAAGGGTCTCCAAAATATTTAGAAATCACAAAAACGTTTATTGTTTATTATCAACAATACATCATTTTACATCATTTTAAAGTTAGAACATCTATTTTTTTAAAATAATCACCATTTCGGTCAGTGCATTATAATAGGGGGCGGTTGCAGTTTTTGTCAGCCATTCGCCGCCATGTCGTTGAGGAAGTATTGAACCCTGTCATCATTGTAAACTCCCTACACAACTTGCGGACGTTTTTGACATCCATGCACGAATCGCTTAAATTGGCGATGAGGTGCCTGGAGAATAAGCTAGATGGGTGCTGCACAGGAATGCTGCGTGCGGTCTCAAGTCGTGGAAACAACATCCGACAAGGAAGCAGCTGTACGGCCACCTGCCCCCTATCTCACAAACCATCCGAGTAAGACGGATACGACATGCTGGACACTGTTGGAGAAGCAAGGACGAACTCATAAGCGATACTCTGGGAAGCTAACACATGGACATGCTAGTGTGGGCCGCCCAGCAAGGACCTACATTGACCAGCTTTGCGAGGATACTGGATGCTGCAAATAGGACCTCCCAGGGACATTAAATGATAGAGAATGTTGGCGAGAGATTATCATGGATATCTGTGCTAATTTCGTGACCTGATGATGACTCTTATAAAAAGCACAAAGTAGAAACTGTGTATGCTCTGTTCTACTTGGACGTGTCAATGTATTAAGATCGCAACTGGTGTCGGGTGTGGACTCAACTCAAAGTCAATAATCACTGGGAGAAATAATTTTGCCTTCGGCTTTTGACTCCTAGTTGAAGCAGGATCTTAATGTAGAATCTCAATAAAAGAAGCCCCCCCTATCATTATTTTAAAAAACTGATCTATTAAGCAACTATATTTAGATTGATATTTATAAAAAAAATAATCCAAATCAACTTTGCCTCCTTCAAAATATTCCCTCGGGAAACCAAACACTGGCGAAGAGATTGTTTCCACACTTGAACACAGAGATGGAAGTCTTGATATGACACTGCCAACGGCTGATTTGTCACGAAATATTCCATGTTATCAAGGAAACAGTAGCGCGTGGGTGAT
>CM042141.1:98037482-98044982 GCA_023376005.1 Doryteuthis pealeii
TAACTTCGCTGATATTGAACAATATTTCGATTTTATGAAAATCATCATCAGAGCTTGTTTATACTCCGTGTTGTTAAGAGCGGAGACAAAAGTCATGTGAGTTCAAAACAAAAACCTTGATGCTGCAAAAAAGAAAAAAGTTATACAATAGTTTCGAATGTGAGCACTTTTTTCTCTGTCATCAGATTATGTATATCTTATTGTAACAGTGTTTTAATATTAATAAAGTTTTATTAATATTAATAAAGTTAGATGGTTTAATAGATTTATAAAGAAACATTGCTCAACACAGAGTCAGCGGTGCTTGGTGACTGTTAGTTTCAGAAAACAAGGACCTTCTTAGTATCGTTATAACTTTCTTATGTTATATATTGAATAGAAGGCACAATCGTGAGAACAAACTTTATTTTAATTAAAGATTTAATTTTGTTCAAAAAATAAATACATAATACATTAATGCAACTGATAACGCAAAGACAACAACAGTTAATGATGATGATGCTTCAGCCCCGTAATAAAGTTTCATGTAATGATTATGTCTTCTATTTTATGGATGATACATGAAACTTATAGTAATGAAACGATAGTAAAAAGATGAAATTTTCGTTACTTTTAGTTGCTGTAATCATTGTAGCCACAATTAACTACTTTCTCGTCTGATGAGTGCATTGGTATGAGACATATTATTCATAGTAGTACGAGGTTCATAAAATCGACGGTATAACCAGCTCTACCATTTTTTTTATTTTTCTAGCTATTGAGTAAAACTTTCATAACAAGTTGTCCTCAGCTTATTATTGAGAGGACAAAATATTTTATAGGTATTATCTATCAATCTGGAGATTGTAAAATATAAACACAGATGTATGTATGTATATATTTCGTAAGGTTTATATATATATATATATATATATATATATATACTATTTATTTAATTCTTTACTCCTTTTTAGCCTTACCGTTCTTGATCCCACGAACATAAAGAAATAATATATATATATATATATATATATATATATATATATATATATATATATATATATATATATATAGAACGTTACGAAATATATACATACATACATCTGTGCATATATTTTATGATCACCAGAGAGATCAAATATATATGTATATATATATAATTAAACAAAAGACACATCTCCTGTCTAACAATTTTATTTTTGATCTTTTTTAGTTTTCTGGCCAACTTTTTAATGTTTGGGTGGAATTCATGGATAAGTCCACCGAAGTTCAGGTCCCAAGTACCTTCGGCACTTCGAAGTGCCATCATTAGGGGTGATGTGTTCCAGTTCTTAAAAAATTATATTAAACAATGTATTTATTTTTTATATGGCTTTTAGCAAAAGCCATATAAAAAATAAACACATTGTTTGTTTACTTACTTTCATATATATATATATATATATATTATATATATATATATATATATATATATATATATCATGCCGCGCTTCTCCAGCTGTTTCCAGCATGTCTTGTTCGTCTCAATCGAATGGTTTGTATGATGGGGAGTAAGTGGCCGTACAGCTACTTTCTTGTGTGATGTTGTTTCCACGATTTGTTTAAGATCGCACGCAGCAATCTTGTGCAGCTCTCACCTAGCTTATTCTCTGTGCCCTTCGTTAGGGTTCAAGCGGTGCAGCCATACAGTAACACTATGTTCATGTATGTGTATGCTATGAAATTAGGTTGCTATGGTAACATTATTTAATGGACTCTTCGGAGGAAATAGAAGTTTGATTTTAGTTCATGGCAAATTTGGGGAATGAAATTCGATAATTATTGAACGATGAATAGAATGTTATTCAGAACATTTTTATCTGAGAAACCGACAGCTGTGTGTGCAGGTGTAAAAAGAAATTTTATATCAAAAGGAAATTCTAAATTTCGATAACCCCTGTAAATCAATAAACTTTTAAAGTATGATATGTTTAAGCATATACTGACTTAAAAGCTGCCATATTGGGCGGGGATTAAGCTGGCTCCTGCAAAGGGTTCTTAATTGGGCTTTCAGCCCAACAATGACACTTAATTTGAGCACAATTTGATGTAGGTAGATCCTTACCTTTCGTACAAACATTTCTATTTCAAGGCTGACTTTCGATGGATTTCACAATTAATTTCGATTATTCCCAAATTCATTTCCAAGTTATAAATAAATTTATCTTACAAAAAACTTCGTCGACAAAAATCAGGTAAAAAAAACCCAAAAAACATCGAAAAGAATCGCAGTAATTAAGATTTGGGAATCATAAATTCCAGAATTGCAGTTCCGGTTTCGATCCGGAATGATTTTAATTTTTTTATGGGGTTGGCTTGATTCAAAAATGGTAAGATATGTTGGGCTACGGTATCTATGAGTACAGTTGAAGAACGTGACACTCTGATAAACTGAGAGCACGCCATTCTCTTTTATTAGATTAGATTAAAACATTAATTTCATTTCTGATTCTACTGTTTTATTTGTAGCTTGGAAACACTGTGTGGTATTACCTGTTGGCTTTGTTTCATTTTACCTTTATTTTAATATTCAGAATGTATATATTTACCTAACTCATCAAGATATGACACAAGGTCAATATTTACAAAAATTGCCACAGCGCCTACAAGAATATATCGACCGAAATGGCGATTATGTAGAAAAATAGACATGTTCATCTTATATACCCCTTTGATACCGGTTATATAATGGGAGGAGGCGCGTTGGCTAGTGGTTAGAGTCGTGGAAAATGGACTCGTCGATTCGAGTTCAATTCCTAGACGAAGCTGTTGGCATTTCACATAGCATTAATACCGTTGGGAAAGGTATGAAAGGTATGAATCCATATTCTCCCTCCAGCTATGAGTTAAATAGTAGGACAGACTGGGCCCTTCAGCCTTGGGTAGGTAACCAGTCTAGGAGAGGGATGGCTCTGAATTCAAAATTCCCTCCAGCTATGGGTTAAATAGTAGGGCAGACTGGGCCTTTCAGCCTTGGGTAGGTAACCAGTCTAGGAGAGGGATAACTCTGAATTCAAAATTCCTGAGGTTGGTCGTTGATTGGCTTTGTGGCAACCCTTGATGCACCAATTCTTTCCTGTCGACTGTGCCAAAAAGTGTGGATGGTCCAACACAAGCCTTCACCACTATAAACAAATCACTGTGTGGATGTTCATTGTATGAACACTCATACGTCGATCGACGGGAGAATCTATCATCTCATGGGAAGAGATGAAAGAGAGGCGATCAGTTCTTATTTCTTACTTGGTCTTACTTGTTCTACTTCTGGGCTGGCCATTTTCTTCTTCTGGGCTGATTTATTTCTTCTTCTATTTCTAATTAAGCAAGACTTATTTGTTTTTAAGACGTCTATTCTTTATTCAAAAAGTCCAATCCCCAACCGCGGAGAGAAGTTGGCATCTTAGGAACGAAGGATCCTTGCGTCCGCTCTTTCAGACTAACGGCCAAAATCTGACTAACTAGACCAGTGACCTTTCACACGTCTTTCCTTCAGCAAATCCGAAGTCGTTGCTCAGATCAGCGAAAGGTGAATTGTTGTCAATACTTTTTTTCAATGGTTAATGGTAATTTTCTATTTACCATCCCGCTATTTGAATTTTAACTACACTTACAGACATAATTCGTAGGCTACCCACGAATTATGTAACATTCAAGCTTTGAAATGATGTAAACATCATTGCCAATAAACAATAGACGTTTCTGTGATTTCTAAATATTTTAGAGACATTACCTTTGGGAGTCTCCTAGTACAAGTGAAAAGAGAAATCACATCTGTTTAAATTGTAGTTAGTCTGCCTTACAATTGACGGCCATTAGTTTTCAAAAAGCATTTACAATCTTATGAGTCTAATCGAATCTGCAATTACATCGCTAATTCTAGATGGTAATATTTGATAATTCAATCATTTATTATTACTTACAACAAAAAGAATGTAGCTGTCTACTGCCTTTCCTTTTAGCTATAATTACTATTATATCTTATTACCTCATTACGTTCAACGTATTTTACTCGAGATTTTATAATTGCTTGGTCAAGTCTTGGCTTGGATAATTGAAGTTGGGTAAAACATGGTAACGTAGCCGAATAAAGACGATGGCGTAGTGTCCACCTTTTTTATTTTAACTTTATCTTATCTGCAACATGCGCTGTCCTCGTGTCATTTGAGGTATAATATATATATATATATATATATATAATATATATATATATATTCCTATGTACTTGATAGTTTAAAAACACCAGTCCCCACACCAGCTGTCAGTGGGCGAGAGGATAAGATATCGGACTACCATGCGGTCAGTCTGAGTTCGACCCTACCCAAGGATAGTTGTGTCTAGCCACACTGAAACACGTGTCTGTGGATGACTTATTAATATATGCTCCCATAAATTTGGTAATGAGCTCCCTAATTGGTAATTCAAATTAACTCTCACTACTAAGCAAATAAGCAATGATCATTTCCCCGGAAATTTGATCTCTTAGTGACCGTAAAATACATAAACATTCCTATGTACTTAATAGTTTAAAAACAACAGTCCCCGCATAGGCTGTCAGTGGGCGAGGGGATAAGATATCGGACTACCATGCGGTCAGTCTGAGTTCGACCCTACCCAAGGATAGTTGTGTCTAGCCACACTGAAGAGGCGTGAAACGCCGAAACACGTGTCTGTGGATGACTTATTAATATATATATATATATATATATATATATATATAATATATATATATATAATATGGGTGCTATTAGTAAATAGTGTTCAATAACATTGATAAAGCATTTATATTTAATTTAAGGTAGCGTGAACATAGAATCAACAGTGCCTAGTTACTGTCAGTTTTTTATGCGATCTTCTGACCAAATTGAAGATCACATACACGAGATATACTCATATATACATGTATATATGTGTGTGTGTGAGGGAGAGTAGGATTCATGCCTTTCCCAAGGATATTAGCGCTAAGTGAAATGCAATTACCACATCAAGGATTTGAACTCGGGGCGACGAGTCCATTTCCCATGACTCTAACCATTACACCACGCGCTTCCAAATTCGATATAGACGTGTGAACATTGAAAGTTTGTTCAAATACTGGGATCATTACTTTCTGCCAGTTCACTTGAAATACGGTAGCGAGGAATTTCTATCTATTATTCATAAGACGGCAGCTTTTGCATATTGAGGAACTTCAAGTGCACTTGTTTTTTTACTGGCTGTTAAATAAGAAAACATTTAGAAGCTGACAGTCTCAGCATCAAACTTGATAACCTTGCAAGTGTTTTATTAAAAGAAAAACAAACGCGACGACCCATGATGACGTTGGGTTCCCTTCTAATTAGTATTTCATAAATAACAGCTGTCCATGATACAAATGCTTCTGTTTAGGAAGGAGTGAATGTTTTGAATTAGCATTTCATAGATAACGGCTGTCCAGAATGATTTTGACGAAGGAGTGAATGATTCTAATTAGCGTTTTACAGTTAACAACTGTCCATATTTAGGAAGGAGAGGATGATTGTATTCGCCTTCCACAGTTGTCCATGATGATACTGATGCTTCTATTTAGGAAGGAGTGAATGATTTTAATAAGCCTTTCACACTTAACAGCTGTCCGGGATTATATTGATGCTTCTATTCATAAAGGAGTGAAGATTTCTGATTAACATTTTATGGCTAACAGCTGTCCAGGATGCCATTGAAGCTTCTATTTCAGAACGAGAGGATGATTTTAATTAGTATTTCAGAGTGAATAGCTGTCCATGATGATACTGATGCTTCTGTTTAGACAGGAGTGAAGGTTTCGAATTAGCCTTTCGCAGTTAACAGCTGTCCATGTAATTTCAGATCATATGACCTTTAGGCACTTCTTTTGCGATCTCGTTTCATAAGGACATTTTTTCATTCACACCGGCAAAATCTGGTTGTTTGTTAGGGGTTAGGGTTATGATTAGGGGTTAGGGTTAGTGGTTAGTTTTATAATTTTTAAAAAATCTAAAAATCATCTGTTAACAAACAACTGGATGTGTAAATAAAAAAATGTCCTCATGAAACGAGATCGCAAAAGGGGTACCTAAAGGTTCGTAATTTCTATACTTATCTTGATCTATGCTATCTGCTATTCTTCATATCTGCTATTCTGGATCGGAGTAGCTGTAGTTCTGTTTTGGGACTAGCTGGCTTCTACTCTTTTTCGAGTGGTCAAGCACTACTTGGTATTCTCTTGGGATATCTTGTCTTGTGCCGATGATAATTTTAAATAATGAACACAAGCTCATTTACTTTATCCCAAGTAAAAAGCCTCAAACGATGCGATGTGATGCGTCTTCTCCAGACTCTCAGCTAGGCTCTTGCGTCCGTTCACTTCGAAAACATCGAAGTGACACATAAATATTCGTATACTTATGTATACAATTAACGTATATATATATATATATTGTCCATTATTTAGGAAGGAGTGAAGGGTTCTAATTAGCATTTCATAAGTAAGAGATGTCAGTAATGATATTGATGTTTCTATTTAGTAAGGGCTGAAAAGGGTTCGAATTGGCCTGTTAGAATTAACATTTGTCCCTGATGATATTGAACCTTCTGTTAAGGAAGTGTCGATGGATTCCAATAGTTATTTCAGATTTAACAGTTGTCCATGATGATATTGATCATTCTATTTAGAATATCTCTTTTTATTATTGCAGATTTGTCCGTTTTCTCTTTTATTTGTCATATCTGTTTGGATTGGGTTGTACTCTGGTAAAGTTATACAATTATTTTTCCAATTCATATATGAATGATGAACAGAGTTATAGATACGAGCAGGCTAAGGTAGCGTTCGGCTAGAAATCACATGGTTCCTAGTTCGATACCGGTCCCCGCCAACTCAGCGTATGAGTAGCACAGGGATCTGTGCAGTAAAGTAAGGAGCTGATGGTAGGTGTGGCGCTCCACCTCAGATGCTAAAACAATCTCCTTGGTCTAGCGCTATTGAAAAGGGGATAGACTCCCTCGCTGACTGGCTGATACCGACTTTAGGCCGCCCCGTCGACTTTACTTATATATATATATATATATATATATATATATATAGAGAGAGAGAGAGAGAGAGAGAGAAATAGAGAGAGAGAGAGAGATTGACATTGTGTTACACCCCGTTCGCACGGAGAGGTTGGGTAATACATACATGATAAGAATTTTATAAATAGATAGATAGATAGATAGATAAAAATTGACATTGGGTAACATCCTGCTCGCGTAGAGTAGGTCGATAAATACATACGTACACAATGAGATTTTAGTCATAGATAGATAGATAGATAGATAGATGGACAGACAAAAATCAACATTGTGTCGTATTCGGTTCGCACTGAGGATTTGGCTAAATAAATAAGTACATAACGAGAATTTTATAAGTAGATACATTGATAGATATGGACAGAGTAATAGATACGAGCAGACTTAGATAGATAGATAGATAGATAGATAGATAGA
>CM042141.1:98049982-98054982 GCA_023376005.1 Doryteuthis pealeii
AATTCAGAGATCCTTCTCCTAGACTGGTTACCTACCCAAGGCTGAAGGGCCCAGTCTGCCCTACTATTTAACCCATAGGTGGAGGGAGAATGTATGGATTCATACCTTTCCCAAGGGTATAAAATGGACTCGGCGATTCGAGTTCAATTTCTAAACAAAACTGTTGGCATTTCACACACACACACACACACACACACACACACACACACACACACACACACATATATATATATATATATATATGTGTGTGTGTGTGTGTGTGTGTGTGTGTGTGTGGTGTGTGTGTTTGGGTCTCTGAAACTTGATGAGTTTCAAAAACTGATTAAAGAAATTAATACTAGAAATACACTATGTCTTCTCTACGGAAGTGGGAGATAAGCTTTCTGCAGAGATCCATCATCTGATATCGGACGTCTTCAAAGGAAAAAGGATTCAAATGCATATATGGCGATTACAGAGGTTAAAGCCAACGAGATGCGGTTAATAAGGTCAAAATCTGATTCTTCCTCTCTGTCAACCCCCAGGAGAAAATGCACCGAGTATTGCATAGCTCTTTACCAGATCTTTGTCGATAAAACTCACATGATTTCGATCTAGATGTTAGTCTGAGGAGCCACAGGCTTACTCACGAGTGATCTTTGCATTTAAGGACATTTTTTCAATCTTTTAATGCTGTTATGGCGAAATGAAAATAAAAACACGAAATAAAAATAAAAATGCTTTTTTTTTTCTTCTATCACTTGAGAAACAAAAGCCAACATCAAAAGTCGATGTTGAAGTTGTCCTGATGAAGATTATATATATATATATATATATATATATATATATATATATATATATAGTCGACGGGCGGCCTAAAGTCGGTATCAGCCAGTCAGCGAGGGAGTCTATCCCCTTTTCAATAGCGCTAGACCAAGGAGATTGTTTTAGCATCTGAGGTGGAGCGCCACACCTACCATCAGCTCCTTACTTTACCGCACAGATCCCTATGCTACTCATACGCTGAGTTGGCGGGGACCGGTATCGAACTGGAGGATATGTGCTTAATTGAAGTCATACCTAATTTTAAAAATTAATTAGTTAACGATTGGTTAGAATCCCCGCCTGTCAGCTTGGCAGTCGAGGTTTCGAGTCACACACGGAACAGTCCCCGTGTCTATAACCTTGCTGATGAGACCTAATAGGTCGAAATGTACATACAGGGATTGAAATTTTCTCGATTTGTTTAGTCTTACATTTGAACATATATGCCCGCCTAAATTCATTAATTATTAACTAATTAATTTTCAAAAATTAGGTATGACTTCAATTAAGCACATATCCTCCAATATATATATATATATATATATATATATATATATATATATATACAATCTTCATCAGGACAACTTCATCGACTTTTGATGTCAAAAATTATCGGCTAAAAAGGCCATATAAAAAATAAACACATTGTTTGTTTACTTACTTTCATATATATATATATATATATATATATATATATACTCACAATCATATAAATATCTATACGCACACTAATACATCCACATCCACATCCACACATACAATTCCTCTCTCTCTCTCTCTCTCTCTCTCTCTCTCTCTCTCTCTCTCTCTCTCTCTCTCTCTTCCAGCAAAGTAAACAATTAGTTAATTAATATTTAAAGGTAATCAATTAAACAAACTAATTAAATGTGAATAACCACGTTAGTAAAACAAATTATTCATTAATCTTATTTTGAAGATTATGAATTTAAATTCAATACGATTAGTTATGTCTTTAAGCACTTTGGCTTCCTCCTGAATATTGATTAAGGTTAGAGACGCCATCTTGAAGAGAGCACATTTTTCCCAAGAATCTTTTCCTCATCACCATTTCCTCTGAGTCCACTGAGCAATGTCTATTTACCCAACCCCTCCGTCAAGTTCAGGATACGACACAACGCCAGTTTTTTAAGCGGGGTGTAACTGGATTAAATTCAGACTTTTCCTTCTGGTTCTGATTTGGGTCATTTTATCTATCGATCTATCGATCTATCGATAAAATTATCATTATATATGGGTGTATTTACACAACCCGTCCACCACGATCGGGATATGACACAACGCCATTTTTTTTTAAAGAGAAGTACAACTGGATTAAATTCAGAGTTTTCCTTTTCCAAGACTGGTTGCCATATCAAAGGGTCCAAAATTTCAAGGTAATATCAATCCTTTGAAAGTCTCTCCAGCAAACGAAATGCAATTCCTTTCCCAACTGAACACGCCATTCTCACTTCAAATAGCAGTCGTCAGATTCCACTTGCCGTCCAAACACTTTCTTCCTCACTCGCCCTGTCAGCGACAGTCCATCTTTATTTCTGTTCGGCTGCGCTTATGCAAATTTGGATATACTTTATTTGGGTCTCTACTAACAATACCTCAGCTACGAGGAGGTAGCGAGTTCGAGTATCCGTAGCCGCTCGCCACACTCTTTCCCCTCGCCACAGGCCAAACATATCCTGACGCGCTTTGTTTGTGGGGGCTGGGAATCCGCTTGTTCATACGGCTGCCTTTCAGTCTCGTCACACATATCAAAATTAAAGAACCCTACCTGACCTACTATTTTATCTATAGCTGGATGGGGAAGATTAGTTAGATTCACACCTTTCCCAAAGATTTGAACTCGTTCATTTATTTACAACGTTAATTGTACGTTTCTACTGAGTATGTATACCAAATCTGATCCTTTTAAAAGGTTTGTTTTGGCATTAAATAAACCACACAGGTTGATATGCCATTAAACAAAGGAACCGAAACAAATTTGAAAGCACTGTATCAAACAACTTTAATCAATCAACCAAGGCGTGCCGACAGCACGGATTCCTCTCTCTCTCTCTCTCTCTCTCTCTCTCTCTCTCTCTCTCTCTCTCTCTCTCTCTCTCTCTCTCTCTCTCTCTCTCTCTCTCTCTCTCTCTCTCTCTCTCTCTCTCTCTCTCTCTCTCTCTCTCTCTCTCTCTCTCTCTCTCTCTCTCTCTGATGTGTCCATAAGTAGGAGTCCAAAGGTGAACGTCGTTTCCTCCTTACATCCTCCATATATACATATTTTCCAACTCCTCCCCACGAGTTGGGTGTGATACAAGGTCAATTTCTTAAGCGGATTTTAACAGGTTTGAATTCAAAGTTTTCCTCCTCCAATACTGGTTACCTAATCAAGGTTAACGACCCCACTCTGCCCTACTATTTACACCTAGCTGGAAGAATAATAATTGGATGCATGCCTTTTCCGAAGCGTATTAGCGGTATGTGAAATGCAAACAGTCGCGTCCAGGATTTGAAATCATGTCGTTGTGTCCGTTTCTTACGACGATAACCAGTACACAACGCGCCTCCACAATAACTACATATACAATAGGCCTATGCTTATACATCAACCAATTTTCCTTTATAATAGGTAGTTGTCAGTGAAATGAAACCAGCCTCGTCCAGAATTCGAACTTGTGTCTGTTTTCAACAATGATAACCATTACATCACGGGCACCTCCCACATATACGACAGGACTGTACGTCTACCAATTTTTCTCTATAATAGGACGTACGGTTGATCGTTGTACAAACATACAGACATACAGACATATGGATTATTTCTTTTATATTTACTGACATAGCCATTAGCAAGATCGAAAACACTGTTTTGACGTTGATATCTTTATATTACAATGTATCTAATACGGACGTGTTGATCTGAGAAATACTTCACAATAGATTAGTACATTATTATGAGACGATAAACACACTCCCTTTACAATGGATTACGTCTGACATTTACTGACATCGAGTTATATTACGATTAATCTAATAACGTTTCTTTGTCTCATAGAACCTCAAGAATACTTCCCCCCCACACACACATATATATATATATATATATATATGTATGTATGTATAATTAGTATTCAGACAGCAATTAAAGCAAGTTTTGTTGAATAAGAGAGACGTCAACAAGAAAACAATCTAAGATAATTGTTTTGTCCCGATGAAAGAACAATACCTATGTCTCATAATTGAGCAACTCACGGGGTGTAGTGGTAAACGAAGAAACCTTGCAGATAGCCCTTTAAAACTACTTCCAGGCCTACACTGACCCTACTACTTAAAACCTTGCAGATAGCCCTTTAAAATTACTTCCAGGCCTACACTGACCTAGATTGGTAGTATCTGTTAGGGTATATATATATATATATATATATATATATATATATATATATATATATATATATGTTAATCCACATACTGTCGGATTAACCTCCTCACATTTCTACCATATATATATATATATGTATAAGCCCCCCACACGAGTAGGATGTGATACAAGGTACATTTATTAAGCGGAGCTTAACGGGTTTTAATTCAGAGTTTTACTTCTAGACTGTTTGCTTAAACAAGGTTAAAGAGCCCAGTCCGACATACTATTTACCCATAGCTGGAGGGATAATAATTGGATTCAGGCATTTTCCTAGGGTATTTTAGTACTCTATGAAAAGCAAACGATGACCGATAGCAATGGAGAGTGTGTGTGTGTGTGAGAGAGAGAGAGAGAGAGAGAGAGAGAGAGAAGGGGGATCAATGCCTCGTACAGGGTTTGAAATCGTCTCGCCGAGTTCATTTCCCACTATGAGAACCATAACATCATCCGCCTCCATATGTAGCAAATAAATCTGTTTGTATTCGCAAGGACCGTGTGCAAAAAATTTCATTAAGAAACAACTACACAAAAATATAAATATGAACGTAGAATTAACGCAATTCCTTAATCTTTATTTTCTCTTGACTGCTCCAGGCTATGCTGCAGATGTATTTGCAAGAAGCGTTAGATCATTTGCATAGTCCGCATCTGTAATAGTTTATGCGAGATATCGTCTACTACTTTCCTATTTTAGTGTGAGACCTTTTTCTTCATTAGATCTAAAGACGCTCGTATTACGTAGTCAAGGTAGATTATAGATAGAAATTGCACAAATGTA
>CM042141.1:98059982-98092482 GCA_023376005.1 Doryteuthis pealeii
TCTATAGCCTTGTCTTTCTTTCCTTTCTTTCTTTTTTCTTTCATCCTTTCTTTCTTTCCCTGTCTATAGCCTTGACTTTCTGACTTTCTTTCTCTTTCTTTGACTTTCCTGCTTTCTTTCTTTCTCTCTCTCTCTCTCTCTCTCTCTCTCTCTCTCTCTTTTCTTTATTTCTTTTTTTCTTTCGCTGTCTATAGCCTTATCTTTACTTTCTTTCTCTTTCTCTTTCTTTCTTTCTTTCTTTCTTTCTTCCCTGTCTATAGCCTTATCTTTCTGACTTTCTTTCCTTTCTCTTTCTTTCTTTCTTTCTTTCTTTCTTTCTTTCTTTCCCTGTCTATAGCCTTGGCTTTCTGACTTTCTCTTTCTTTCGTTCCCTGTCAATAGCATAAACTTTCAGTATTTTTTTTTGTTCTTGTTTATTCAGTTGGGTATTACAAGCCAAAAGATATTAAATAATCAAGTTTATTTTCAAGGGAAATATATTTTTCAAAACGTATTTGAATACGTCAAGGTACAATAAAATATTTATTATATCCGGTAGGTCAGTGACATTATTTCTGAATTCTGTAAACATTATTGAATTTGTACGAGTGTTCCGAACAGTTCAGAGTCGAACCAAGTAGGGGATTACTTACAATTATGAAACATACAGTACTACCTTAATTTACAAAGTGCTCCAACTTTCAAGTTTTCCGAGTTACGAGCTGTCACCCGGTCGAGTTTAGCTTTGTTTTGAGTTAAAATTTGAGGTGAGAGCGAGCTTCAGATAAGCTTATGTTTCCAAATTTATTGTCCCAGAAAAATATAAAAAGTAAAAATTAAAACAATTTATAGCACATGGTTCATTACATTCTATTTTACTATTTTTATACAATACAATGCTATTTATTTTTAATTAAAAACATAACAAAAATGAGTGGGGTGGGGGAGTTGTAACTGGCATTTCAGTTTATTTCAATGGGGAAAATTGATTTGATATACGAGGACACTAAGTAACGAGCTGAACAAATTAAAAGTGAAGGCTCAGTTGATCAGAGTAGAGTAACCTGATGGTTCACCGCCCTGTCGGCTGGGGCAGTAAAATATACCGACTGCACACCAACAGAGGGGTAAAATCATCCTAATGGGACCATTTGTTGGCCGTGGGTAGCGGCCCGTGATGTTTAAGGACAGAATCCTAGTGGCTGAGCAGTCCATAATTTGCAATATTACACTTAGGCTAGACGGGCAATCAGAGAGACCACTTCTGATCAATCTGCTGCATGTCAAGCCCTGGTATATATATGTGTCTCCCAACCCTATTGTTTTTTATGGCAGGCTCCAACCCTCTTTATCCTAAATGTGCTTGAAGGCGGTGGCTGAAAGTCTTAATGTCCCGGAAATGATGTTAAATTGTATCTAATGGTGAAGTTTCAATTTCGGAGCTCTGGGTAGAGTGGAGTACCCCTTCATCACCATTACTCCTTGGACCACTATGATCCTCAATGGTAGTACCTGTTAGGGTCCCCTCTATGAGTCGAATAGGTTTAAAATGATATTAAAGATGTTTTTAATTGAATTTAAAAAGTTGTTGAATACCCATCAAAAATGAATAAAACAAAACGTCTTCGGTATAATATAACTCAACAAGAGTTGGCATGCCGTAAAATTTAACCAACCAAACTGATGGTTCAAGTAATTTCATTCTGTTTGCAAGAACTCCGATGAATAGGCAAGATCAGATAGGCTTAAAACCGTGAATTCCGAAGCCGTGCTCCAAGCTATAGAGGCCAATCCGGCATGTAGCATTCAGAGAGTATTAGGCGAACTAAAAATCTCCCAGTACAGTGTGTTGTATCAACTTCAGAGGCCTGGCTAAAGCATCTGGAGTTTTATCACACCTTACCAAAATATTGCAAAACTTTTGACACACCGTTGTATTTCCTAGTACGACAGAACAAAGCTTCTTTATGTCGGAACAGCATAAACCGTTGTTCTAAACAAATGGAATCGAGCAGAAAAGAAAAGAACGCTGAGTGGTCACGTGATAACTGAAGAAGCAGGGTTGCATTCTTCTAAGGACTTATTCAAATCCCAGCTAGAAAGAGACCTATCTCAGCCAATCACTTGGCACGTTCCTGAAAAATCACACCACTTACACTTTTTAAGTGGACTGCTGATTTGTCAGTATGTGACATGTGACAGTTAAGCTCAAATAAATCCAATGAATGTTAATATCTTTTCAGCTACATTATGCAAACTGGTCCATTAAATATTGCTGATAATACATTGATGTGGATTACGTATTTGCCGATGAAACAGAAATTGGCTTTTTCTTTTCCGTAGATGCACGTAAACTCTGACATAGTCATTTTTCAGCAGAAAAGTAAAGACGTTAACTTAATTCTATTGCAAAGTTACCCCTTAATAAGCGCCTTTGGTTCTCCTACTCTTTTTTGTTGTCCGTGATAATTTGTGTCTAAAAGAAAGTCGAACACCAACCACTTTTTAGTTTGCCAATATAATGTTTATTTCCGCCGTAAATCGCACTAGTAGTCGGTCAAATAGAGAAAGATAGAAAGAAAGATCAAAGCAACAAAATGATGCTTAACTAGAGTCGCTGTTTATGTCAACCGGAGAAAAAAAACAGAAAGTAAACAGAAAGAAACAAGAAAGAAAAGAGACAGAGGAATTGGTTAACCCACTCACCGGCTCCGTGCGTGTTGATTCTTGGGCGGTCTCTCCTTTTTTTTTTCTCTATACAACACTAAATAGTTTTTAATTAACTAGTAATTTTCCCTAATCGCTCCATCCACGTCACTTACGACCCATAAACATCAGCTGTAAACTTTGACATGGTAATTTTTCAGCATAGGAAAAAAGACGCTAACTTAATTCTATTGAAATGTAACGTTACGCATTAATAAGCCCCTTTTGTTCTTCTACTCTTTTCTGTTTTCCGTGGTAACTTGTGTCTTAAAAAAGTCGAACACCAACCGCTTTTTCGTTTGCCAGTATACTGTTTATTTTCGCCGTAGATCGCACTAGTAATCGGCCAAACAGAGGAAGGTGAAAGAAAGATTAAAGCAGCAAAACGATGCTTACCTAGTGTCACTGTTTACACCAGTAGGAAAAAGAAAGAAAGGAGGCAGATGAATTGGCTGACCCACTCACCGGCTCCATTTTGTTGGTTCTCTGGCGGTCTTTCCTTTTTTTTCTCTCAGTACTCGTCTTTATATATTACTAAATGCTTTTAATCAACTAACAATTTCCCAAATTGGTTAGCCCACGTCACTGCTGACCCACAAATATTAGCTAATTCTTTACTGACCTTCCAAAAATTTATGTAATGTCTAAACTACCCATTTATACTCAGAAATATTTCTCTAACGTTTTTAATTTGTAAACAACCGTTTATACTCGGATGTTTTCATTCCAAAGTATTAATTTGTAAACAGCCGTTTTCATATTAACGAAATTTTCTTTAGCATTTTTTTTGTTTTGTTTTCAAATCTAAAAATCCAAATTACAAATACGATTTGGCACTTTGGTTTCAAGTTCAATGTCTAAATTTTAGAAATTTTTAAAAATTAATTACTAAAATAATTAATTGAGGTTCTTTTTTAACGTTTTCAAGACTTATACATGAAATACATTCCTAATTGTAAAACGTCATAATGACAAAACAGAAAGGAATATATGTTGAAATATGTGACCTGATCCACCCACTTCTAGCACATATGATAAAAAGGGTTGTGGGGGGGCTGCCATAATGGCAATAGGGCTGAGACAATCATATAGGTGCTAGGATTTGGCATGGCCAGCCGATGGATCGGAGGGGGCCTCTCCGACCGCCTGTCTAGCTCAAGTAAAGGCCAAAGTGGAGTACTATATGTCACGGGACCACTCAGGCATTATGGTTCGCCACCCATGGCCAAAAGGTAAGGGCCAAAAATGAATCCTGCACGTCATGGACTGCTCAACCACCAGGATTCTCTTCTTAACCATCACGGGTCACCATCCAACAGGTGGCCTATTGGGGAATTTTACTACTTCTGCAGAGGTGCAGTCGGCGTATTTCATTGTCCAGCCGATAGAGTGGCTATTATTATTTGGGTAGAGCAAATACACAGAGACAGTCTCGTGTAAAAATAAAAGCAACGAACAAATAAAAATCTGTCTTTTGCGTACGAAAAGCAAATTCCCGAGGAATATATTGAAGCAGTATTATATTATTATTTGAGAACCATAGTTTATTCCGATGCAAAGTTATATTTACAGAGAGAATCAAAATCGCACACCGGTACAAAAAGATGAGCTTATCAACAACGCGAAGAAAATAAATATTTACAACCTTTGAGCATAAATCTTTTTAAAAGAACTTTGTTGCGAGGACTATTGGGGAATGATTGTGCGTAGACCAGATTTCTAAATAAATGGGATGTGACTGATTTGAAAATACTGGTTACGACAAATATTTGAGAATATTGGCAGTTATCATTTTTCACAGTACATATATATATTTACCCATCGCCCCTTTAACACGAACAGGGGCTGACACTAGGTCAATTTTTAAGCAGAATTTGATTTGAACTCACAGTTTCCCTTCTCATAGACCTACATAAATCAACCCTATTATTTACTGGTTGCATAAATAGGAACTACTATTTACCTATAGCTGGAGGGAGGAGAACAAATGGATTTTTGCCGTTCCCAAATGAAGTAAAAATGTGTGCCGTTCCCACGAACTAAAACACAGACTAGGCCTAGGTTTGAACTCGTGTCAACGATTTTATTTACAATGACAATAATCATTACGCTAAATGTCCCACTTCTTTTAGGTGGCAGTGTCATTGCAGCCATTTTGACAGATATTTGGTGGTCCTTAAATGGAAGACAACCTAACGGGATGTTACGCGACATGTGCCAAACTTTAAGATTTTTATTTCTCTTTCTAACCTTCAGCCTGTTGGCGGGGTTTAGACTATGCTAACTATACCACCTACAGAAAGATAAAACCTCTCCCTCCAATCAAAAAGGAATGTCCTGAGTAGGACCCTAAAGTGAATCTGGAGGTTAGGGAATGTCATTGAGGACTTGGTTTGGTTTGGTTTGTTGGATTTTACCACATGGGTTATTTTATGCCGAAAAAAATCTATGGGTTAAAAAGAAAAAAAATTAGTTTAAAAAAACGTATTGAAAATTGAGTTTTAAAAAACAAATTTGAATACCCATCAAGCAGGAATTAAACAAAATGTTTTCGGCATAAAATAACCCAACAAGGGTTGACATGTCGTAAAATCCAACAAACCAAACCAAACCAAACCAAACCAAACCAAGCCGAAAAGTTGACCTGGAAGTAATGGCTATGAAAGGGTACTCTACACTTTCCAGAGCTCCAGAATTCACCTTTAGATGCAGTTTAACGTCATACCCAGCGTACTAAGACCCTCAGCAAGTGCCTTCTAGCACACACATGATAAATAGGATTGGGCTTGCCATCAGGGTAAGGGTTGGGACAATCATATAAGTGCTAGGGATTGACATGACCAGCCTATTGATCAGATGGGGTCTCTCCGACCGACCGTCTAGCCTAAGTAAGCGCTAGTGGACTTGACAGTAATGACAATATAGGGGTATTCCACACTCTCCAGATCTCCAGGACTGTAGCCTTACCATCAGATGCAGTTTAGTGTCATAGTTAGCCGTTATGTTTTTACAAACAAATAAACGAAGAACTCTGAATAAAAATGGAAATAAACAAGATTGTATTTAACACTGAGTAGAGAAATGCTTCTATCCAAATACACTTCCACAACGGCTCAACTTCTGCGCGACCCAAATATATCATGTGTGAGCTGGTCATATGTCATAGGGGAATCTGTCCTTCCGGTCTGTCTGACACACAATGCACCTGTTATGGGAGATAAGTGTCCCCCATTGATCAAGGGGAACAACTCTATATATTTTCCGTTGGGACTGATCCTAACACCAGGATAACCATCTTTAGGGTGCACTCTTACCCTCAGATATGGTCAGCATATTCTAATCCTCGTCGACAAAATCTGAGGAAATAAAATCAGACAAAAATAAAATAACTTATTTGAATAATTCCCAGACGAAACCATCTAAAAATATCTATTTCGTCTACTGACAATTTAATAGACATTTTTTATAGTTTGCCTAAAGGGGTGGCGATACAGAGACACGATTTGATTGCATATTACAGGTCTTTTACACACAAACATACTCTCTCTCTCTCTCTCTCTCTCTCTCTCTCTCTCTCTCTCTCTCTCTCTCTCTCTCTCTCTCTCTCTCACACACACACACACACACACACACATATGTATATATATATATATATATATATATATATAATTGTGGAAACATTATGGGTCTACCCCGATTGCGATAATTCAAGATCTAATTAGAGTCCCGGTGAGATAGTGAAGTATCGAAACCGTGGTAGAAACATTATTGTTTCTCTTTATTCGATTATTTTAAGTAATTCGTTGCAGTTAACCCTGAGGATCCTCGGGTGAAACTTAGTAGGTTTTCTGCCTATAACTTTTACTATATATATATATATATATATATATATATATATATATTTATGCAGGTATTATTGAAGTCAACGGAACATTTCTCCTTGATAATCTTCATCTGTATTATTTCTAGTTTTCTTGTCGTTTTTCGTAAATTGGTATTTAGTTGGTAGAAAAACTGTCCCATACTTTTTACCCAAGCGCTTTCGACCATTTCGCCAGTCGTCTTCGAGGGATTGTAGATTGTAGTGTGTTAGGCTTCTTTTCTTCTCGTTTGAATTCATTCATTTATTCATTGCTCTTTCAAATTAAGAGAGTCTATTATTATTATTTTCGAGGGTTGCTAAGATTAGTGTGTTAGTTATTAAAAAGCCACTTGAAGACTAGAAAGATCATAGAGAAGAAATATTTCGTGGTCTTCAATAATACCTGCATAAACAATATATATATATATATATATATATATATATATATATATATATATATATATTAAAAGTTATAGGCAGAAAACCTACTAAATTTTACCCAAGGATCATCAGGGTTAACTGCAACGAATTAATTAAAATAATCGAATTTGTAACTAACTCGATATTATATTCCCCAGTAAGACACCCTTTTTACACAAAACACACACACACACACCACACACAACACACACAGATTATATATATATATATATATATATATATATATATATATATATATATACAAGGTGTGTCAAAAAAGTATCGAGATGTTTTGTACTTTTTGACACACCATGTATTCTGAAAAAAACATAACGTTCCATTCATTAATTTTTTCGGAATACAAAGTGTGTCAAAAATGTACCAAGTTTAAAGCTGTATTTATCACGATAGAAATGAAGAATGAATGGAACGTTATTTTTTCAGAATACAAGGTGTGTCAAAAATTACAAAAAATCTCGATACTGTTTTGGCATACCTTATATATATATATATATATATATATATATATATATTATATATATATATATATATATATATACAATAAAGAAATACTAATTTTATTTCTCAATTGAATATATTTGCTCTTTTCCTTATGATTTATTTTTAGTTATTTATTCTGCAACGAATATACCAAACTCAACAATAGATTACATCTGAGTGTGGCGCTCCAAGAAAACACGAGACTACTATTATGTCGAGTCTATTTTTCCATCCGATAAGCCGGCGACAGTATAACTAGTTAGTAGATAACTAGATTAAAAGATAAAACAGAAAAGTTATTCTTGCTTAACAACTTGATTTGTTCAACGAAGAGAAAACAACTGAAAAAAACAACTGATTCTGGTTTGGCCAAATCCAAGGCTAAATCAGATTTCGAAGACTTACCTTGATGGTGCCTCTCGTAAAGCCGACATTGAATAAATACATGGTGATTTCTCCCTATCTATCACACACATACATACCTATTATTATGGAGGCGCGTGGTTTAATGGTTAGAGTCGTAGGAAATGGACTCGTCGGCCCGAGTTCAATTCCTGGACGAAGCTGTTTGCACTTCACATTGCGTTAATACCCTTGGGAAAGGTATGAATCCAATTCTCCCTCTAGCTATGGACAAAAAGCAGGTCAGACTGGGCTCTGACTATGGCTAGGTAACTAGTCTAGGAGAAGGAAAACTATGAATTCAAACCTGTTAAACTCCGCTTAATAAATTGACCTTGTGTCACATCCTGCTCGTGCGGAGCGGCTGGTATATATATATATATATATATATATATATATATATACCTATTATTATACTAAAGCTGAGTGAATCAATGATTGTTTGCTAAAGTCTTTTTTTCCTGTTTAGTTTAATGACACAAAATTCATACTAAAATATTCCTTGGTGTTAGAATTGAGTTATGTTTGAAAAATCTAAAGCTACTGTCTACTTATTTAAACAAAGAATTTTTTTAAAAAACTGAACGTTAACATATACGCGCCGAATATTTACAACGAACCTTCGTTCTATTTATTAATAAATAAAATTTAAAAGCATACGTTAAGCACTGAAAGTTTACAACAAAACTCCCTTCTAAAACATGATCAACGTCTAAATTTTAGAACGTACGGTAGTATATACGTAACGAATATTCACAACAAAACTACACGATTTTCCAAGTACGAAATAATATTACATGTGTAATTTATTTTTAATACATTTTAAACAATTAAATTCTGCTAAAAAATGGCTAAGTAAAGATTTTTGATACACTCAAAACAAATGCTTTTATAACAATTTTAAAACATTTTAAAAGTTGCTTCTTAGAAATCAATAACAAAAAACATTAAATACACTATGTACTGAAAAATTGCTAACTTGATAAAAAAATGTCTTATAATCTTTTTTTCATTCCAAACAGTTTGTAAAACTTATTTATCATTCATAGGGAAAGAAGTTTAGTGTGATATGTCCGTGTCTACAGGAGGTCAAAAGTGACAAGTTACAAACCCAGATTGATAAACAAAAAATTGCGATGTGTTGATTTATTAATCAATGAATTCTTAGATTACTGAAAATCAAACTGATCCAATGGAAATCAATCTATACTTGAGAAACAATCATTTAAAATAAAAAACACCTAATTTTAAGTTTTAAATTTCATATTTTTAGATTCTAAAAACAAATATTTATTTGATAACAAGCCTACTTACGGTGATGATGATGTTTAAACGCACTCACATGTACGAAGGAGAGAAAACGAAGAGGCAGGGAGTGCTCCTCCCGATGTTCAACGACGAAGTTTTGCCCCCACAATATTACTATTGTCCGACGTCTGTACCCCAACTATAGGGTCAGACCCCAAACTACAACAACACCAAGGGTGACCATATCACCGCTAAGCACCCACGAGGACCTTACCCCCCCCGAAAAAAAGAAGAAAAAAAAACGAAAAACAGTATGCATATATGAAACGAATATTTAGATTCTTATTTTGACGAAATTACCTAAATGCACCAATATTTATAAACCTCACACGCACGCACGCATGAAGCGAGAAAAAAAAAACGAAACGAATATTTACAATTTAGTTTGTTAAAAATGCAGTAGACACTGACTCGCCGACTGCTTATGTCAATGGAAAATACTTATAAAACACATACGCACACGCTCCAATACGGCACTTAATTGCAGCAAACATGTACAAGGATATTCTTTGATTTTAAAAGTAATTCCTAGACCAAGCGCTGCCCATCCTTAACCATAGCCAATGAGCCGCTTTTCGTCCGTCTCAGAAATGTTACGGATTGCTTTGTTTTTCTTATTTCTTGTTAATCTGAAATTTGACGGTAATCTGCTTGCAACAAACCCCCTACACTCCACTTCAATGGACGTTCAGCTTGTTTTCCATTCATTTATGGTATTTTCCTCTTTTTCTTTCATTGGCTTCATCTGTATGATCCTCCCACGCCACTGTCAGTTCTAGCATAATAATTTGTTTGAGGATTTTAAAAAAAATGACTATGTCTGGGCGCAAATTTATCACTACAATGTGATCGGGGAATTTTAACTGTTTTACGAGATCTACTCTCATCTGCAAATCTATCGCTGATGAGAGTATACTTGTTATTTCTTTGTGTTTCTGTGAGGGGATTCTCCCTCCAGCCTTGACAAAGTGTATTTTGGATTTGTTTGTCTTCAGGCTGTTAGAGCCGATTGCGGTGTCAAGGATATTTGCAATAGGGTAACACCTCATAAACTGACTGTACCAAGAATTTTAATTTGCTGCAATTTGCTGACCATTTCAATTTGCGCTTTATGATGTTTTCCCACCTTGTCCAGGCCCCGTGTTGGCTTAGGTCGACCATCTTTGTTATTCTTCTTTCTTCTACCCCCTTCCTTAAGGTGGCGTCGTTCTTTCCCCCTCATTGACTCGATTCGTGGCGTGGGAAAGTAATATAAGCCTGTCCGACCTTTAGCAATTGCGCCTACGAGCGTATTTTGTCGCAACCGTTCCTCCGCTACTCTTACTTCTGTGATATTCCATTTCTTGCCTGATCGGACCTCAATACCCGCCTCTCTTACTTTTGGGTCGCTCAAGTCTATATATTTCATTTCTGTTCTTGTCCTGGCTACAATATACTCTTCTATTAGACCGTATAAAGCAGCACTGTTGAGACATCTAGGTAATCAAAGCCACCTTCTCAGATACCCAATGATATTCCTCTTCTTGTATTCTACTGTTGACATTGAAAATTCGTAGATTGCAATCGGCCACAGGACTCTCGGTTGAATGGCGCGTTGGTAAATTCACGTTTTGAATCGACCGGGTAATCAAGATTTACCCACCTTACTAAGCCAGGTTTGGAGATCCCCCATGGTTTCTCGGATTGCTGCAGTATCCTTTAGCGTACAGTCGAATTGTTTCCCCAAACTTTTAACTGACTTCTCATTTAAAGTTGAGATAGTCTCTTTGGATACCGTGTTTTTCCGGATACCCTACCTTGCTTCAAAGTTAGTGATCTTGACTTGGTTGAATTGAACCTCATCCTCGCCCATAAGATTAGTTATTCAAGGCCTTTTTACAGCCACTTTCCTCATCATGTCATGTCATGTCGTCCATGTAGGCTCTAATGGGTGGCTGTTTTACTCTTGTTTTTGTCAATGGGCCTCTGCATTCTTTCTCAGCAGATTTAGTAATCATGTTCATGTTTAGCGCAAACAGGATCGCTGACAAAGTGCAACCTGTAATGATACCTCTTTGCCAATTTGACATGTTGAATCCCGTCCCGATTCTTACTTTGAAATTCCTGTAATAGATCAAGATTAGGTATTTATTCTTTCTGGGTATGTGTGTCTATTTAATGCTTCCTCTACTAGCTTGTGTGGTATTGACCCGTATGCATTTCTTAAGTCTAGCCATATAACTACTAAGTCTTTTTTTGTATTTTAGCGTCTTTTAATAACTGTATCACAACACCTGTATGCTCAATGCATCCTGACATACCTGAGATTCCACCCTTTTGGACGAATGTGTCGATATATTTGTAAGTCACCGAACACCGTGATAGTATGCTGAAGAAAATTTTGCACTCCGTGTCTAATAGGGATACACTCCTAAATTGTTCGATATTAGTAGAGTTTTTATTTTATTTTGGGATTCATACGCATTCTGAGTACTTAAGTAAGTAGATTTGGGCATTTCTAACAAACCCTGTTATTTTGTCCGCTAATAATTTCTTGTAAAGCCAAACGGATTTGATATGAAGGCTCTCCTCTTCCTTCATCTCTCTTTCCTCCGTTTCCGGTGACCCTCTGCGTGGGGTAAGTTTTTCAACTTATATATGAGGAGGTTAGAACTAAAAAAAAGTATTTTTTATTTAGTTTCTGGTTGAAAATATAACGGGATGTTTGCTAAGTTTTACTTTCTTTGAAATTTATATATATATATAATATATATATATATATATATATATATATATATTATATATAGAGAGAGAGAGAGAGAGAGAGAGAGAGAGAGATAGATAGAGATAGATAGATAGATATATTGATAGATAGATAGATAGATAGATAGATAGATATAGATATAGATATAGATAGATATAGATAGATAGATAGATAGATAGATAGATAGATAGATTGATAGATATGCGAAGAAAAGGAAGTGAATACGACGGTATGTAGTATATTAAGAAAGATTGAAAAAACACAGGTTTATATGAATTAAGTGGTGAGTTTATTGGCCGACGCTGCAGTATTTCGATCAATTATTTAGATCATCTTCAGGGCATTTGTTGATGTATGTAAGGTAATAATAATTTTCTTATCACAGAATAACGAGAAAAGCGAGTGATAGTCCTTGTTTATCAGTCTGTTTAAAATTTGAAGTTTGAAAAAAGAACGCCGAAAAATAGACGGTTTGAAATAGGACGTCAAATATTCTCTTTTACGGTGTGAGTATGGGACTGTGTAAGTGTGTGTATCGAAAAAAGCATTGTGCATTTTTTAGGTGTGTGGTTGCGCGTGTGTGTATAGATAGATATGTATGCATATATATATATATATATATATATATATATATATGGTGAATTTGTAGATAGTTGATTTAGAAAATTATGTTGACCCACTCTGTAAATTGATAGAAATTATAGATTTCAATTATCTCATTTATTTATGGGTAATTAATTCATTATAAAAGGGTTTACAGGAATATGAGAATCATAATCCTCTAATTGATTCATTGAAGAGAATAATTGACTACTTGCCCTTCCCCATCTTTCTCCTTCTCTCCCTCCTCCTCTCCCCCTCCCCTCTCTCTCTCTCTCTATATATATATATATATATATATATATATATATATATATATATTAATCAAAAGGTTACTACCACGTTTTCATTGTAGTAACATAAGTAGTTAATCCAAAAGGGCTCAATATTTTTCTTAAAATATATAGTATTTATGTTGCATAGCACCTTCTTCACTGGCACTAAATAATTATAATGTTCCATACCTCTTCTTCTTCACTTACTTCGACATCTATTCTTCTGCTGGCCGTCTTGGTCTGTTTCTGATCGTCTTTGGTATTTCTTCTATCATCTTGACTTGATCTGGAATCTTCTAAGGTCTGGACTTTCTATTGCTATGTTCTTGCTGGCTGGTCGTCCTGGATTCATTTCTTAGTCTTGTTACCAAGACATTCATCAACCACAAGAACATTTTACTTATACAAACTTTTATTTCCGTAAGTATACATTTCATGTAACTAAATATCTGACTAACATAGCGAGCGTGAGTTCCAGTTTAGACAGGACCTAAAATGGCCGACTTCTCTGCCTGACGTCTAACTGAAAACTGGGGACTCAACAAAAGGTCCCACGTGACTTCACATATTTGGCGAGCGTCTGTAATTTTCCATGGAAGGACCCGGCCAGGATATGAAAGGGGTCATCCCCTCAGAATTACAGGGGATTGACAATAATCTTATGCAACCGCATAGATTATGTAACATTTATAGTTGTAGAAAAAAGTTTTTCTCTCTATCACGGTTTCGGTGTTCAAGGTACACCTTCCTCGGGAGAACTAAAAATTATAGGTAGCTAATTTTATATATATAGTTGTTTGGTCTAGAATTATTTTTATTTTTCTCTCTGTCTTTTAATTAGTATAAACTTCAGTCTTTAAATCTAAACTGTTTCCCTTTAAAATTAAAGATTAGTATTCCGTACGGTTATCAGACAAAAGTCATTTGTAATTCTATCTATCAGCTGTCTTCATCACCCATCCCTATGAGTATGTGTATACATATTATATATATATATATATATATATATATATATATATATATATATATATATATATATTTACGTACTAGACAAGAAGTAAGAGTAAGAAATCAGATCAAAGGAATTCAATGAAATAAACACGGACTGCTTGAGTGGATATCAAATCGGCTGGTATTAACAAGTATGATTTATTACCGCCGAATAAACTCTCTCGTCTAGGCAATTATTCAAACCGAGGCTTGGTTTGAATAATCGCATTTGCGAAAAACACAAGACCATTTCGAATGTTTCATTTTTAAAATTGTGTTAAATAAAATGGCTCAAATAAGAAATCAGCGATTAACTGACATCAGATAATCTGGATCTATATTTTTGCATTGCATCTTGATCAATTTTGACAGTCTCATTTTTAACCAGAGGGCAGAAGATTTAAGAACGAGTGTATTAATACAATAATAATAATAATAATAATAATAATAATAATAATAATAATAATAATAATATGTGTGTGTGGGTACGTGTGTGTATGTGTGCGTGTGTGTGTGTGTGTGTGTTTGTGAGTTAGTTTAACTTTGATATGGAGTCAACACCACTTGGTCACTGAGCATTTATCGCCTATGCGATTATTTCACCACTCACTTGATATTGGGATCTTCCCATTATTTCTTTTGAACTCCCATATGTACTTGGATAGTGTTGAAGCCGTGGAAGGTAACCAATGTGGTTGCTAGTATTGTGGTAGGTGGTGCTCTGACACATTTTGCATTGCCTCACACCGTGTGGGATATGAAAGCTGTACAGATGAACGTGCAACGTAGTCTATTTCGGGGGAATTTATGTTGCGAAAGTAACCAAAAACATTTATTGTACAAACGGTGAAGGAGCATTTGATCAGAGTACAGTATCCATCGTGGTGTAATTGTACCAAACTAGTCTCGCAGATCCATTACTACTAAATGGCGAGTTCTATTCTTGCTGGATATCCCATTGATATATAATGAAATATCTCTAAAAGCGTATGGTTTGCGAAGAAGAAATAATGCACGAGAAGGTTTTGATTAATATCGTTTATTTTAGAATAAACAAAAACTGGAATCGTCGACGTGATAGTAGTAATTCCTTTTTGCTGCTTGGTGAAATGAAGGTAGGCGTGGTGGTTAAAAGTCAGTTCTGGCTCTGCAGAACGCAAGGTGCGGTGTGGGTGCATAGCGGCTCTTTGATCCTGCCTGTCGTGTGATGTTCTTTGCGTGGAGGCCTTCGGTCAACTGCCGTTAGCATTAAGTCGGCTCGTTATATAGTAAAGAGATAGGCTCCAGAAGGGCCTTTCATGATTTTGGGGGGAAGGTTTTTTATTGGTCGAAAATCCGGGTTCTGTTTATAATATTATTTTTATTGTTTAGGAATTCCTTTCAAGCGGAAGCTCTGCCCGAGCCTATGCGCAGATCTGTGTTAATTTGGTCACTTCGTTTTTAGGGTCCGTTGAGTTAACTTCCGTGGTTTGTGTTTTGTTTTGTTTTTAATTTTGTTTTGTTGGCGAGTGGATGTATATTGAAGTAAGGATTGTGAATCATAAAAGATATCTATTTCTGTTATAACACCATGCTTGCGAACCATGTCACATCCTACCGTGGTGTGCGCGTTTGGTAAATGCCATCAGTAACCAGATTGTTTAAAACAATTCGTTCGGGTTTCAAGAAACCCAATGATTAGGCAAGGTCGTATGTCTAAAACGTAGGTTCCGTGGCCGTGATCGAAGCCATGAAGACGAATCCGATAAGTAGAACTTGGAGAGTATGAGGCGAGCTCGGCATCTCACAATTCAGTGTGGTTCGTCACCTTCATTATCTAATGAGACCGTCCAAATCGTACGAGATGAAATTCAAAAATGTAAATACTGATTATCTGATGTTGCTTATCTGTCGAATTCTTATTTCTTATGAGTATTGTCACCTCCGATAAATAATGGAACATTCCGTTTTTATCATAGAGAAAGAAAGGTAAAAAATAACATGCTCCATAGAAAAAGATAATAAGAAAGAAAGAAAGAAAGATAGAGAGAGGGGTGTGTGCGATGACGCGATAATTCTTATCTGTTTGAATCAAACATAATGAAAGATGAACAGAAGAAAAGAAGGACAGAAAAGAGGGATTAGTTAAATCAAGATTATTATATTTTTTACATCTTGAATTATGTAATAGCTCTCAAGTAAACATATCAAACGTTGTAATAATTAAATATCATTGACAAAAACACCTGGGAGGTAGAAGCAGAAAATCTAGCAGCCTGACGCCTTAACGTTAAGCAAGGCATGAATAGGAGTGGAGAGGAGAGGAGAGTAGCCCCGACACCAAAGAGAGCCAGAAAGAGTGGGAAAAAAAATAACAGCAGCCCTAGAAAGCATCACAGTTTGTGTGCAGTCAGTGCACCAAAGATTGTCAATCAGGGATAGGCCTGCACGTCCACTTGCGCAGATAATTATTTTTGGACACTACGCCATCGTCCTTACTGGCGGGAAATGTGCTAACAACAACTGTGGTTTATCCACAGATCCCGCTAGTGAATGTTAATGTCTTCCTGTTGAAAATGTGCCTCACATTACAAAAATGTTGCAAAACTTTTGACTCGCCCAAGTGATTTTGTTTCTCATGCTTGTGAATAGAATGTTGGCAATGTACTCTTACATATGCTCAATAACTGCACACGTAAAATCTATAGCAGAAGAACATTAATACCGGCTCAAAAGGATTGTGATTTATGCACAGAAGAAGAACAACAACAAAAAAAGAAAAACTGCACATAATCGAATACAAAATCAAACACGGATTACTGAATAAAAAGAACGAAGTCGTTTCAAAATGTGGACATAAGAAAAAATTCCCATTGAGAAATGTAATAAGAACAAACCAACAATATTAAGAATGGAAGTGAATTAAATCAGGTGAAGTGACACGTGACGTGAAGAGAGCAATAGAAGAAGAACTCAGAAAAATGCAAAAGTATCGCTTATTATCATAAAGGACATGAAACAGATTGTTATAAACCAGATTGGAAAATATAATATTACATCAATATATATATATATATATATATATATATATATATATATATATATATATGGTTAGAGTCGTGGGAAATGGACTTGTCGGCTCGAGTTCAAATCCTAGACAAGGTTGTTTGCATTTCACATAGCGCTAATACCCTTGGGAAAGGTATGAATCCATATATTCTCCCTCCAGCTATGGGTAAAATAGTAGGTAGACTGGGCTCTTTAACCTTGGGTAGGTAACCAGTCTATGAGAAGGAAAACTCTGAATTCAAAATTCTTGAGGTCAGTCGTTGATTGGGTTATGTGTCATTCGTTGTGCACCAATTCTTTCCTATCGACTGTACATCTCGAAACGAAGGAAAAGATTTTTAAGAATTTGCTTCCTCGAAATAATCGTAAACTAAAGCGAGTTAAAGCAAAACAACTACTTTTGAAAAGTGCTCAGATCTTTGAAAAGTCTGGGATTGAGTTTTGTTTGGACATCTAAATTGCTTGTTAGAATTTGACAATTTTTTCTTATTGAATAATTGAAGTTTATGACACACACACACACACACACACACACATATATATATACATATATATATATTAAGCAAAAATTAACTCACGACTAAGGATTTCACATTTCCGATCGTCACCGTTGTCTAATTTTATACTTTTGTAGTCCTGTAAAGTGTGGGTGGTATAATAATAAGACACGTGACATAATCCGGTGTCGGATGAGAAAGCAGTTACTTCCCATGTGGCTGCATCTTGACACGGACTCCAAAACTTTTGTTTAATATTTCATTTGTGCGTAGAAAGCCAGTGATAGAATATTTTTCCTCCAGGCACAACCTACAATTCTTTGAATCCTCATTAAAAGTAAATGTTCATTTTAGGATCTACCACTTGATATTGTGTTCCTCTCATATTATTTATTTTGCACTCACAGATGTATTTTGATAGCGTTGTGCAATTCTTGTGTCTCCCATATCCGAACATTGAACAAAATGGCGGAGATAGTGAATAAAGAGGACATTGGATTGTATAGAGATGATGTGTTGTTGGCAATAAAAGGATGAAATAAAAGAGATGCAGATTTAACAAGAAAGGGAATAATAAAAACTTTCAAGAAGAAAGATTTAAACTAGAAATAAAAATAAGCACAAAACAAGTTTAATTCTTGAATGTATCAAATGATAGTTTCACCTTGCTAATCTAACGCTTGAAATCCGGAACATTAGTCCACAGGGGACAAATTCTCCTCTAACACCGAAAATCACTTTCAAATACACTATTTCTCGTATTTGTGCACTCTCGAACAACTCACTATATGAAGTGTAAAAGAGACCGTTCCTCCTCAAAATTTCCCACAGTCTTTTATTATGGCAAGCGACGGCTGACTGGCCAATCAATGCATTTGGCTTCCTTTAAAAACGATTTTAGCCTTCTTTGATGAAATATACTGCTACTGCATTTGTGTGTTTTGAGGGAAGAGATCAGTTAATTTCGTTTACGTTTTACACAAGACATGAGTAACTATAATTCATTTAAACTCCCGAGGCAATTCTTCATTACAGGATGTTACATTTGATTTGAACAAGGAAGAATATAAACCCTATAGAAAAGATAATAATGTACATATTTACATTAATACAGCATTCAAACGGGTTTTAAATAAATCTCCAATGTAACAAAGTTAGTTGTTTGTGAGGGGGGGGATATCGTAGTTATAAATGTGTTTACAGTAGTTTGGATTTGGTTAAAAAAGACAAAGTTGGATTTTAAAATTTTCCAAGAATGAAAATATTGCACGAGGAAACCAAGTGTACAATTTGAATTTTATTAAGCTTGAACAATACTTTTCATCAAAACAATGGTTTAAATTGTATATTTGGAACTTATTGGAAATTATAAAAGCTTGTTCAGTTTGTTATTCTTCCATTAAATAAAGCAAACCTTATCCTTTGTTAAATTTTGCTATTAATTTTTTATTAGACTAGCTTAAAAGTCGCCCAATTGGGTAGCATTTAAGCTAACTTCTGCAGAGGGCTTTTGATTGAGACTCAGGTCCAACAATAACACTTCACGCATTGAATATAGTAAATATTAAATTTCATTAAACTTAAACAATACTTTTTAAGCAATTAGCAGTTTTCATCAAAACAATATATTTTTTTGACAGCTGCATAGTAAACAACATTTTTAGTTTTACCATTAGGGGTCAGTAAAATAGCTTGTTTCTATTCCCAAACACTTGAACAACCAACATATAGCTGGCCATTAGTAAAGCAGAGGTATTATGTGTTGGGCTACAGCCACTAGGAGTAAAGTTGAAATAATGTGGCACATTCGTCTTTATCAAGAAGATATAAAAATTGTTATCGCACAAAAGAATTCGTTGCAAAAATCACGTAAAATTCGCCGAAAACGATCTCGGTAATTAAAACTTGGGAATCCAAAAGGTCAAGGTTGCGGGTCCAACCTAGGACCAGAATGTTTTTAGACTGCCTGATTGGTATATGTTGGTCTACGGCCTGATTCTAAAATGGTATATGTTGGTCTATGGCCTGATTCTAAAATGGTATATGTTGGTCTACGGCCTGATTCTAAAATGGTATATGTTGGTCTACGCCTGATTCTAAAATGACGGCCTGATTCTAAAATATGTTTGGTCTACGGCCTGATTCCTAAAATGATATATGTTGGTCTACGGCCTGATAATTCTAAAATGGTATATGTTGGTCTACGGCCTGATTCTAAAAATGGTATATGTTGGTCTACGCCTGATTCTAAAATGGTATATGTTGGTCTACGGCCTGATTCTAAAATGGTATATATGTTGGTCTACGGCCTGATTCTAAAATGGTATATGTTGGTCTACGGCCTGATTCTAAAATGATATATGTTGGTCTATGATGCTACGGCCTGATTCTAAAATGGTATATGTTGGTCTACGGCCTACGGCCTGATTCTAAAAATGATGTGGTCTACGGCCTGATTCTAAAATGTATATGTTGGTCTACGGCCTGATTCTAAATGGTATAGTTGGTCTACGGCCTGATTCTAAAATGGTATATGTTGGTCTACGGCCTGATTCTAAAATGGTATATGTTGGTCTATGATTCTAAATGTATATGTTGGTCTACGGCCTGATTCTAAAATGGTATATGTTGGTCTACGGCCTGATTCTAAAATGATATATGTTGGTCTACGGCCTGATTCTAAAATGGTATATGTTGGTCTACGGCCTGATTCTAAAATGTATATGTTGGTCTACGCCTGATTCTAAAATGGTATATGTTGGTCTACGGCCTGATTCTAAAATGGTATATGTTGGTCTACGGCCTGATTCTAAAATGATATATGTTGGTCTACGGCCTGATTCTAAAATGGTATATGTTGGTCTACGGCCTGATTCTAAAATGGTATATGTTGGTCTACGGCCTGATTCTAAAATGATATATGTTGGTCTACTAAAATGGTATGATTCTAAATGGTATACATTTAAAATGGTATATGTTGGTCTACGGCCTGATTCTAAAATGTATATGTTGGTCTAGGCCTGATTCTAAAATGGTGGTATATGTTGGTCTACGGCCTGATTCTAAAATGGTATATGTTGGTCTATGGCCTGATTCTAAAATGGTATATGTTGGTCTACGGCCTGATTCTAAAATGGTATATGTTGGTCTACGGCCTGATTCTAAAATGGTATATGTTGGTCTATAGTCTTTATGCGTAAAGTTGAAAAATTGTAATACACTGGCACATTAACATTCACATTTATTATTAGAGAAGAACGTTACAAAATAAGCCATATGAAATACATGCGAATGATAATACAAAAGCACAAATAAATAATTATAGGAAAAGAACAGCAAAATAATGACTCGAACTGCCAGTGTAATTGTAGAGCAATTAAGTGTCCATTACAAAAACAAATGTTTAAGTAAAAAAATTGATCTACCAGGCTAAGGATAGAACTAACAATGGACAGGAAAAAATATAAATAGGATCTACTGAAAGAGCAAGTAAGAGGTGTTATGATAATCACAAAACTTCTTTCAGAAATGAGACATACGAGAATAGCACAAAACTATCCAAGTGCATCGGGAGTGCAAAATAAATAATGGGGAAGTACATAATTCTAAGAAGAAGAAAAATGCATATTCCTGTAATGAGGGTTCAAAGAATTGTTGGTTGTGCCTGGAGGAGAAAGATTTCATTATTAGCTTTACAGACTCAAATAAGATATTAAAAAACAACAGTGAATATGTCGAACTCTTGCATTACCAGCTCACCTGATAATCGGCTTTTTTAAAAACTTAATTCATATATTGTTATATTGCACTGCATTCGTGTATTGAGCATACAATAGATTTAGGGTTTCAAAGCGTTTATGGCGTTATATTCTAACCATGTATTCTAACCATTATATATATATATATATATATATATATATATATATATATATATATATATATATATATATATGAGTTTTATGCTGTGTTTGAAGAATTGTGTGTATATTTGGTCTGTATATTTATTTTGAAGGCTTATCACAATGCCAAGAAGAAAATGTAAGGAGTATGTTGTTCATGTAACCGAACTTTTATTTTTTGTTTCCTTAATGTTTCGGGATTAATATCGCATATTCAGTAGACGTCGAAGCTCGTGGTCTTTTAAAGATAGGATATTAATATTTCAACCCTTCAAAATCGATGTAAATCCACACATATATATATATATATATATATATATATATATATATATATATGTGTGTGTGTGTGTGTGTGTGTGTGTGTGTGTGTGTGTGTGTGTGTAATTTTTAGCAATATATAAATAAATGAAATAATCAATTTATCTGAAATAAATATGTGCTGAAAATTTCTCAGCCTAACCGCCAAAGGAATTAACTTTTTTCTTATTGAGGATTTTTAAGAATTACTTGATGTGCTATATATATATATATATATATATATATATATATAAAATCATCCATAATATCATTACTATATATATATTATATATATATATATATAATATATATAATCAATAGTAATGATATTATGGATGATTTGGACTCATAATTTAAAGTTTCATGGTTATGCAATCCTCAGATGAGTCAGATGGTTGAGATCTTAAAAACCATGTATATATACATATATATATATATATATATATATATAAGACTTAAAATATCACACACACACACACACGCACACACACACACACACACATATATATATATATATATATATATATATATATTCAGTCTTATACGTATATCTATTATAATGCATCTCTCTCCCTATCTATCTCTATCTGTCTGTCTCTCTGTCTGTCTGTCTCTCTCTGTCTCTCTATCTATCTATCTATCTATCTCTTATATATATAATATATATATATATATATATATATATATATATATAGGTCAATGTCCTATTGATCGGGCCGAAAACCTTCTTTTAATGTTACTTCAAACGAATATTATAGTTTGACACGGAATCGTATGAAATAAACGATTCGATTACTTTATGACAATACAACATGTTTGCATTAGTTACGTTTGAGCTGTATTCCATATGAGACCATGGGTGTCTTATTATCTAAACTTCGTAAACGTTACCCACATAGAGCTTCTCTTACTTTGATTTCGTGTTTGTTTGAATCGCTTGAATGGTTAGAGCTTTAACTTTTTATGTTGTTGCTATGACGAGTGCTTGCAGCCCGGTTGTCAGATTGTGCGTGAATACCGAACGATTGTAATAAAATAGATGGGGAAATAGAAATCTGGATCTCTTCCTGAAATCAGAATTGAATCAGCTTATTCGGTTATAACAGATAGTTGAAACTATTTGCGAACACCTCTAAGCCCGGCGTAGCTTGGTAAGAAATAAAAGGAGAAAAAAAGATAAAGAACACTTCACGTCAAGAAAAAAATGTGACTTCATATAATTCAACATTAGTATAAAAAATTATTCTGTATATATACAGTGATGCCGAAAAATTGATACCATTTCGTAATTTAATAACTTAGCCAATTCTCGCCCAAATGATCTCACATTTTAACAGCATGTATATAAGCAACTTAAAATTCTGTACTATTTCTCCAATTGGATACATAGTGTAGTGGATATAGGCAATGAGTTGATACAACTCTAAATGACCCTCTAGGTTGCAGGTTCAATCCTGGTCAAAGGCGACAGTAATATAGAATAATAATTAACACAACTTAACACTTGTACCCATCTATGTTTAGCAGAATGAGAACAGGAAACCTCCGTGGATTGAATAAAGGGTTGGGTTCAAAGCTCCGTCATGGCTTCCGATTACAAGGTTCCCGACTTCGAGAAGGCTCCTGAGTCCAAGAAATACCTGAAGAAGACCGGAGGGCACATGGACCGAAACGTTGTACAGATAACAATAAATATGAGGACAATAGTCAGAATAATCGAAATAATACACTTTCAAAATTCTATGCTCAACTAGCAGAAATACCCAGAGTTTCCCGGGATTTAAAAAGTTAAAAAATAAATCTCTTGTTTTGGCTGGATACGCGTGGTGTAATGGTTACCCTTGTAGTTAATGGGGTACGTCGAGATGAGTTTACACCTTTAATACTGTTTGCAATTAACATGGCGCTAATTCCCTTGAAAAAGGTACGAATCCTACTATTCTCCCTCCAGCTGTGGGTAAATAGTCGGACAGACTAGGCTCTTTAATATTGGTACGGCAACCGATCTAGAAGAAGGATTCTGAATCCAAATCAAATGTACTTTCTTCTCATTAGTCAAAACTACTTTGAGAGCTCCCCTCTCCTTCAATCTATTCATATATCGATTGATAAAAATTATTTTTTCCATATATTTGTTTTATCTTTTATTCTTTACAGTTATTTCTTCTTGTTAATGGATTTCTTTTCAGATTTATCTCTGAGACTTTTGCTCATATTCATTAAGATGAAACCAAACAATTGCCTAACCAAGGTTAAAGAGCCCAGTCTGCCCTATTATTTACCCATAGCTTTGAGGGAGAGTAGGATTCATATCTTTCCCAAGGGTATTAGCGCTAAGTGAAATGCAATTACCATGTCCAGGATTTGAACTCTTTATTTTAAGATATAAGGATGTTTCAAACATTAAACTGAAACTGTTTAATCTCTCAGATGCTAAAAATATCCTTCTTCGACTTTTTCAAAACACTTCTGACACACAGTGCGGCACAAATTCCGATCTTCATCAATTTTTGTGAATGCACCTTCAATGTGTAGGGGACACATGGAGTAATCTCCCTTGTCACAGGAAACTCCTCCGCGTCAAGAGTCCCTTTTTGGTCACGTGACGCGAGAACCCCAAAATATCAGCTTCTTTTACGAAGCTGGCTTGACGAGAACAGACGTGCTCGTCACTACTCCTCTGCACCACACATGGTGCATACCTTTCGGTCCAGACCCCATAAACAGTAAGTTGTTTCCACCCCTTTTATCTTTCCATACACTTCTACATGTATTTGGACAATTGTGACGTTGTATAGCCTGGGGGAATCTAGTTCCCCCATATATATCGATTAATAATGGAGATTCGCTTCCGGTTTTTGTCTGTAACAAAAACTGCGTCACTGCTTACGTCACATTACCCAACACATAATCCAACGTCATAACATAGAATTAAATATACTCAAAATGTGAGCATGCAACGTTAGACAATCCTCATTGTTTCAATAAATAGATGCCCGGCGTTATATGTTTATATATAGATTGTTTTATTCTAATATAATATTTAAAGTTATCGGAACTGTTTCCATTTCAAATTGTCTTTCTTTCTTTCTTTTTTTTTACTTCTTTAATAAATTTGACGATTTTACATACTTATGGTACACCCTCTACGACATTGAATTTTCAGCTCCCATCCCCTCAGGCAATATCTTTCAAAAAATTATTTTTACATCGCCCGGATGGTGTCTTTTTATTTTGCTAGTATTTATAAATTAAATGTTGCATGTCATTAATTAACGCGTTTGTTTTTATCCTACTGAAATGTTCTGTATTGGGTATTTCTCCTTTAATTAACCCAATGCTTTATAAGAACCGGAGTTTGTACTCTGTAAACTTCTTATAAATGTAATCTTTCAACTCATTTACTGTTTTGGGACTCTTTTTTTAGGGGGGACTCTTCTCATAGACCTTGTTCTTTACAACACAAATTGAAATGTTTGTTTTAGAAAATGTAACAAGTGTAAGTTCAAACAAATTGTAAATTCAATTTAGTTGAAAGCAAAGTGCATTCTGTTATGTTGTATTCTGTAAACTCTTATTGATTATATGATTATTGTTGTTGTATTCTGTAAACTCTTACCGATTTTGTGAATATTGTTTATATGCCAGTCTTCGTGTTTTGCTCGACCGGTCGCTCACGCATCTTGGTATAAGAATTATCTAGTGGTTTCACTCACCCCGTCAACACACAGGCTTGAATATTGTACCTTTACCCCCCCTTTTTTTTCTTGTGTAATTTAGTGTAAATAAACCTGTACACGTTTATTCAAAGTGGTTAGTTTTATACTCTGGAGAATATTGGTGATACTTAGGAAATAATTTCAAGCATAGAAAAAATAGTTTTATAACTGTAAAGCTACTTTTGGGCCACCCTGTGTAGATTTCTTTTTTTTTTCTTTTTGGGTATAGAAATTCCATTCAATGGAAAAGAAAAGGCGACAATACCTATTATAATACAATGATCATTTTGCATAATAAAAAGAACAAAGCCCCAACAAAATAATTTGATAAATTTTCAAAATATTAGAAAGCAGACATGGAAATTCCAAGAATATGACATTTAAGTGCAACCATTATTCCCATGGCAGCAAAAGCGCTTAGAATTATTAAGAAGAATACTGCAACATACATTCAAGAAAATTCATCTTTATTTGAAATACAAAAGATTCCGTTAATGAGCACTGCTGACATATTTAAGAAAAAAGTCTCTCGTTCGAATTTATTCAATAAATTCTAAAGAAAACCGTTCATTAACCGCGGGTCTCAGGTGTATGTCCTAAATTTGCTGTATGATACAATCATTTACAACTAACAGGACCTGTGGATATATCACAGTATGATAATTTAATTATTACAACGTTTGATATGTTTATTTACGATCTATTGCAAATACTTCAATATGTAAAATGTGTAATAATCTTGATTTAACTGTCTCTCACACCTTTTTATTTCTTTCCTTCTTTTCATCTTTTCATTATGTTCGATTGAAACTGATTATCGCTATCGCTTCTGCACGCTCACCGCTTCCCTTTATGTTTTCCTACTTTCGTTCTTTATTTCTTTCTTGTTATCTTTTTTCTGTGTAGCTGCGGCTCTCCTACTGCTGAGATCGTATCATGAAACGTTAATAGTGTCTTTTGCACCTGTCTCTTGTTTACACTTAAAAGGGATCAGATTACAATAATAATCGGACTTTACTTGAATAGAATGAGTTCTACGGCGAATAGAGAGTGAACTTTGAAATATCCTATCATACGGGTAAAAAATACCCAGAAAATTTGGTGTAGCCGTTGGGGAAAATTTGTAGGTAGAGTTAAGTTTTTGATGAATGTATAATTTTTTTTAATTTAATTAATTTATGTATTTTTGGCTGATAATCTCATAATTTTGAAATAAGTTTGTTTCATGATGAATATTTTCAAAATAAGGAAAAACTACACCAATCAAAACTGAAAAAAAACACCAATTAGAATAGAAAAACCACCAATCAAAATAGTAAAACCACCAATTAAATTAGAAAAAAAAACCAATTAAGATAGAAAAAAACGTCAATCAAAATATTTAATAAAAAAACATCAATTAAAAAAACAGTAAAATAATTTATAAAAAAAAGAGTAAAAAGAGTAAAATAATAATTTTACATAATCATCTCTTGTGTTCGTTGTTGTTAAACAAACTTTGAAAAAATAAAACAATTACAACACTTGAATTGGTGTTTATAGAATCATAAAATCAGTCTTTGAATGGTAAGAAGGCAAATATTTTCGATTCTAAAAGAATCTCTGATATTCCATGTTCAATTTGATTTTGGAAGAAACGATGCCAGCACCTGAAGAATTTAGACTGCTTAAGAATTCGCACTATAGTTTTCATTTGAATGAACCGACGGCAAGTAACTAATGAGTTGATAAAATGGGAACGAAAGTAAAAAAAAACAAAACATTTTTTAAGCGGGAATATAAGAGATAATAGTTTCTTTACCCAAGGTAATATTCTTTCCTCTTTTCTTTTTACAAATTACAGAAGTCAAAATTCCCCGCTAAATAAATCGATAGGCAAGATAAAGAAAGACACAAATGTTATATTGCAGAAGTAAACTCTTACTTTTCAATCGCTTAAGCGGTAATCGCTTAAGTGGTTGAAAAGTGATATTTCATTTTGTCTTACAAAAGGGAAGACTTATCTATTTGTCTTAGAGACACAACACATGTATGTCTTCACAGACGTTCACAAAGTAAAATTGTTATTATTTAACTTTGATTCAACTTGACTAAAAACCAGGCAATAACAAATGGTCTCTATTATATTGATATAATCCTCAACTTATCTTATCTATTAATAATGGAGATTGGGTGTATTTCTGTCTGTAACCGAAACTACGTCACTGTTTACGTCACAATATTCTCAATGAGTGTGTAAGTCTATTAATGAGTATCTAATTTATAGTCAAAATCATTAATATATAGAATAAAAACAACCCTGTGTTATGTTCACTCTAAATTGGAGTAAACCATTTTTACAAAAATTTTTTACTCTCCCCCTTTTTTAGTAACAAGAAAAACATTTTTTTATTAATAATTAATAGATGCATGCAACATTTTATTTAAAGGATACAGGACTAAGCTTACATTTCAAATTGTTTTTTTTAACTTTTTTTCTATAAATTTATTTATAGAAAAAAATTATAAATTTACTTATGATACAAACCCTCTGACATTGAATTTTTAACTCCCATCTCCCTCAGCCAATATATTTAAAACATACTTTTGTTTTTTGCTAGTTATTAATAATGGAGAATAGGTCTCTATTTGTCTGTAACCGAAACTACGTTACTGCTTACGTCACTTTACCCAGAATCGTCATAACATAGAATAAATACACTCAAAATTTGAGCATGCAAACTTAGACGATCCTCATAGTTTAAAAAAAAGTTTTAACAAATATATGCCCTGTAATATATATCTTTATATTTGTTTTATTTTAAGTTATCAGAACTAAGTTTCCATTTCAATTTTTTTAAATATTTTTACCCCTTTAATAAATTTGATGATTTTACTTACTGATGGTACAAATTTTCTGATATTGAATTTTTAACTCCTACTCCCTCTGGTAATAACTTCGGAGGGGTTTTTTTGGGGGGTTTTTTTTTGCTGGTTATAATATAATTAAATCTGTATTTGAGCAGAATGTCAATATTTATTATTGTTCATCTACACCCGCCTCTCATTCATTCTCTTTTTGTATTTCATTTCTCTCTCTTTCTCTTCTGTTTCCTCTCTTCTCTTCTTCTTCTTCTTCTTCTTCTTCTTCTTCTTCTTCTTCTTCTTCTTCTTCTTCTTCTTCTTTTCTTTTTTTCTTTCTTTTTTCTTCTCTCCATTCCCTTCTATTTCTCTCTTTCTTCTTCTATCTATCTTTATACCCCTCTCTCTCTCTCTCTCTCTCTCTCTCTCTCTCTCTCTCTCTCTCTCTCTCTCTCTCCTACTCTTCTCACTTTTCTATTCACTTTCTATCTTTCTTCTTCTCTTTTCTATTCTCTTCTCTTCCCTTTTATTTATCGCTCTTCTTCTTCTTCTTCTTCTTCTTCTTCTTCTTCTTCTTCTTCTTCTTCTTCTTCTTCTTCTTGATCCCAAGTCATATAGGAGTGAGGGGAAATAAAAGAGCAGACTCCGTAGCTAAATCAGCTCTAGATTTGATCCCCGACAATTTCAAGATACCATATACTGATTTGAAACCTAAAATCAATAGATTCCTTGATACAAAATGGCAACAACACAGGAATAACAGCATCCACAATAAACTCTTCTTAATCAAACCCAATTTGGGAGGCTGGACACCAACTTTAAGAAAGTCTAGAAAGGAACAAGTCATTGTATCTCGATTACTTTATTTATTACAAAGTCAACAACAGAATGTATATATAATGATAATATTGTAAATCATCGTTTATGGCTTAAATAGCAACTCTTAAATTGGAATGTTTCATGGTGCTATTTGCTGATTATGTACAGAATTAACTTTATAAACCAATTCGTTTTTTTGTTTTGTTTTTTGTGTGCAAATGTTTAAAAGGAATGACTAGTTATCGTTGTAGTCCCAATCTGTTGCGCTTAATCGGAATCCAATGAATATAAATTAGATCGGAGTTATTTACGAAACATACATTGAAGTACGTAAAGTCCGTGCGGTTTTGCATAAAAATATTTACTTTTATGATTATTAAATCATAGAACAATTCTCGGTCTTTATTATGCATTATGTGTTGCTAAAAAATTCAATTCGAGTTTTTGAATTGCCCCCCTCTCTCTCTCTCTCTCTCTCTCTCTCTCTCTCTCTCTCTCTCTCTCTCTCTCTCTCTCTCTCTCTCTCTCTCTCTCTCTCTCTCTCTCTGAAGTTGAAAAAAGTGAATCCGACAATTATGCTGATTATATGGGATATTTTTCCTGAAATGACTTTTCGGTAAAACCTAGGTAGTTAAATTCTGTTACCGAGTTGGTTCTTTAAACTTGATCTACGTATGTATTGAACACCGTTCAATATTTGTTTATATTGTAATTCATTTTGAATCTTTTTCTTTTTTCTGACATAGTCAATATTGTGACTTGCTCGTTTTTTTTTTTTTGTTTGTTTGTTGTTTTTTTCTTTTCTTTTCTTTGTTTAAATGAATATATACATATATAAATGTGTGTATATATATATATATATATATATATATATATATATATATATTGGATGAATAAATATCACTCATTTTATTTGAACCTGTGTTTTTTCAAATTTTTCACTATATTACATACCGTCGGATTCACTTCCACACACACACACACACACACACACACACACACACATATATATACACACGCATATATATATATATATATATATATATATATGCGTGTGTATATGTGTGTGTGTGTGTGTGTGTGTGTGTGTGTGTGTGTGTGTGTGTGTGAAGAGAAAAATGGAAGTGAATCCGACGGTATGTAATATAGTGAAAAATTTGAAAAAACACAGGTTCAAATAAAATGAGTGATATTTATTCATCCAAAGAGAGAGATAGACTGATAGATAAATAGATATAAATATACAAGTTCGATTTCATGTACTGGACGAGGCTGTTAGCATTTCACATAATGCTAATACATTTGGGAAAGTTATGCATCCAACTATCCAACTATTTGCCCTTCAATTTTGGGTAAATAGTAAGGCAGACTGGAATCTTTAATCTTGGTATGGTGACACGTCTAGGAGAAGGAAAACTCTGAATTCAAACCTGTTGCATTCCGCTCAAAAATGTCCTTGTGTCGCACTCCACTCTTAACGGGGTTTTGGGTTCTCATTATAATCACTTTCGGACAGGATCAATAGACGACTGGTAACGTTAATCAAATATATGTATATTTACCAACCCCTCCGCACGAGCAGGATGCGACACAAGGTCAATTTTTGAAGCGGAGTTTAACAGGTTTGAATTCAGAGTTTTCCATCTCCTAGACTGGTTGCCTAATCAAGGTTAAAGAGTCCAGTCTGCCCTACTATTTACCCATAGCTGAAGGGAGAATTGGATTCATACCTTTCCCAAGGGTATTAGCGCTATGTGAAATGCCAACAGCTTCGTCCAGGAATTGAACTCGCGTTGACGAGTCCATTTACTACGACTCTAACCATTAGACCACGCGCCTCCATAAATCAAATGTATAAAATTTTGAACAATTCCCATTTTATTGTTATACTATTAAATTCATTGTTATAAACAACTTTCCTTTATCTATGATAAGCGGGTAGCTTTTCATTTTAAATAAAATATTCAGGACTGGTTGATCTTTATAACAATAACCTATTTGATTGCATTATCATTGGTTAAAATGAATACTTAATAATATTTCATGACTTTTTCTCTCTACGTATTGGTTAACAAAGAAATGTCAACTTTGCATACGAAGACGTCAGGATTTTAAAAGCTCGGACAACTAAAACATTCAAGATGTTGGACCGCGTTTCTTATCAATTCTTATTGTCATCTATTGCATAGAAAGTTGATGTTTGTTCTCTGCCAACCGATTTTCCAATACAATGCATTTTTCAATGAAGAAATACAATTTTACTGTTACTAACAACATTTTCATTCGGCTCACGGAGATAAACATTTCATAACAAAAAGAACGCCATGTTTTTTTCAGCGATGGCTAATATAAAATATTATATATTATAACTCACCTGAAAAAAACAAAAAACAAAAGAAAACGCTCACACAAAAAAGATATACCTCCGTGATTTTTTTACAAGACTGAGTTGAAGTTAGTAAATATCTGTTTCAGCACATTACAGGGCAGGTCGATTTTTCACTTTTTAAAAATATCAAATTGTCCATCTATACGAACGTTGTGTGTTAGTATACTGAATACTGATACCAAAAATGAGATCTTTTACTTGTACCATTGTTTGAGGAAATAGCATCAAAGATCGTCTGTTACAGCTTAATTAATGAGGTAAAAAGCAACATATCAGAGATGTCAGTGGTGATGGGGGGAGAACACATTTTCAATTTGAATTCTATTTATAATATTTAATTTGTTTCATTTTAATAAAATAAAATAATATTTCTGATTTAAATATTGAAAATGGCAAATTTTCTAACCAATTTCTAGGTTAAATTTTGCAAAAACAAGGATTTTAGTACATTTTAGTAGACGATCTTTGATGCTATTTCCTCAAACAATGGTACAAGTAAAACATCTGATTGTTGGTATCAGTATTCAGTATACTCATTCACAACTTTCGCATAGATGGACAATTTGATATTTTTAAAAAGTGAAAAATCGTCCTACCCTAACATTACAGTATCTGCCATATTGGAATGTAGATTTGTTTGTTTATTTTTAATTTTTGTTTGGTTTTGTTTTACAGATTTAGATAGATAGATAAATATTTACCAAGTCCTCAGCTGAAAGGTTAATCGGCTGACCAAGATATTCTCATGGAATCTGACCAAATGAGGTTTAATTTTTAATATAGGCACCTTATGGTTCACACATTTCTTCCATTGGTGTTGCAGTGCTTGTACTCTATAAGTCATTAGCAGCATTATGCTGTTGTATGGCTGCACCACCTGGACCCTAACGAAGCGACTAGAGAATAAACTAGACGGGAGCTGCACAAGAATGCTGCAGGTGATCCTGAACAAGACGTGGAAACGACCCCTTACGAGAAAACAGCTGTACGGTCACCTGCCACATATCACCCAAACCATCCGAGTAAGACGGACAAGACACGCGGGACACTGCTGGAGAAGCAAGGACGAACTCATAAGCGACGTCCTCCTAGCACATGGACACGCCAGTGTGGGCCGACCAGCAAAGACGTACATTGTTCAGCTCTGTGCGGATACAGGATGCTGCATAGAGGACCTCCCGAGAATGATGAGCGATAGGGACGGA
>CM042141.1:98094982-98102482 GCA_023376005.1 Doryteuthis pealeii
ATATAATGTATTTCCATGTAATACAAATCATTTGCACACAGTTGTATGGTTTCAAGTATTCCTATCTAAAACTTATAATTATATGATTTCAAGCGATTATTTCTGTTTAATAGTGGTTATTTGTTTGCACAAACTTATATGGTTTCAAGTAAATAAGTAAGTAATTGAGGTATACTCTGCGAATGTAGCAAACTAGCACAACGAGAATACAAAACTAGACACGACTGGGTTGGAAAGGTGATCCACTGGGAATTATGCAAAAAATTAAATTTTGACCACACAAAATGGTATATGCATAAACCAGAATCTGTTCTTGAGAACGAAACGCACAAAATTCTCTGGGACTTTGAGATAAAAACGGATCACTTTATCCCAGCAAGAAGGCCAGACCTAGTGTTGATAAACAAAAAAGAAAGAACTGGTGGATTTTGCAGTGCCAGCAGATCACAGGGTGAAGCTAAAGGAAAATGAAAAAATAGACAAATATCTGGACCTTGCCAGAGAACTGAAAAAGTTATGGAATATGAAAGTGAAAGTGATACCAATTGTAGTTGGTACACTTGGAACAGTTCCAAAAGGATTAGAAAAGGGTTTGGAAAGTTTGGGAATCAGAGGAAGGATTGAAACCATTCAGAACACTGCACTGCTGCAATCTGCCAGAATACTCAGAAGAGTCCTGGAGACCTGAGGAGGCTTGCTGTCACCCAGACTCCAGTGAAAGACCATCAGCTAATGCTAATGTGAAAACTCAAAAGGAGTTAATAATAATAATCCTTAGTAAACAATAATATAATCATATAACTATAATAATTTAATACTAACAATTTACGCTTAGGTTAATCCTAGGGGGGAACAACTATGGTTGACTTCACCACATTCGATAATAATTGTGATTTGTTAAGAAAAAAAATCTCCAAACTCTTACAAAATTTTGTCTGAGTCTCTTAGACAAGGGATTTTAATTTTCTTTTTTATTTTACATTAGCGTCACCTGTTTCAGATTTTCTTATAGATTCTTCGGTCTTCGCTTACTCACATTCTATTAACACAGAATGTGATTAAACGAAGCCTGAAGAAAATCTGAAACTCGTGTCGATAATGTAAAATAAAAAAATATTTAGAAAAACATAATCGATTTTGTGGAACTTCTTTTTTATTTAGTTTTCTCCCGTTGGACCCATAACAACACTTTATATATATATATATATATATATATATATATATATATATAAAGGGAATGAGTTACCGGTAAAAGATATTGAGTTAATCGAATCTCACTAACCGAAAAAATTTAATTAAAAAAAACAAAGAATTGTTAATTTTTAAAGAAGATTTTTTTTTTAAGTTTAAATTTAAATGTTATAAATATATATCTTTAAAATAATTTTTTTATATATATATTCCACTTTAATATTCATATTTATGATACAACAACATTGTGTTTGACATTATAATTTCAAAATGACACAACAGCGTTCATTAACTGCAAAACTGCTTTCAACGGTCATAATTGCAATATTGACTTCCGCAGTTAACTGTAATTAATTAATATCTTGATTAATTCAGTGGAAATTAACCCTGAAGATCCTTATGGTAAAACTCTAGTAGGTTATTTCCGAACACACACTATATATATATATATATATATATATATATATATATATATATATATATATAAAATGTTGTTCTGGTTCCAACAGGAGAAAATTCAATATTTTATTAAAAAAAAGAAGGTCCGCAAAATGTATTATGTTTTTAGAAAATTTTTTTATTCTTTTTATCTTACATATGCAACACGTGTTTCAGATATTCTGGTATCTTCTTCAGGCTTTGATCAATAATATGAAAATGAATTCCTACATGCGTATATATATATATATATAATATATATATATATATATATATATTATATATATAACACGAGTATTTAACTTCCCTCTTCCTGTTTGGTGGGAGTGGAATGTAAAGGAATTTCATTTTTAACATTAGTGTGTTAAACAGGTGTTTTTGGTTTTTGGGTGGCTTGGTAATAAATTCATAAACTGAGTTTTTATAACTCTTTTATTAGAGTTGTCTTGATAGAGTTCATCAGATGTTCATTTGATGTCAGATGTGTGTGTTTGTAATTTGTTTTTTGTTCTAAAGAACTTCTGTGTTTTTCTACTTAAATTTTTACTTTTTGGGTGCGTGTATGTGTGTTTTTTTGTATATGTGTCTATGCTTACTTTTTGTGTGTGTGTGTATGTGTGTGTGTGTGTGGTGTGTTCATGTGGGTGTCTATATACATGGTTGTATTTGGTGTGTATATGTATATATATATACCTAAGAGTTGAATTTTAAACTAAGAATTAAACTTAACTTTATTTAAAATAAGGTTGGTGTGTATCTTTTACATTATTTAGTTTGTACACATATATACCTACATATGCATATCTATATGTTGCATTATATAGTTTGTATTTTTGTTTTGACAACTCTGTAAGATATTGACACCTTCTCATTAGATAAAATCATTGGACAAATGCAGGTCTTTCCTACAACTTTTATTTTATCCCGGTTCTTGCAGATCAATTGTTTCGCGGGAGTGACGGAAGCTATCATGTCTACGCAACACTTCGACAATAAATTACGACAGCAGAGACCCAACAGTGAGGAAAAACTAAATGGTTTTAACATGAAAGGTCTAAGGGAAATACTTCTTGTCAGATGGGAGGCTGCTGGAGCCAACAACGAAGGAATACAAACACGTCTTCATTCGTTTTATTTGAAATTTCTATTGGTCAGTTAACTAGCTTGAACATGCATCAAGGCTTTCTCTCCATTCAATGAATAAAGGCTGCAATAAAGATCAGGTTATTGACTTGGGATCCACTGAATTGGAAAACTTTGATAATCTCAAGTCTCAGACGACCCAGCCAATGTAATTTAATTGTATTTCTATTGAATTTCTCCTCTCTCTCTCTCTCTCTCTCTCTCTCTCTCTCTCTATATATATATATATATATATATATATAGATAGAGAGAGAGAGAGAGAGAGAGAGAGAGAGAGAGAATACTAAAAGTTGTCTCCTAAAGATTATTTTACTTTTTAGTTGACACGAAAATTATACTAAATTATTCCTTACTTTTAGGATTGAGTTATGTTTGAAAAAATACCATTTTAATTGGTTCTAATTAGACGTAATTTTCAATTAAGTTAAAAACTTACCTTTACATTCTAACTATCACTTTCTTCCCCTCTATGTATCTCTTGATTACCTTCTTCTTATATATGTTAGTTTCTCTCGGAGAGTAGATAGATAGAGAGAGAGAGAGAGAGAGAGAGAGAGAGAGAGAGAGTGAGAGAGAGAGAGAGAGATAAATGGGAGAATTTGAAATGCATTTCTATATTGAATTTCATGGCTTAATCAGGTAAAACCTTCCCTTTCTAAGAAATCTTACAAAATGATTTTAATGTTTTGTCCGGTCGTATTCTTTTTTTTTATTAATTCGCTTTGCAAACTCACCCTTCCCTAATCTCATTTATCTACCCAGAGCTGAATCGGGTCCCAACGGGCCACGTTTTGTCTAAACGGGTTAAACAGTACCACTACCGTTCTTCTACACGAATATATATATATATATATATTCGTGTAGAAGAACGGTAGTGGTACTGTTTAACTCGTAGGTGGGGGAAGAGTGTTCATATTTTTCCTAGGTCCTAAAGTCAACGTAATATCGCTAATAGTTCGAACCCCAGGTAATGTCGACTGTATCAGCGTTTAAATTCTATTCTCTCTCTCTCTCTCTCTCTCTCTCTCTCTCTCTCTCTCTCTCTCTCTCTCTCTCTCTCTCTCTCTCTCTCTTGGACCTTATTACTCTGGGCAATGTTCTGCCAGTATGGATATTTATTTTTGTGGTTAATATTTCGCAGTGGAAAGCAGGCAAATTTAGTTTAGAATGCACAAGGGTTTGCCAGTTTTTTCTGCACACTGAGGATGTGCTGAGCCTTCAAGGGATGTCCAGGACGAGAATCAGAATCTCAGTGGTCGCAGTGACTAACCGGGATTATTTCGTGTATACATCCGGCCTCGCAGTTTGTCACATATCTGGCTTTGTCAGGGTTTGTCCTCCGTATAGTAGTGAGCTAGAAAGAAGTACAACGTGTTCTTTCGAAACTTAGAAATAAATAAATAAATAGATAAAAATAAAAAAATAAAATTAGAATAAAAATTTAAATTTTTTTTAAATAAAAGAAACATTTTTAAATAACCAAAAATATAAAAATAAATAATTACCTCTCTCTCTCTCTCTCTCCTCTCTCTCTCTCTCTCTATATATATATATATATATATATATATATATATATATATATTCTAAACTCTACCGGTGTGGAAAAACCCCAGTAGTAATGGATCAGTGAGACTAGTTCGCTAACCATTACACCTCGATAGGACACCCTGGTTGTCTGTAGGGGAAATGGCTGAGGTACTTTCAATCTAAAATTACTTTGCATTTCTACTCGCCGATGGTGAGACTTGTCTCATACGGGCCTGCCTGATGGTAAGACATGCCACAAGCGGCCCGCTGACGATGAGATTTACCTCGTACGGCCCTCTTCTCGAAAAAGGTAGCCCGTGCCTGGTCTATCATTATGATGATTGTGTGTTTGACTGCCTGTAACCGAAACTATATCACTACTCAAGTCACAATTCTCTTTGTTATTTACGTCACATTTTCCATGATTTTATTTTTATATAAACTCAATTATTTATAAAATTATTTTATATTATTAATACTTTTAGCCATATCTAGATACTAATAACATCCAATTGTATTCATATATATAACAAAATAGCAGGTTGGTTAATTTGTATATTGATATTAAAAATTTGATTTTGATAAATATGTACTTAGTATTATAGATTTCTAATAGTTTGGTTTTATCTTATGAATATGAGCAAAAAACTCAAAAGAAATTCATTGGTTAGAAGAAATAACTGCCATTCTATTCTTTACTTCCGATTTTAACTAAATAGTTAAATTAGCAATGAAAGACGAGAGTGTGTGTTGTTTCCAATTTTTCTATTTTTCTATTATACCCTCCTTTGTTTCAAATCTTTTTATCTGCATTCTTATTTAGTTTCATTAGCCTTTATAATTTAATATAATATTTTATTACATTAAAACTTAAATACTTGCATCCGAAGGGTGCATATATTTGCTAGTTTTGATAATTTAACATTATGAGAAATCTCGAAAAGTCGTCAAATTGTTATCTGATGAAGTTCGTTCAGAGTGAAACGTGATAAAAAATACATGAACACTCGACCAAATTAGTTTAATGCATCTTATTTCTCTTCTATATATAAATATGCCAAAATGAGAAAGAGAATGAGAAATATCTTAAAACATAAGGCGCCAAGTTGTGCAAATATTCGTACGTCGTCATATCACTAAAATAAATATGCGCATGTCGTTCGCCTGCCCCGCGACGATGCTGCCATCTTTTGCAATAGAATAACACACTATCTTCAATTGGGTTATCTTGTCTGTGGAAGTTAACATGTTAAATGAAGCGTCCGATGGAAAATGATTCATGAACGAGAAAGAAACAAAAATGAAAAAAGAAAAAGAAAAAAAAGAAAAAGAAACCGAGACGATTTTCTTTCAACATCATTCATAGCGATAAAGAATATACAAAAAGAAAAAAGAAAAAAAAAAGCTAAAAGAATGAAACGTTTCATATCCTTTCTTTGCGTTTCCGTGAACTTTTATATAAGATTTGATACAGTAGTTTATTTTTTTCTTTTCTTTCCGGTTTTAAAGAGGTTGAAACCTGTAATCAATGATCACTTATATCTTACAATAAAAAAAAGAAGGAAATTCAATTATCTTCAAGTTTGTACGGTCAGAAAGAACGCTGTATTTCAAATTATTTTGATGTAATTATTCTTCTTCAATAAATAGATACATATGTTTGAAAAATTGTCCAACGGTAATAAATATATATAAACACACACACACACACACGCACGCACGCACACACACACACACACACACACACACACACACACATACACACACACACACACACACACACACACAGAAGATGTAAAAAATTATAAGAGCTAGTGGGGAAAAACTACTACTACTACTACTACTACTACTAATAATAATAATAATAATAATAATAATAATTGCAACACAGACACAGACACACACACACACACACACACACATATATATATATATAATATATATATATATATATACCAACCCTTCCTCACGAGCTGGGTGTGACACAAGGTCAATTTCTTAAGCGGAGTTTAACAGATCTAAGTTCAGAGTTTTCCTTCTCTTAGACTGGTTACCTAGTCAAGGTTAAAAAACCCAGTCTATATATATATATATATTATATATATATATATATATATATGTGTGTGTGTGTGTGTGTGTGTGTGTGTGTGTGTGTGTGTGTGTGTATGTGTTGTATATTTCTTATTATATTCTAAATTTTCTATGAAATTCATAGTGATACTATTTGTAGTTGGGGCACTTATCGAGACCATCAAGACCACAGCATTACTTAAATCGGCTTGCATACATAGAATAATCCTAGAGACCTAAGGAGATGCAAAACATCATTAGGACTGATGGGAAAAAACTACTACTACAACTACTACTACAACTACTACTACTACTACTAATAATAATAATAATAATAATAATAATAATAATAATAATAATTGCAACATAGGGACAAGCAGAAAAAAAAGAAAACCGAAATGTGAAGAAAAACAATTATATGGATTCTTCAAGCGACAAATAGGAAAGATTGCAGAAGATAAGATCTGGAGATATTTAAGAGACAGAAACCTCAAGAGGGAAACTGAATTTCTCATAATTGCAGCACAAGGGAATTATATAAGAATAAATCTTATCAAAGCGAAAATAGATAAGACACAATAGAACAGCAATGTGTGTAGAAAGAGATGAAACGATCAACTATGTAATAAGTGAATGCAGCAAACTAGCACATCGAGAGTATATGACTGGGCACGACTGGGTGGGAAAGGTGATTCACTGGGGATTTTGACCAAGCAACTAAATGGAATACTTACAAACCGAAATCCGTTCTAGAGAATGAGACACATAAAATTCTCTGGGACTTGTTACCTTATCCTTGCCAGAAGACTAGACCTAGTGTTAATTAAAAGAAGAGACTGTCAACTAGTGGATTTTGTCGTTCCGGCGGATCACTACGTTAAAATCAAAGAATACCAAAACATGCACAAATAGTTGGACTTTGTCAGAGGATAGAAAAAAACATGAAATACGAGGTGGAAAGAGATAGCAATTGGAGTTGGGACCTTTGGAACGGTGCCCAATGGATTGGAAAAAGACTGGAGGAATTGGAAATCGGAGGAAAAATCGAAACCATTCAAATAACAGTTTTATCAAGATCGGCAAGAATACTCAAGAGTGTCCTGGAGCACGAGGAGATGTCCTGTCACTCTT
>CM042141.1:98107482-98222482 GCA_023376005.1 Doryteuthis pealeii
TGAAGACAATTGTAAAAGACACTTTATAAACACTGGTCATTGTCAGAGCGAATTGTTAAATAAAAAAAGGAGGATTTTTTTATATGTATATTTTCGTGTGTGTGTGTGTGTGTGTGTGTGTGTGTGTGTGTGTGTGTGTGTGTGTGTGTGTGTGTGTGTGTTCTTTCAAATCAAAACTTTTATTAGCAACACAATTTTACTGAGAATATTTACAACAGAAATTTGTAAATTAAGGTTTTCACTTTTCATGTTTATTTCTGCCGCTATTTTCCTACATTTTTTTTCTTTTTTTCCTCTGCTGTTTTTTCTTTTTTCTTTTTCTTTTTTATTATCCTAATTTTTCCTGACACAGAAAATAAAATCATCTGAACAAACGGGGCAGATGCAAAATGAAAAAAAGAGAAGAAAAAAACAACAAAAAAACAAGTTTCAATCAGCCAATATCTTCGTTGTTTTCTTTTCAAAAAATTCCTTGAACGTATTTTTTTAAAATTTTATGTCAAACTTCGAAAATAAACTTTTCAAAAAAGTTCAGCGAATATGGTTTCTAAAACAAAAACAAAAAAATAAATTATCTCTGCGTAAGTTTATTTGCTTTTCATTCTACAATTCCCGCAATATCTAAAGGAAATTTAAATCAATATAATGTCCACATTTTCATAATCAAAATGCTGGTTTTAGTTTAAAAGGGGAGAAATTTACTTTGAAAGTATGAATCTGTTATTTTTTATAGATTTATACTCCACATATTTTATCGTGAAGAGGAGGGAGGATCAATAAGTTTGTTGCCTAACACGTAGTCACTAGCTCAATTACAATCCACTTTTTTGTTCACTGTGTACTGTTCGAACTCTGTGATTAACATATGCTATTAACTCAATTACAGTCCAGTTCTTTCTTTTTTTTACTGTGTACTTATCGAACCCAGGGATTAAAATATGCTATTAAATACGGTGCACAGGTACTTTCGACTATCTTCGGTTATGGAGCTGGATCATTTTTGTAGAGTAATATCTTTTTTAAAAGCGAAAGAAAGAAAGAAAGAAAATAGGGGTTTTCTTTTTTCTACATTCTAGTATATATTCTTTATTTATTTTGTAATAACTATCTAAGAAACGGGACTCATTTATGAAGTTACCGACCGAAATAAATGACAGCTTGTTGAATTAGTCTTTCTTATTGAAAGTATGTACACACACACATACACATACACACACACACACACAGATATATATATATATATATATATATATATATATATATATATATATATATATATATATGAGTGTGTGTATTATTTATATTTTTCTGACTGTTGTCCTCATCTTTATTGTTACAAATGTTTCGGTCAGAATTGTACCTGCAGCTTCTCGATGATTGTCACCTAAAACTGTATTAATGCAACACTTATATCCGTTATGGCAGGTGTCCAAATGGAGATAATACAATTCTAAGTGACAATCATCGGAGGTTACAGGTTCAATCCTAACTACAGGCGAAAAATAACATAGAATACTTAACATAGCTTAACACTTGTATGCGGCGATAGTCAACTGACTGAGAACTACCTAACCCAACGGATTAAATAATTTTTAAAAGTTCGGTCTGAAATTCCGTGAAGTCCTCCGATTACGACGGTTTTCGAGTTCGACAAGATGACCAGGAGGCACATCGGTCGAAACGTTGTGAATATAATATTAAAGATGGGAACAAGAATCCAAAAATCTAAATAATACAAACCAGCACTAATTAATATTGGCAGGGTAGTAAAAATATCATCACATTTAAGGATCTTATTAATTCAAGATAACTTTTAAAAGTTTACAAAACATTAAACATTTAGAGTTTACAATATATTTCTTCAATTTATTTCATTAATGTCTATTTCAAGTAATTAATGATTTTTAAAGGAAAATATTCATGTATAACAAAAAGTTAAATTGGTAGAAGATATTTCAGTTTATAAGATAAAAACAAAACAGTGTTCATTGTCACTTCCTAAAAGTGTCCTTCCTCCTTTCACCTCTGAGAAGTTTGTATTACAGAGAGAGGGGATCAAGGCTAGCTATGATTGGCCAATCATATTATCATTAGATGCGGTGCCATCAACCCTTAACCCTACCCCAAACAGTAGATTATGAAAGGGACATAACTTGGTTACTAACGAGAACAGTTTGGGTAAATATGCCAAAGCCTAGTTCATTTACCAAAATCAAAATGTATTTTGATTTTGGTAAATGATGAGGATCCAAAATTCCAACATAGATAGATTTTTGTTTGAGTATCCCATCTTGGTGAAATTGCTAGCAAGCTAGTCTTATTGATTCGTTACGCCTGGGAAGCGAGTTCAATCCCTAAAAATATTTGGCAAAAAAGAAATACAAAGAATTACTCATGTAAATTTTACAAAACAAAAAGCAATTTACTATATTCTCATTAAATTTACTAAATTTACTTAAATTTACTATATTTTCATTAAATGTATTTCAACCAGTCATATTTTTAAAAAAAACTGTTTTCTTTCTCTTACGATAGACATGCTCTGATGATGATCTAAACAGATTGAAATATTGCAATATAAGCTAATAAAATAACATTACTTATCAACATCTGTGCGTTTTTCAAATTTCTTACTCTGATATTAAATGTTTTAAAAGTTCTCATAAAACCAAAGACAACAAACTTTATTTGTCCTAATTTTTTAGATGAAGTTTGACAATTTCTATTATTTAGATTGTTCGGGTTATTGTCATCATATTTATTGTTATCTGTGCTTCACGGTTAACGGAATGAGAACTATCAATCCCAATGAATTAAATTAATGGTTCCAAGTCCTGTGATGGCTCCAAATTCCGACAGAGTTCGACCGACAAGAGTCGGAGAAGGCCGGAGCTCACAGACGGTCCAGTATTAAATAGGGTCATGCATATAACACAAGCAGGCACATTCATTAATATGTCAACATTGAAAATTTTATTAAGTTCTGTTAATTCCCAGATTTTTTTTCTTTCAGCGGGGTGTGTTACGATGGTGGAATTTAGGTCCGTTAAATTCGATTTAACCACAAATTCTATTTAAAAATTTTAATAAAGAGAGAAAGAGAAAGAGTGAAAGAGAGAGAAAAGAGAAGAGAGAGAGAGAAAAACTGAAAAAGAGAGAGAGAGAGAAAGGGAAAAAGAGGGAAAGAGAGAGAGAGATTGAGAGAGAGTAAACGAAAGTGTGAGAGAAAGAAAGAGAGTGAGAAAGAAAGAAAGAGTGGGAAAGAAAGTGAGAAAAAAAGAGACTGAGAAAGAAAGAGAAAGAGAATAAGAGAAAGTGAAAGAGAAAGAGAGAAAGAAAAAGCGAAAGAAAAGGAAAACAAAATTAAGAGGAAAAGATAGAGAAATATTTTATTAAAATTTAAAAAGAACAACTTACCAACAATTTTTCAATGATTTCAGGTTATATTTCAAAAAATCGATGAAACCTTTTTAATATGAAATGTATTGTCTGGTTCTGGTAAGCAATGATAGGGATGATGCTAAAGAGAATGAGTATTTCTCGAGGAGAACTTACGGTGCCATCTCGCCAAATTGTAGAGTTTGTTTGACTTCCTTGTTACTAGTATTTGTTTTGTATTACAGGATATTTTTAACAACTATTTTCTGTTTGCTTACAATATTTTATTATTAGATTTCTGAAGAAAAGGAATAAAACCGCCAGTTTGTATATTTTTGTAGATTTTACATTTTTTAGACAAAACAGACTTAAATTGACATTAAAACAAATCAGCCTTTTAGAAATCAACCTGTTTATGTTATATGTGTCACCGTATTTGCAAGTTGGCCGTGCGACACATCGACCGAAACACTGTGCGTATAACAATAAAGATGATATATTGGTCAAAGACGAAAATTATTTTGAGATAAGTTGTTGTTTTAATTATTTCTTTATAAGAAAGACCTAATATATCGAATGTTATGCCTAGCTTTTTTATTGTTGACTCTAACACACTTTATTCACAGGAATATGTTTAAAAGAAAATACATTTTAATTCTGTTTAAATGACTACGAGTTCCCTGACCCCCCCACCACCACCACCACCACCTTCTCGGCCATCTCGCGGCAAAAAGAAAGAAAAAAAATAAAAATAATACATGCTTATCCATTAGCAAGTCAACAAGTGAATTGGTCAAAGACGAAAATTATTTTGAGATAAGTTGTTGTTTTAATTATTTCTTTATAAGAAAGACCTAATATATCGAATGTTATGCCTAGCTTTTTTATTGTTGACTCTAACACACTTTATTCACGGCGTAATTCCAGTGTCACTGTAGACATTAACTAATGCCATTTCTTTTTTCACTGATCGTCCATAGCTCTCACATTCTGAAGGAAGCGGGTTCGACTCTAGGTCACTCCTACACGCTAGGCAAAGCCTAGCCCGCTTCCTTCGAGAATACGGCAAGTCTTCACGCCCGCCACTCTCTCTGTCATACCGTGTTGCACGAGGTAGGTCTCTTCTCTCACTACATCTACTTACTTTACCACAATTTTAATTGACAAACTAAACTGTAATGAAAAAGTTTTGAAAATGAAATGAAATGAAATTTGCACTCCTTTGATAGTTTAATTAACAAACAAACAAAAAACAATATTACTATTGACAATTTTTAAATAACACAGTTAAGAGCTAGGGTTGTGTACCACTGGGAATTTGCGGGAAAAATGCGTAAAGATGTTTTTGGGGGGGGGGATGGGGGATTTACTGGCAACCAAACAAAATCTAGGTTTAACTTAAACTGGCGAGGTGAAAAAAAAGATCCATATGAATTAAATGATGCGAGAAATAAAAAGTATTTATTTATAAATGCCGTCAAAAAAACGAATAACAGATCCACAGAAAGGCTAAAAGTTTATTTACATCTACTTAACCGGGCTAATGCCCTTAGAAAAGGTATGAATCCGTCTCTTCTTGATCCACACCCCTCCCCCAAGCTATGGGTAAACAATAGAGCTGACTAGGCTCTTTACCCTTGGCACAGCAACCAATCTAAAAAGAAAAGGGGGAAAACTCGGAATTCAAACCAGCTGGGTTTTGCTTAACTCTTTGCCTACCAAATTTCCCCCACTTTCATTGGGGAGGGGGGTCTTACCTGTCTAGGAGATTGTAAACTATGAATTCAATCCTGTTAAACCGCGCTTAGAATAAACTGATATTCTGTGGCATCCTACACGTGTGTGTGTGTGTTAGGGGGGGGCTGTTTAAATACATGTACATAGATAATTTCTCCCACGGCTGTACCAAATTTTCTTTGTATCTTTTACCTGTATGATGGGATATTTCAAAGTTCACTATCTATTTACCTCAGAACTCATTCTATTCAAATAAACTCTCTATTATTGTTGTAATCAGAGTCCTTCTGCTCAGTCATAATGAAATAGCCATCAGTTTTTGTACTTTGATTGGCAGTGGTGAAGGAGCCGCTGTAAGCGGTTTAAAGTAGGTAAAGAGTTATTTATTTCATTTCTATATTCCACAGTTTTGTTTTATTTATGTTTTGCTGTTTTTATTAAGACTTTACTTACTTTAACTCGCTCACAGCGGCTCTCCTACCACTGACACCCTACCGTAAACCGCTGAAAAATCCCTCAGATTGCCCATAAACATTAAGGACATAACCTAGAGAAGATGCTTCTTTATTGAAAGCTACTGCAATATGGAATATTTTTCTAGAATTAATCATCACTATGCCAAGTGGAAATATTGCTAAAATATTAGGATAACCAACAAATCTATTAATAATGGAGATTCGCTTCCGGTTTTTGTCTGTAACAAAAATTACGCCACTGCTTATGTCACATTACCCAAAGTCGTCATAACATAGAATAAATACACTGAAAATTTGAACATGCAGCATTAGACAGTCCTCATTGTTTTTTAAAACAAGTTTTAATAAATACATGACTGGTATTATATATCTATATATAGTTTGTTTTATTTTAATACATATTTAAAGTTTATATTTCAAATTGTTTTATTTTTTAATCCTCTAATGAATTTGATGATTTTACTTACTTAGGGTACAAACTCGCTGACATTGAATTTTTTACTCCCACACCTCAGGCAATATGTTTCAAAAATCTATTTTTACATCGCCCAGAGGCCGTTTTCTTTATTTTGTACTAGTGAATTTAACAATTATAAGACAGCTATCAAAGAAAACAGAACTCGAATTAAAGAGGAATACTAAAGATTCTTCATCGATAATCCAATCTAATCTGATCCAATGGAATCTAATCAATAGATTTAATGACATTGTTGATGTATTCGTTTAATAAATCCTATTTAGGGAAAGAGTTAAAGAACTGACCTTGAGTCGCATCCTGCGCGTGGGGGGAGTGCTCGGCTAAGTACTTACTTAATCGCACAGCTGTTAAAGGGCTTATGCTTCAAACTACTTGCTCCGCCCCGTTAATTTATAATCACACTTGAACACACACCGAAACATTTACACAGACATGTACATATATACACTATCACACATACAAACACACACACACACACACACACACACACACGTATACACATACACAAACATATACATACGTTCACATGCAAAGTATCTATCAATGTAAGTATTTCTATCACCCTGTCTTCGCGTATGCATCTAAATTAGTTAGTTAAGAATTTATGAAAAACATTTTCTTAAAAAAATTATTTTTAAGGGAAACATTTTTAAGAGTAATCTTTTTGGGAACAAAACTATTTTTACTGGACTTTTCAAAGTATGAAATAAATTTATGTAAAATATTAAGAAATTGAAAATTGAAAAATCAAAACAAACTAAGATTAATGGATACCTTACCTTTGTAAAACTCTGTCTAGAAATGATTAGAACAATTATTGTAGCCAATTATGTTGCATTTCCGGTTTAGATGTAATTTAGGTTATATCTAAATTAGAGATAATAACAGTTAACTGAAAATTATATATATATATGTATATATATAGTAATCTTTTTATATTTTGGGAGAATTGAAAATAGAGTGCTCGATTACGAGTGTAAGAGCTGTATTTATTTATTCATTACAGTATACTATACATTTAGGGTGCAATTGTCATTTAAATTGAATTTACATCTACATTTACATGAATTGACATTCCCTGCATTTCTTAACAGGCGCATTGCATTGAAGAAAAGTGGCTAACATACAGCATGGAAACCAATGATCACAATTGCACCTTAAATGTATTGTACACGATAATAATATATATATATATATATATATATATATATAATATATATATATATATATAATTAAACAAAAGACACATCTCCTGTTTAACAATTTTATTTTTGATCTTTTCGAGTTTTCTGGCCAACTTTTTAATATTTGGATGGAATTCGTGGATAAGTCCACCAAAGTTCAAGTCCCGAGTACTTTCGGCACTTCAGGAGTGATGTGTTCCAGTTTTTTTTAAATTATATTAATGTGGAGGCTGGAAGGAGAATAATTAATGAAAAAGGTGTTATAGGCATTTGAAAATGTGTGTACTGCATTGGAAGAAAAAAAAAAAAAACTCCAAATACTAGAAGCTCTATACATAAAACAATACAAACCATCCTTAAATAAAATTAATTTCCAATGCAGTACACACATTTTAAAATGCCTATAGCATCTTTTTCATTAATTCTTCTCCTTCCAGCCTCCACATTAATATAATAATCACCCCTGATGATGGCTCTTCGAAGTGCCGAAAGTACTCGGGACTTGAACTTTGTGGACTTATCCACGAATTCCACCCAAATATTAAAAAGTTGGCCAGAAAACTCGAAAAGATCAAAAATAAAATTGTTAAACAGGAGATGTGTCTTTTTATTAGTTCTACATGTATAAATGAAAGAATGCTGCCCAATACACACACACACACACACACACACACACACATATATATATATATATATATATATATATATATATATATCAAAATGGTACATTGGTGTAACATTCTTCTGTTGTCAGTTTATTTAAAAAGCGTGTCAGGTTCTACACAAACCTTTACCACTATGAACGAATAAAAAGGTCCAGGTATTTGTTTATCTTTTGGTTTTCCTTCATCTTCACCCTGTGGTCTGCTGGAACTGCAAAATATACCAGTTGGCAAGTTTTTCTTTCTTTTGTTAATCAATAATAGGTCTGGTCTTCTAGCTGGGATAAGGTGATCCATCTTAATCTTAAAGTCCCAGAGAATGTCATGCATTTCATTCTTAAGGACAGATTCTGATTTATGCATATACCATTTTGTTGTATGGTTAAAAATTTTTTTTTTTTGCATAATTCCCAGTGAATCACCATCCCAACTCATTTATAACATTTACTTCATCATCATCATCATCATCATCATCATCATCATCATGTCGCGCTGGCAACACGGATTCCCATGGTTCTCTTTTATTATCCGTCCCTATCGGTCATCGCTTTTGTCAAGTCCTCCTTACGACATCTCGTATCGGTCATTTATGAGGCAGTGCGTCCCGGTCTCCTACCTCAAAAATTGCTACCCGGTGACTATCAAAATAACAACCCCAGCTCGTCGTAATTCTTGTTTATTTATCGTAATTTGTCGTAATTCTTGTTTAGATATGAAGATGGATATATAGTTTGGAATAGACTGAGATAGATAGATAGATAAACAAACAAAATAATATAGATAGATATGAAAAAATCGAGATAGATATTTTCGACAAGTAAATGTATTTTTTTTTTTTGGGGGGGGGGGTCGCTTCTTTTTTTGTCGTAATTCTTGTTTATTTAAACTAAAAACAAGACATTAAATAAACCTGAAAAAAAATCTTAGTATTTATTGATAAATATGAACAAATTGGGATAGATAGATAGATATGAAGATGGATAGTTTTGAATAGACTGAGCTGGGTCGTTATTTTAATAGTTACCGGGTAGCAATTTTTGAGGCAGGAGATCGGGACGCACTTCCTCATAAATTACCCTCGTATCAGTACAGAGTTAATCAATGCAAGTCGTCGGTGGTCTGCCCTCTCTGGTGGTGTCTATGTGTAAGTGTCCACAGGAGAATGTTGTTCATTTATAAATTTGTCTTACCCTTCCCAGCAATGACCAGCATGTCTTCTTACAGGGATGGTATGTGGGATAAAAGGTCAAGTGACCGTACAGCTGATTTTTGTGGAGTGCTGCTTCCAGAATTTGTTCAGCACGCAGCATCCTCGTGTTGCTCCCATCCATCTTCTTTCCAATCGCTTCCTTAAAGTGCAAGTGACGCAACCGTACAGTAGCACCGATGCGGCTTCCGCATGGAATAATTCTCGGTTTATCTTATCAGAGAGATCAGATTTCCATATGATCGATAATCTATTTATCTAGACTGCGTACTGCGAACGTCAGTAGATTTAGTGAAAGAAAAAGGCTTCTCGCTAAACAAAGGCAAAAAGAAGACGATATACTCTTACAGATGTGGACAATACGGAAGAGTTAGTACTTCACGCAACTCCACCTGCACACACCGAATCACTCCTGCATAGCCGAGAGGCATTGGTTTCTATGCGAACTCAGATGAAATTTATCTGTTTATTTCCATAGTCAAACACAATTCCCACTACCGACCCGATTATTTCGTGTGTTTTTTCTATTGCTTCCGTCCTAACTTTCTACAGTCACGTTAGAATATCATTTACGCTCTCATCTTCTCTTCTCGTTTACGCTCGTTTCGATGTATTTTGTTTAAATATCAATAATACTGTTCCTCATTATTATCATTATTATTATTAGTAGTAGTAGTAGTAGTAGTAGTTTTTACACTTGCCGTAGCCGGTGATTTACTGGGGCTAAGTGACAGCAAGTCTCCTCAGGTTTCCAGGACTCTTCTGAGTATTCTAGCCGATCTTCACAGTGCTGTACTTTGGATGGTCTCGATTCTTCCTCTGATTTCGAATTCACCGAAATTCTTTTCCAGGGCTTTGGGGACGGTTCCAATGGCACCAATTACAATTGGTACGACTTCACCTTCATGTTCCACAATTTTCTCAGTTCTCTAGCAAGGTTAAGTATTTGTCTATATTTTCGCTTTCTTTCATTTTTACTCGGTGGTCGGCTGGGGCGGCAAAATCCACGAGATGACAGGTTCTCTTATTATTATTATTATTATTATTATTATTATTAGTCTTTCACACCAGTGTTAGCTGGTGGTCTTTCCCTGGAGTTTGAGTGACAACAAATCTCCTCAGGTCTCCAGGACACTCCTGGGCATTCCAGCTGATTTCAACAATGCTGTTGTCTGGATGGTCTCAATTCTTCCTCTGATTTCCAGTTCCTCTAGTCTTTTTTCTAAGATTTTGGGGATCGTTCCTAGTGCCCCAACTACTATTGGTATCACTTTCACGCTTATATTCCAGTGTGTTTTTCAATTTTTCTAGCGAGGTCTAGATGTGTTCCTTAAAAGTACGACTGTTATCATCTTGCAACACTTTAAAAATGAGAACGTCCAAATCGTCAAAGATGAAATGCAAAAATGTAAATCCTGATGATCTGGTATTGCTTATCCACCAAATTCTTATCTCTTATGAGTGTCGTCACCTCATCTAGATAAAGGAGGTTTAATTATAGATAAGGAAAGGGAAGAAAAAGCACAGAAAAAATCTAATGAAAAAGAAAGAAAGAGAGTTTGGGAAATATTGAGAGAGGGGTTGAGCGCGCGGTTGAGCGCACTAATCTGTTTCAATCGAACCTAATGGAAAAATGAAAGGGAGGAAAGAAAGAAAAAAGAGTGTGAGAGAGTTAAATCAATATCATCATTTTTACATATTGAACTATTAGACAATAGCTCTTAAGTAAACATACCAATTGTTGTAATAGTTAAATTATCATACTGTGGTATATCCATAGGTCCTGCTAGTTTGAATTGTTACTACTGATAGTTTTGTTCTGATCTGCAATAATCAACAGCATAATCATCAGTTATCCTGGCTCTCTGTCGTCACCCAGCCCTATCGGCCAACTCCCCTGGGAGAACCTCCGAACTGCATCCAGAATCCGCACTAAGCTGCTTGATGTAGGTTTCGAAACATTTTCTCTGGACTTTTAGTTTTTAGTTTTGTTCTGTGTTGCAATAATCAACAGCAGCATCTCTCTCTCTCTCTCTCTCTCTCTCTCTCTCTCTCTCTCTCTCCACCCACCCCTATCGGTCATGGGCTCTGCACCGAGAGAACAGATTTTTTTGCTGGTGTGCCCATGCGTGGGTGTCCACAGCAGAATGTCACTTATGAGTTCGTCCTTGCTTCTCTTGCAAAGTCCAGCATGACATTTTCTTCTTACTCGGATAGTTTGCGTGATAGGGGGAAAATATAAGGTGAAGCTGCTTTCTTGGAAGGTCCTCCTTGCGGCATCCAGAATCCGTACAGAGTTGATTGATGTAGATTTTTTACTGGTAACCAACACTGATGTGAGGTGACCACTGGAGAACGTCGCTTATGAGTTCGTCTGTGCTTCTCCGACCGAGTCCAGCATATCGTTGTCTTAATCGGATCGTATGATAGGAAGCAAGTGGTCGTACAGCGGCTTTCTCGTGGGGTACTTATGAGTTTGTACAGTAGCACTGATACTGCTATATCTTGGAATTGTTATATACCCCTTTGCATCGGGTATATGAATGGTAAGAGGAGAGGAGAGGTGATGATGTGATGAGTTCTTATGTGAGTTCTGTTTCGTCGCTGGCCATCCTCTTCTGGGCTGAATTCTTCCTTCTGCTGGGCTGTGTTGTCTGTGCTAATTTCTTGATTTGTAACAATTAAGCATAACTTGATTATTTTACTAGTCGTCTTTATTAAAGCACGAGCCAAAAAGGGTTTTATAACCGCGCAGTGAGAAGCTGAGATCTTGGGAGCAAACGAACTGGCGTCTGCTCCTTTCGACTATCGGCCAAAATCTAACTAACTAGGCCAGTTCCTTTCACACGCTCGCCTTCAGCCAATCGCTAATCAGTGCCCAGGTTAGCAAAACGTAGACCGCTTGTCAATCTTTCTATAAAAGTTGATGGTAATTTTCCATTTACCATACCGTTATTTGAATTTTACTACACTTACAGACATAATACGTAGGCGACCCACGAATTATGTAACAGAAGATTTTTTGCCTAACCATATTCACAACTGTTCATTCACCTTAGTTTCTATCTGCTTTTTAAATCACTGACACACATTTTAGGTATTTAATCATTAATGTTTCGCTCTGATTCTCGAAATATTTAATTTATCGGAAACGAAAGAACCTAAAGGCTTTACCGGTGCAACCACTGATTTACAATAAGTGGAAAATTAACTTTAAAGTGAGTGAATAGTGATGAGAAAAACTGGAACAGGGCCCTTGTATATCGGACCAAAATGTAGGCGACGCTAGACTTGAATTGTGAGGACTGTTAGTTCCCACACCCCTATCGACAAAATTGGAATTTAATTAATGTCGAATCAATTGAATGAAAGAATGTTTTTGTGTGTTGGTTTGATAAATCTTATCTTGTTATATATGTAATCATTGGAGTGAATACATTTTTAGATGTATTTCTTTAATAAATCCTATTTTGTTATATATGGATTCATTAGAGTGAATGAAAGTTTGGATGTATTTATTTAATAAATCCTATTCCTTGTATTTGCAATCATTAGAGTAAATGAAACTTTTGATGGATGTGTTTAATAAATTTAATAACTTCTTTACATGACATTATTTCTTTAAACCATAATATCCTCTTAAGATTACGGTCAGTCTAGAACTATTAATATATTTTTAAAAAATAACAAAAAATAAATAAATAAATAAAAAGAAAAAACACTATGCCCTTTGTAATTTAAATATTTGATTTATAATATTTAATCTATTTGAAATTTAAAAAGAAAAAATACTCAAAACATAAAACTATTGATATAAAAATATTATTTTAAAGAAAATACTCATTAAACATAGAACTATTAATATAAAAAGAACAAAACAAAAAAAAATACTATGCCTTTTGTAATTTAAATATTTATTTTATAATAATTAATCTATTTGAAATTTAAAAAGAAAATACACATAAAACATAGTTTTCTTAAATTTTGCATCAATCTTGATATATAATTATTATATAATATTTTAATATATAATTAATATATAATATTTAATCTATTAAAATTTTTTTAAATACTCATAAAACATATTTTTCTTAAATTTTCCTTCAATCCTCCTAATATATAATTAAAGATAATCTTTTATTTACTTATTTACTCGTCCATTTAATTAAATTAATACATTTTATTTTACTTTACAACTGAAAGAAAAAATGTAAAAAATTAGAGAAAAAAAAAAATAAAAAAATAAATAAAAGCTAAGTATATGAATTTTTTTATGTGACCGTTTTTATTTTGAATTCAACATGGCTACTTTGTTGCAATATTTAACCGGAAGATAAACAGACAATATTGGATATATACAAGCGTAGGGGTTCAAACATTCGTTCTCAACAGATATTCCAAAAATAAGAAATTACGGTTATTCGCCCATTTCATTCATAACATAAAGAAAAAGGGAGGAAGAAAGGAGTAGAAAGACAAAAAAGAAGAGGAAAATATATATATATAACCACACAAAAAAAGACTTAAGCACGTACATTTCTGATATTCATCTCTGAAGATAAAGTTTTGTACTTTGAAATCGATAAGACAAAAATAACATCTTTTTGTTTTTATTTTTATACGCATTGTAATTGCCTTCAAATCATTAATATATATATATATACGAGGGTCATTCAATAAATAAAGTGACCTTTGAAACTTTTTCAAGGAAATCAATACTGATGGACACTTCCATGTCCCATGTCTGCATGACCTTCATTACTGACTACTGAATCAGGAACATCTTTGTAAATCTTTGTTTTTACGAAAAAATAATTCATCGTGCATAGAACACATTCTTCTGCAAATTTCACATAGTTTGTACTTCTCAGCCATTAATAATTTAATGACAGAACTCTTTTCATGCTTTGCCAGCATCTTGAATACTCTCAAAATAAATATGTTAGAGAGTATTGCAACGCGTCCGTTGCTGTACAGGACACAACGAACTGACGCCGTAGTAAATCAGAGTACAAACTCCGAGTTATGCCAAATTGGGTCTAACCTCAAACGTGGTAATTTCCATTCTATATTAGGGGTGGACATGTATTAGGTAGACATTGAAATATTTTTGGCAATAACCAATTCTAAACAAAACTATGTTTACATTTATTGAAAGAAATTCTGAAAAAAATGATTTTGCTTTTTTCTAAATAAATTCCTCTTATCTATTGAATGACCTTCGTATATATATATATATATATATATATATATATATATATATATATATATATATATGCTGAAAAAATGTATAAAGGAAAGAAAGTATAGAATGGATAATATAGGATATCTTAATCAATTTTACTTACACGTGTTTCGGTCAGGAGTTTATCCATGTGTACATTATTCAAACTATTATTATTTTTAAATAACCAAATGAGATGAAATAATAATAATCGAAAAAATGTAGATTAATTAATATCCTATATTATCCATTCTATACTTTATTCATTTTTTCAATATACCGTCGGATTCACTTCCAGTTTCATTTTATATATATATATATATATATATATATATATATATATATATATAATCAACCCCGGTACATGGTTTGGATGGGAAAAAAATATTTTTAAGCGGATTTTAACAAATTTGTATTTTTTATTTCTAATATTGCTATACCAAGATTAAAGAGCCTAGTTACACAACTATTAACCAAGTACTGGAGGGAGAATAGTTGGATTCATACCTTTCCCAAGGTTATTAGTGCTACGTGAAATGCAAACTGACTTGCCCAGGATTTGAGCTCGGTTGGCTGTGTCCATTTCCTAAAACGATAACCATTGCACAAAGAGCTGACGACACTAATATCTTTAAGAATATTAGAAAGGAGGACCATAAAAATAATCTCCAGTCTGATTTACATAAATTATTCCATTATAATGATACGTGACTATTGAAATTCCTACTGAACAAATGCAAGCATATGCATATGGAGAAAATTGCTATTGATAGAAAATGCACATTGAAAACTGAATTTCAATTCAGTTGGCAAATGAAAAGGAGAGTGATGAAATAATCGATTTGAATATGAATTTTTATCGACACAAAAACGAACGCATGAATTATGCACATTCTATATTTGTACTACTCCGGTTTATCTCAGTCGGTAGAGCATCAGCCCCGGGACCACAGTTCAGGATGGACAACCTATTCATTTTGTAATGAAGTGTAATAGGAATAGTCATAAAAATAACCAGAGATTTTTTATTGACAGCTTATAACCTCTTGTTGACCTATGAGCGTTGCCTTCTTATTAGTTGAGAGTGTCACGTGATAGCAAAAGTTTAGAATCATAGTCAAACTTATAATATCAACTGAAGCGGATGTTACAAGCAACAACATGTTAATTCCTTGTAGTTTGGTTTGGTTTGTTTTATGACATATCAACCTCGGTGGGTCATTTAATGCCGACAAAGTTTTTAAATAAATTCATTCTTAATGGATACTCATTTAAAAAATAACCAGTACTTTTATTAACAGTTTTTGATCCCTTATTGATTTGGATGTGATGTTCTCATTCGTTTAGAATATCACGTGACTGAGATATGTGGGAACAAAAACTTTGAAAGATAGAACTTAGACGATGTAAGGAGTCAGACACAAATGGCCCTCATCAACTCATCGTATGAATAGCACAGTTTGGATCTGCGCGTAAAGTTGGGGGGGGTACTGATGGTAGGTTTGACGCTCCAACTCAGACGCAAAATTAAATTCTCCTAGGTCTAATGCGAGTAAAAAGAGATTCCCTCGTTGTCCGGTTGATATTGACAATAGGTTACTCCATCGAATTTAACATTTACTTTAACAGCTAAACCTTTGCTCCTTTGTTTGTAAGAACTCAGAATAAAATAGATTTATATTTACCCCTGAATATATTTGTGAGCTGATGGTAGGTGTGGCCATCCGTCTCAGACGCTAAAATTACCGGATGTGTATTGAGAAAATAGGGAAGAATAAATAGACTAAGAGGAACAACTTAGATAAATTTGCTAATCTGATGAATTTCCATATCGAGCATTCTGTTTATTAGGACCCCTTGCATTAATGATAACACTTTTGATATAGCATCTCACTTTCTTTTAAAAAGTAATATAATTATGGAATCCTCAGGAAAAAACATATACAAGGTATGTCAGAAAAGTTCCAAAATGATCGTATTCTTCGATGTCAGGGATTTCTTGCCATATGGCCAGACGATCAACCAGCATGTCTACAAAGAGATACTGCGGCGTTTGCTTCGTTCAGTGCGCAAGAAGAGACGAGAGATGCGGTATGACAACTCGTAGGTGCTTCACCATGACAACGTACCTGCCCACACTGCCCTGAGTATCCGAGAGTTCCTTGCCCAGAAGAAAATCACTGTGTTAGAGCAACCTCCCTACTCGCCCGACCTGGCTCCATGTGATTTTTATCTCTTCCCCAAGCTCAAGGGAGTCATCAAGGAAACCCATTTTAAGAATGTGCGCGATAGAATCCAGGAGTGCATGCAAGCGTGGCAAAGAAGGATGGGAAAGTGCATTAGACTCCAAGGGGATTACTTTGAATGGGGATAACTTGTAGTTAGAAGTTTGGATTTGAAATAATTTTTTCAACAGTCCTGGAACTTTTCTGACATAGCTCGTGGATACAATTGAAAGTGGTACATAATAAATAGGTTTGCCTATTCATTTTGTAATGTAGTGTAGTAATAAAGTAAAGTCGTGGAGTGGCCTATTGTCGATATCAGCCCGACAGAGAGAGACGGTCGACAGAGCGATTAAGCTTTTAGAGGATTTGTTGCGATATGATTGTGGGTTAAATGGAATTAAGAATAAGAAATCAATTGATTATTTTGATAAGGAACGAAGTTGTTTAGTTTTATGCAAAAACCGGCTCCAAATTTAAATATATGAATATTTTTGGACCAACTAACACACACTCAAAATATGCGGGATTTCCAACTGTAATATCTTGAATACATTTTTAACCAAGGAAAAGGCAGAAATAAACAGGAAAGAATTATCTCGGCTGGAGTTTACTTATCTAGATATGAGAGTGAGTAAAAATAAACAATGTGTTTATTTGATATGGCTTTTAGCCGACAATTTTTGGCGGATATGTGCTTAATTGAAGTCATACTTAATTTTTGAAAATTAATAGTTAATAATTAATGAATTTAGGCGGGCATATATGTTCAAATTTAAGGCTAAACAAATCGAGAAAATCTCAATCCCTGAATGTACATTTCGACCTATTAGGTCTCATCAGCAAGGTTATTGACATGGGAGACTGCTCCGTGTGTGACTCGAAACCTCGACTGCCAAGTTGATAGGCGGTGATTCTAACCACTACACTAGCTGGCCATTCCCAGATTCTTCGTATGTTTTGAACTTATTTATATTCCACTTTTTATTGACTTGCTACACGACAGTATCAGAGAGAGTAAAAATAAACAATGTGTTTATTTGATATAGCTTTTAGCCGACAATTTTTTTATCTAGATATAAAGAACTCATCGACTATTACACTGGGCAACAAATTTTCGTTGAGTTGGATCTGACACTTGTTTTTGAATTTTTTTTTTTTTTACCTCTGAATCCAAAAATGACCCGAGTTTTTCTATATCACATCAAATTTTTGAGCTTCAGGATACACCCGATTTTTCTCAAAAACATAAAAATGCTACAAATGTGTGCTTATTTTATGGAATGTTTTAAAATGTACATATATTGGAAAATAATTAAAATTTACTCAGGGCAACTCAATTTTTGTTGAATTAGATCAGCCACTTGTTTATGACTATTTCTTTACCTCTAAATCCAAAAATGACCCCCAGTCCTTTTATATTACATCAACTTTTTGAGCTACAGAATATATAAAATACATAAGAATACAGCATCTAACACATTTGTACTTATTGTAAGGAATGTTTTAAAAACTTTCATATGATAAAAAATAATAAAACATTTAGTTATTGGGAACTTACATTGATGGAAGAAATAAACTGAATCCCATTCACGGTTCATTAACGACTCGCTGACATTCGCTAAAAGAGCAAACATCCACTAGAAAACAAACCACAAGGATACAAAAGAAGAAATCCGACAAAACATCCTCTACCCACATCAAAACGACCAGGCTGTCAGTTGCCGCCTGACCCGAGAAATAAACTTTCCTTCATTGCCAAACATTCCAAAGAAAAATCCTCCATTGAAGTTTTATGCTGATAAAAGGTTTTTATTTTTGTAGTGTTGTGTTATTTTGTTTTTATACATTTCCACTACAGGTTCTTGTCAGGAGATTTCATACCAAAGTTGTTTTAGATTTTTTTTCTTTCAAGAAATCTATGATTACTAGTAACAAATGGATTTGGTTTGTTTTGTTTTATGGCATATCAACCTCAGTGGATCATTTAATGCCGATAAAACTTTGAAATAAATTCATTCTCAATGGATACTCAATTTTTATATACTCATGTTTTTCTATTTAACCCATAGATGGGACCCTAACATGTACTACCACTCCGGGTCAGCATGGATCAGGGAGCAATGTTGATGAAGGGGTGCTCCAAATTCCCCAGACATTCAGAAATGGAACCTCACCATCAGATAGAGTTTAACGTCATGCCCAGGACATGAAGACCCGCAACCACTGCCTTTTAGCACATATATGATAAAAAGGGTTGGGGTTGCCATAAGGTCATTCGGTTTAGACAATAATATAGGTGTTAGGGCTTGACATGGCCAGCCGATTGATCGGAGGGGGCCTTTCCGACCGCCCGTCTGTTGCAAGTCATGGAATGCTCAGCCACCAGGAATCCATCTTTAAGCATCACCGGTCGCCACCTACGGCCAACAGATGGTCCCATTGGGGGGTCTTACCCTCTACAGAGGTGCAATCGGTATATTCTAACGCCCTAGTCGACAAGGCGGTTCTAATGATTTGTAAACTTGCTTTTAAAAAACGAGGCATCACAAGTCTCAAAATAAAACACTTTCTTACCCTCATCATATCTCGAATACATCTATACATATATAAAGGGCAGTTTGAGTGTCCGGAGGGAACTATAAAACTAAAACTATTAACGACAATCTAAATATATATACACATTCACTATCACCAGATCTTTTTTTTAACAAAAATAATGAAGATTTTATTTATATTCGTGAAGATAATTAAAAAATAAAATTCAAATGATAACAGTATGGAATTTTTTTGCATTAAATATTTTAAATAGGATACATTCATTTTTCTTTTTAGTGTCTGTATCAATGAAAGGTATTTTTACATAGGGATTTTAATGGGGCATCCTGCGAGGATCAAACTTGCGATTCAATAATAATGGATCTGTTAGACACTTTTTACCCCCCCCCCTTCTCAACAGGCGACGCCCGGTAGACGCTGCTAGTTTTTGATATATGAAAAAGCAGAAATAAGCAGAAAAATCATCTTCCCTGTAACCTATTTAATTACATAGAAAGACCTCATCGTCAAAATGTATGTTATCCAGTTTTCAGTTACATTGACAAATAAACTGTAGAGCAAACATCCACTAGGAAACAAGTCACTGAGGATACAAAAGGTGAAACTTGATATATCTTCCTCTACCCATGTTACCGTTGCCGCCTGTCCCGAAAATAACCTTTCCTTCATTTCCAAGCATTCCCAAAAAAAAATATTACATTGAAGTTTTATGCTAATCGTCGTCGAGGTGTCCTAAAGTCGGTATCAGCCAGACAGCGGGGGGGGGGTCTATCCAACGCTATCACTAGCTCTAGACCAAGGACATTTTTGGGGCGTCTGAGGTGGAGCGCCACACCTACCATCACCTCCCCACTTTACCGGACAGATCCTGTGCTAGTCATACGCTGAGTTACCTAGGGCCGGTATCGAACCCGAAACATTGTGGTTCCTAGTAGGACGTCCTACCAACTGACCTAACCCAAACCTTTTTATTTTGTAGAACTGTGTTATTTCGTTTTTGCACATTTCCACTACAGGCAGCATCGTTTCTGGACGTGTTTAAAGGTTTAATATGCCGGATTGGAACAGATTATAAATTAACCGAGCAAATTTCACACGGCTGAACCAAATTTTCTGTTGTAAGTAAGTCGTCGGGGTGGCCTAAAGTCAGTATCAGCCAACCAGCGAGGGAGTCTATCCCCTTTTCACTAGCGCTAGACCAAGGAGATTATTTTTGCGTCTCATGTGGGGTGCCACACCTACCATCAGCTCCTTACTTTACCGCACAGATCCCTGTGCTACTCATACGCTGAGTTGGCGGGACCGGTATCGAACTAGGAACGTTGTGGTTTCTAGCCGAACGCTCTACCGACTGAGCTAACCCTGCCCTATTACTTACAGGTCTACTCAGACCCGGAGTGGTAATACCTGTTAGGGTCCCCTCTATGAGTCAAATAGATATGTTTAAAAATAATTCGTATCCGACAGTGTGCAAAAAAACTTTTAGGGAACAACTATAAAAGAATATAAATATAAACGTACAATAAAACGATTACCTAACCTATAATCATTCATAACCATTATTTAAATTGTAGGTAAATACTATTATAGTAGTAACACCCACTTTCTATTAAGAGTGGAAGAGTCTACTCAACAACACTTTACATAGGAAATAAAATAGAGTGATTCTTGTCCACTTAGACTGTATTTCAGTTTTTTTATTGCCTGAAGAAAAATAGAAAGTTTATTAACCATTAATATGGGTCTGTTATTTCTGACTTAATGAATGAATTAATTAATTTTCATAACTCTTTCCATTTTTGTGTGTATTTCTATTATTTTGGGTGTGAGTATATTTCACTGTGTCTGTAAACGAAGTAGTGATTGGAGATAAGTCTGTGTGTCTGTAAACAAAGTATTGATTATATATAAGTGTGTGTGTCTGCAAACAAAGTAGTGACTGCAAATAAGTCTGTGTGTCTGTAAACAAAGTAATGATTATATATAAGTCTGTGTGTCTGCAAAGAAGTGACTTCAAATACATCTGTGTCTATTAACAAAGAAGTGACTGCAGATAAGTCTATATTCAAAGTTTATGTTGCTGGTTGATTAGGATTATAAAATATGAAATAACCCTAGACAGTTTGACATGTAAAAATCAATCAATTATTCTCTATTTATTCGTATTCGATTGAATCTGTCTTGCATAAATATTGAAAACTCTCTTAACTCTTTGAAAAATTTTTGTTGAAGCTTTAACAAATTATTCTAATTATATTTTACTTGGGGATGTATCGTATTAATAAATCCTATCTTGCGATTTATGTAATCTTTAGAGAAAGGTTTGATGTGTTTGTTTAATAAATCCTATTTGTTATATATGTATTAATTGAAGATATATTAGATAAGTATCCGTTATATAATAATAATAATAATAATAATAATAATAATAATAATAATAATAATAATAATGAAGAAGAAGAAGAAGAAGAAGAAGAAGAAGAAGAAGAAGAAGAAGAAGAAGAAGAAGAAGAAGACCTACAGACAAGAATACATGTAGTCTCACTCAGGGCAACATTCTAGAAAGTATCAAACTGAAAAACACCCAGCCATGATGGTATACATCGACTCTGGTTTTTAAAAAATCACTTCTATCCACGATAAATTTGGCCAACAACAAAGCTACATTATTGATATAAATAGCAGTAACGTAACTTAGCTCATTGTCCTGAAGAGATCTATTGAGATCGAAACTGATTAGACCCATAAATTTTCTACAATTATACACACACACACACACACACACACACACATATATATATATATATAATATATATATATATATATATATATATATATATATTAACTGTGAGATTGTGATTATTATCACTAGTAGTAGTGGTAGTACCTTTTATAATTCTTTTAATTCTAATTAATCTCATTATATATATATATATGTATGCATATTTGGGTGTGTACGTGTCGTCGTATAACTCAGAAAAGAGATGTCACTCATATTTGAAATTTTGCATATACCTTAATATTTCTATAACTAAGAAAGACACAAAATTTGGTTATTAATTTTTTACTGGTTAAGCGGTATAATTAATTAATTAACCAAAAATCAACCAATTTACCGAACTGTTCGCATGGTGCTGCTCCTGATAATTTTTATCCTGCTTATAATATTTTGCCTGCGTGCTGATTATGAAGCATTACTAGCTAATTTTAGTAGACGAATCGGTTCAGTTCAGAATTTCTTGCGGTCCAATCTTTTAAAATATTTATTTGGTTAGAAAGAAAAGAAAATAATATTTCTAAATATGTAATTTGTATGTATTTTCATTCATTGAATTATTTTTTTTTACACCGAAATAAATAACAAATCAAACGAAAACGTTTAACGATAGCACAACTTTTTTTATTAATACTTTCATTTTAGAATTATCTGTTTTTAGTACGGTCATGGACGGGGTACTATATATATATATATATATATATATATATATATATATATATATATATATATAATTAACAGTATATTTTATATGCGTAACTATATTCTAAACACTTTTTGGTCTAAGTTTATATATATATATATATATATATATATATATATATATATATATATATATAATCATTGAATATGAAAATTCTTAATGTAATTATTTAAGATCTACTGATAATGTCACGAGGGGTTTAAATAATTAATTTCACATAATAACCCGAATAAACTGAAAAAAAACAAACATTTCTTCTTTGTTTATTTGTCAGTCTTTTTTTACGCTTGAAATATATTCGTGAATAATGGTCGAATCAAGAACTGCTGGATGAGAAATAACAACTCGAATAACAAATGTTCCTTTATTTGGTAAAGATTCCTGGCAGGCCAATCGAAAACTGAAAATTGGAGCAACAAACATTCCAGTTCCATTAATGAAAGTGGCGAATTGATAATGATCTAAATTAAGCGAACTAAAAAAATCCTTTTATTTATTTTTGTTATAACAATAAATAATTAGATTATTTATGCTGTGTTGTTTTAATGGCACAACATTTGTGGGTCACTGTGTATTGTTGACTTAAAAGCTTTGGCACAGAGCTACTTTCGCTGACGACTAAAATAGATGAGAAAGAACGAAAGAAAGACACAAGCGCGCAGATAGATAGATAGATAGAGAGAGAGAGAGAGAGAGAGAGAGAGAGAGAGAGAGAGAGAGAGAGAGAGAGAGAGAGAGAAGCAAACAAACATAGAAGGAAAGATATATAGACAAATAGATAAAGAAAAGAAAGATATATAGAACAGATAAATAGATAGGAACAGAGAAAAAGAAATAAACTAAAAGAAAGAAAGAAAGAAAGAAAAAAGAAAGAAAGAAAGAAAGAAATGAAGAAAGAAAGAGAGAAAGAGAGAAACACACAATCGCATTAATAGATAGATAGATAGATAGATAGATAGATAGATAGATAGATAGATAGAAACAGACAAATAGAAGGAAAGAAATGAATAAATAAAAATATATAGAACAGATAAATAGATAGAAACATAAAAAAGAAACTTAGAAAAGAAGAAAGAAGAAAAAAAGAAAGAAAAAAGAAAGAAAAAAGAAAGAAAAAAAGAAAGAAATAGATAGATAGATATACAGATAGATATGAAAAGACAGTCATAAAAGAAATAAATAAAGATAGATATATAGAACATATATATTGATAGAAAAAGCAAATCAAACAGAAAGACCAATAGCTAGATATAGAAATTATACCCACGCAACTTTTAGTATATTTCTGCCAATATAAAAAAAAGGAGTTTCAATGCTTTTTACTAAAACTTCAAAACGCCGTAACTTTTCAATTAAAAAAATGAAAGAAACAATATTTATAAAAAACGTGTTTGCTCAAAAATTCAAAATTGAAATATGCACATGTCCTGTTACATTAATAATCTTGAAAAATAGCCAATGTCTGGCCGACTTTTCAGCCTGGGGGGCACAAAGCCTAAATCAGGAGGGTCCAAACAGGGTTCAAAATTTATTTATCCTTCTCCGTCTCTTCTATCTCTCTCTCTCTCTCTCTCTCTCTCTCTCTCTCTCTCTCTCTCTCTCTCTCTCTCTCTCCTCTTTGCTTATATTTCTATCTTCTCTTCTATTTCTCTCTCTTTCCATTCTTCTTCTTCTTCTTCTTCTTCTTCTTCTTCTTCTTCTTCTTCTAATACAACCATTTCTTAAATATGTTCATTTTATGTTTGAGTAGAGTCTATTAAGTACGAATTCTCCACATTTTTCTGTGGATGGATTTAATATACATTCACAAGTTCTGTGCGGACAATGGATGCCGTCTAGAGGACTTACAAGGAGTGATGGCCGATAACATGAATGGCTAGAGAGAGGGGGATCCGTGCTGTCGGCACGCCTTAATATTGATGATGATAATGATGAGGTGTTTATCAAGTGATCCGTTTTATTATTATTATTATTATTATTATTATTATTATTATTATTATTATTATTGCTGTTGTGGGGTTTTAAGGGTAAAAAATAAGACAAATGACTGTTAACAATGTATACAAATGTATTGAACAAAAGGAGTAGAAATTTACAGCAAAGAAAGTGGAGATTGCGTCCGACCAATACAGTTACGAGCTGACTCGCATTTGCTTCGTGTCAAGCCACAATTGTTCCTGGTACTTATAGTAGCCGTCGGCGCATTCCATTCTGTCCATGATGATGATGATGATAATAATAATAATTGTTATAGGTGATATAACCTATACATCACCTATAACAATTATTATTATTATCATTGTAGCGTTAGTTTGTATTTGCCTGGTGGAGTTGTCTGCCCGATTTAGTTTGCCGGTGCCCGCTAGGGTGCTAGAGTATTTAAGCGCCGGGTTCAAACCCTTTCGCCTCTTTTTCCTGTTTCAGTAACTACGAGCCACATGGGGTAGATTTTATCTAACCCCTCTCGTTGGGGCTCCGCCCCCTTACATTACTGTAAGTTCTTTACAGCATGGACTATCTCTAGTCTCATGTCTGTACTTTTATATGTTATCTTGTACCATTCATGAATGTGTCTTTATCTTTATTTGTGTACTCTTTGTTTATGTAACTCTGTTTACCTTGTACTTTGTATCTCTTCATACCCATGTGCTGTACTATATTAAATGTTTTGTCTGTTAACCTTCGTCGGAGTTTTGTGTATATCAAAGTATGTATAACTTTGAACCTACGTTACATCGTCATCATCATCATCCTTTTTATGGTGATGTCCTTGATATATATCAATTACATAAAATACATTTTATCGTTTTTAGTTAATTTCCTCCAAGCATCGTATTTTTGGTATTCTTATTTTATTATTATCTGTTTGTTGTGGCAACGTTTTATGTATCTTTTATTGTATCATTTATTTTATTAAATTAGATTATTTTATTATTATCTATAATTTTGGTAAGTATATCTGGGATATTGTTATGAGTAACGCCGGCTACTAATTTTAACGCGTAACTTTGTTGGCGAATTTGATGTCCGATTGATTGTTTATGAGAGATTTTTCATCCAATAGATTTCATCTTTTTTATATGTGAACACAGGGAAATTGATTTGGTTTGTTGATTAATGATATGTACACAATTGATTTTGATTTCATTAATACATTTCCCTCTTAGGGATTTTTCTGCTATAATATTTGTCCTAACTGTCGGTTGGAACTGTAGAAGAGGGCCACTTCGACCAATCAGCTGATCACGCCAAGCCCAAAATGATCGTCCCAAATCTATTACTCTTATCGCACCCCCAACCCGTTTTATCATATATATATTTACCAACCCCTCCGCACGAGCAGGATGCGACACAAGGTCAATTTCTTAAGCGGAGTTTAAAAGGTTTGAATTCAGAGTTTTCCTTCTCTTAGACCGGTTACCTAACCAAGGTTAAAGAGCCCAGTCTGCCCTACTATTTATCCATAGCTGAAGGGAGAGTAGAATTCATACCTTTCCCAAGGGTATTAACGCTAAGTGAAATGCAATTACAACGTCCAGGATTTGAACTCGGGGCGACGAGTCCATTTCCCATGACTTTAACCATTACACCACGCGCTTCCTACTCGTTTTATCATATATGTGCTTGAAGGCGGTTACTAAGGTCTTATTGTCCTGGGTATGACGTTAACTGCGTCTTATGGTGAAGTTTCAATTCTACAGCTACCGGTGGGTGTGGAGTACCCATTTATGGCCATTATTTCCAGGGCTACTCTTATCCAGAATGGTAGTACCTGTTAGGGTCTTATCTATAGGTTAAAAAAAATGTTTTTAAATGCGTTTAAAAATGATTTTGAAAAGAAAATACCACCAACAATGATTGAAACAGAACGTCTTCGCATAAAATAATTCAACAGGGGTTGATGTGCCGTAAAATCAAACTTACTAACTAATATCCTCGATTTTCCTATAGTAATTATTTAATTCTCTTATTTCTTCGACAGAAGGTTTTCTATAATGATAATATATTTTGGAAATATGGGGTTTTAAGTTGCTAAGATTATAAATGTAAAAGTTGGTTGATTTGTTGGTGGGTTGGATTTTACGGCATTTCAACTCTTGTTGCGTTATTTTATGCCGAAAACATTTTGTTGGGTATTCAAACTCATTTTTTGTTTTGTTTTGTAACTCAATTTCTTTAAACAATTTCTTATAACTCATCTTATATATCTTTTTAACCCATACATGGGACTCTAACAAATACTACCACTCCGGGTCAAAGTTCATCTGGAATTATTGGCGGTGAAAGGGTACTTCACATTCCCAAGAGTTCCAAAATTAGAACTTCACCATAAGAAAGATAAAAAGGGGCGGGGAGGGTAAAGAAAGACAGGGATAAAGATAGAGTGAAGAAAAAGGGGAAAGGAAGAAAAGAGAGAGAAAAATTGTCTGTTTGTCATGATATTGCCAAAGGTGGGGAAAGGGAGGGTATATATATATATATATATATATATATATATATATATATATATATATATATATATAATGAAAATAGTATGGCCTATATATTTAACTAATGTTAATAACTAAAAGAAAATGCTGACAAAAAAATGTCCTTCCATATAAAGCCGTTGGAAATAAAAGCATGAGAAAAAATAAATAAATGATTTGTTATATTTCGGGAAATCCTGTCTTCTTTAATGGCGATAGAAAATCAACACTTTCTTTTCACTTATTAACCTTAATTCAATATATAGGCCAGGCTATTTCTAGCAAATTCCTATTAAAAGTATACGTTGAATCTATACTTATATATATATATATATATATATATATATATATATATATATATATGTGTGTGTGTGTGTGTGTGTGTGTGTGTGTTTATATATGTAGATATATGTATAAATGTGTGTATTGGCATGCGTATATATATATATATATATATATATATATATATATATATTTATATAAAAATATATATATATATATATGAATGTATGTATATATGTATGTATTTGGCAGCATTCTTTCATTTATACAAGTAGAATTAAATAAAAGACACATCTCCTGTTTAAACAATTTTATTTTTGATCTTTTCGAGTTTTCTGGCCAACTTTTTAATATTTGGATGGATTCGTGGATAAGTCCACCAAACTGGAACATATCACCCCTGATGACGGCACTTCGAAGTGCCGAAAGTACTCGGGACCTGAACTTTGGTGGACTTATCCACGAATTCCGCCCAAATATTAAAAAGTTGGCCTAAAAACTCGAAAAGATCAAAAATAAAATTGTTAAACAGGAGATGTGTCTTTTGTTTAATTCTACATGTATATATATATATATATATATATATATATATATATATATAATATATATATATATATATGCATACATACTTATGTGTGTGTGCTTCTGTGTTTGCGTGTGCAGCTATATATACGTATACAATTTATAATAAAAATATGGCGAGACAAGTTCAAATCCTGGATGCGGCTGTTTGCATTTCAGTTAGCGTTATTACCCTTAAAAAAGTTTTGAATCCAACTCTTCTTCCTCTAGTTATGGTAAATAGTAGGGCAGACTGTGCTCTTTAACCTTGGTTAGGCAAGCAAACTAGGAGAAGAAAACTCTAAATTCAAATTTGTCTCAACCTGCTTGTGCGGGGGGGGGCTTGGTATATATATATATATATATATATATATATGCACGTCTAAATCAGTGACTGCATCGCTTCAAAAATAGAAGATTACAATTCTGGCATGGCCTTCAATGAGTTCTGATTTGAATCCTATTGAAAATCTATGGCAAGTTTGAATAAATTGCAGATCACCAAAAAGGAATTAGAACATTTTAACCATTGAAGAATGCAAGAAAATCCCCCCAAAAGAATTGTTCAAATTTCATCAAAATGATTGCAGCTAGTTAAAAAGATGAGAACCATTTTATTGACTATTGATACTGTTAAAAATGTTCGATTTTTTTTTTAAATCATAATAATTTGTATTTTCCTATTTTGCAATAATTCGCCTTTCAAATTTGTTTTGTTTAACCTATTGTACTGAAAATTTTTATATTCCTTTTTGTGCTCATTAACATATTAAAAAATGATGGACATTAGATCCTGGGAAATGCATAAAAATATTCAAAATTGATAGGTGTACGAATAATTTCATCGTTGAATGTATATGGACAGAATTTGGTGGTTCATTTGTATCTCAAAATCCCAAGGAATTTCATGTTCTATTTTCTGCAAATACCGTTTATCTGTATAGTCAAATTTCAGCCATTTGATCAATTTCCTGTGAACTACCTCCCCAAACAGTTATACCGACTCCTGTGTTACTTCAGAGCCAGTTTCCTGCTTTCCCTCATTATGTGATTGACTGCTTCGTATCTATCCCTACATAGCTGACCCTTGCTATTTTGCTGCATCTGGTCTATCCTAGCTTCTGCATAAATTAATCCATATAGCATTATTTTGCCATCTTATTATTATAATGGGGATTATGTGTATGTCTGTCTTTAACCGAAACTATGTCACCCCGATGTCACAATTCCCTTAGTTATTTCCGTCACATTCTCCATTATTATATTTCTATTTAAATCTCAATTATTAAAAAAATATCTAATAGTATTCATACTGTTGGCCTTATCTACAAGACATTCAAATATACAGCCAAATAGCGTAGTATCGTGTGAACCGGAATGATAATTTGCATATTGACCGTAAAAATTGATTTTAATAAATATTTGCTTAGTTTTATTAATTTCTAATTGTTTGGATTAATTTTAATTATTTAAAAAAAATTCATTACCTCAAAAGAAATAATGCAATTTTAATGTCTGATTTAATTAAATAGTTGAATTAGGAATATTTTGCAATAAAAGCTCGAACTGATGGAAAGAGCTATCTTTCAAACTGTTCAATTCTTCGAATATACCCCCCTCCGTTTCAAATAAATTTAAAGTAATAATTAATGGTAAATGATTTATATAGAAATCAATAAAAATAAATGTATTTTTAATATGTATTCTTCTATTATTTCGTTAGTCTTTCTGATTTAATAGATTTTATTACATTGAAACTTAATTACTTGCGCCTGGCGGTTGAATATTCTTACAAGTTTTATTAATAGAGATTCAATTTTTGTTCTTTACGTTTTCTCTTTCCTAGTCATGTCCATCCCAAAAGCAATTTCCTCAGTTTATCGCTTGAATATCCATAGAATTATTTTTCTTTCCATTTTGATTTTACAGATTTTCTAATTGATATTTTCCTGTTTCTCGTGTTATTTTTGCCGAGATTAGTCCTGAGGTCTAATAACATTTTCGCCCCGGATTCCTGCCCTTATTTACGCTATGTCTTTCCTTGACGGTGTCAGGCGTAAATCTGGACAAACTTAGATATCTACCTTGCCACGTTTCTCACTTTTTATCAGCAAATTAATGTAGATATTTTACAATGTGCCCCTATAAAATACAAATAAGAACTCAGAGAATTTTTTAATTGAATTTTTACAATATATTTTTACAAAACTTTTAATCGGCAAATTAATGTAGATATTTTACTGTCATATCGTCGAGGTGGAATAATACACAAGAAATTGAGTGCTTAATGTATTTATTAAGCAGCAGTACCCATTGCTAACGGATACATACAAAAACACAGAACAATAAAGTACAAACAATTAACAAGACAAGAAATAGAGGAGGGTCAATGCGGTATAGCCAAACGCAGTAAAATCAGTTCGAATATTATTCTGCTTATTAATCCACTAATCTCAGGCTATTTAAGGATATGAGCAGTCAATCTGGTAGAGTGCTGAAGGGGTGCTAGCTACTCTACAACATTTACAATACGCTTTTTACTGACAAATTAATTTAGATATTTTACCATCCACCCCGGACAGAATAAATTTTAGTTTGTGTTTTGTGATGCAGTGCAAGTGGCCGTACAGCTGCTTTCTTGAGCTGTATTGTTTCCACGATTTGTTTTACACCACTCGCAGCATTTTTGTGCAACTCCCATCTAGTTTATTATTTTGGCACTTAGTTAGCGTTCAAGTGGTGCAGCTGTACAGTAGCACTGATACAGCAACGGCTTGAAAGAATTGTTGCTTTAACTTTTTACTTTGATATAATTAGTTTTCAAGATATTATTCTGTGCGACTATCATTTGACATTCAGTTTCTCTTTTGAGGTTTCTTCTTCGTAACCATGTCCATCATCAGAGTCTATTTTCAGAAAATTTTTTCTGAAAATAAACTCTGATGATGAAGTTCATGCTTCGAAATCGATAAGACAAAAATAACATCTTTTTGTTTTTATTTTTCATACGCATTGTATTTGCCTTCAAACTATTAATATATTATGACATACTTAACAATGCTTCAAGCAAATTACCAATTGCTTATATATATATATATATATATATATATATATATATATATGTATGTAAAGAGAGTGACCGAAATAGGCAGACAGAGAGAATTTGGTCAACTTTCTGTTTGCCATAATTGATGATTTGGCAAAGAAATGTTTTTTCTCATTTTCATGTTGTGAGTTAAATATAGAAGCAAAACTTCAACAAGGAAATATTACACGGCATTTATTGAATTATTTATTCGTGGATTTGCGGTGAACTTTAAACTCTAATTGGTTGTTATTGTTTATCAATAGAATATCTCAAAAAGGTAAAAGTGTTATTAGATTCTAGCTTGAACCTAACATCTTTAGTAGGTTCAATTTTTTTCTATTTATCAATAACTTGGTCATTTCAAGACCAACAAGTAAATTAGCCTGCCTTTTCACACTGTAAATCGCTATTTGCTTGTATATATTTTATTATAATGGAGATTGTGGGTTTGTCTGTCTGTAACCGAAACTATATTACTATACAAGTCACAATTTCTTTAGTTATTTACATCATATTCTCCATGATTTTATTTTTTATTTAAACCTCAATTATTAATAAAAATTATACATTACTTGCACTGTTCCATATCTACATACTAATAACATGCAATTGTATTTATATATACAACAAAATAGAGGTTTACAGTGTGAATGGGAAGGCTAATTTGCATATTGATCTTAAAAAATTGATTTTAATAAATATATGCTTAGTATTATTGATTTCTAATTGTTTGGTTTTATCTTATTGAATATGAGCAAACATCTCTTCAATAAATCTTAAAAGAAATCCCTTAACAAGAAGAAATAACTGTAATATTATTCTTTACTTCCTATTTTAACTAAACAGTTTAATTAGGAAGAGTAGGTTTCAAAGTTGTTCTATTTTTCAATCATACCCCCTCTGTTCAAAATCTTTTTATCTACATTCTTATTCAGTTTCATTAGCCTTTCTAATTTAATATAATATTTTATTATAAAATTTAACTAAAATACTTGCACCCGCAGGGTGCATATATTTGCTAGTAAATACAATTGCAAGTTAAGAGTACGTAGATAAAACAAACAAACAGTTTTTTTAATAATTGAGATTTTAATTTTTTTTTAAATCAAGGAGAATGTGTCTTAAATAACTAAAGTAATTGCGACATTGGTGGTGAAGTAGTTTTGGTCAGAGAAAGACACATAACCTCCATTATAATAAGATTTCGACTGGTATTTCATCTTCTTAGATTTCACTTCCTTTTTATTGAAACTAACTTGAGAAGCATCTATCAGAGACAAGAACAAAATATACCCCCCCAACCCAGTGAGACACAAACTCATCCCCTCATCGGACTTATTCTTTATCATTGTTTTTTTATATATGTTGTTCCTCATTGTCATAAGAAATGTTAAAATAAAGGGTGTATATATAGGTAAAACTTTGTTTATAGTTATTTACTAAGCTTAGCTTAGAGGTGGCACAAGGCCAGAAGTATTGGGTGCCCAATGAGAATCAAACTCACTAACAATGGTTTGTAAATCTAGTTTGCTAATCATTACACCCCGTGAGGTGCCCTAAAAATTGTTTATATGACGGAAATAATTAGGTCGGATTCTAAGAATTTAGGAACAGGCAGGAAAGGACACAACTAGAGATGAACCCACAAGTAAGCCGAGGTTTTGTTTGTAAAAAGTACAGTTGTAATGAAAAAGAAAACAATGTTTGGTGCATGATTTTTAGATTTGGATTATTGTGTCAAGGTAGTGAAGCATTGATTTTCTTGAGTTGATTTTCTAAACGTGTAATGCATTTATTGACTAGAATATTGGTGTATAGTGATTTTATGTCTAGGATTGCTAAAAATTTGTTTTTCATGTTTAGTAAATAATTTGAAATTTTGATATGTGCCTAAAAGAGAGGTTGATAATTCGGCTAGAGTTTTTAGCGATTTTATGGGGAGCAGTTTCAATCCCAGAAATGATTAGTCTTAACATAAATCCGGGTTTATGTGTTTTTGGAAGTCCGTAAATTGTGGGGATTGTTGGGTTGTAGTCAATTAGTGAAGACAAGAATTTATTTTCTTCATTTTTTGTTTTGATTTGTTAAAAACTTTTGGTTTTTTATTATGGACACTGCTAAGGGTGAGCACATGGGTAAGCTGAATTTTTATTTGTAAAAAGTAACTTTGTATTGGAAAAATCAATGTTTGATGCGTACTTTGCAGATTTTGATTATTGTGTTAACGGCTAAATGTAGTTTAGTACAAAACAAACAATATATGTCTGATAGGAATGCGGGTAAAGATGGGAAAGATGTCTGGAAGAAAGACATGAAGACATGCCACATTAACACTAACACATGGGAGGTCGGCGCAGAGAACCGAGCGGCTTGGCGCTTCCTTGTCAAACAAGGCACGAAAAGGAGTGAAAAGAGAGGAAAAAGTCGCCACAGCAAAGAGAGCCAGAAGGAAGGAGAGACAACAACAGCCCCAGCAAGCATCACTGTTTGAGTGCAGTTGGTGTACCAGACTGGAACAGACAGAGAACTGATGATACATACCAAATAAATAATACACACATTTCTAGATTAAAAGAAAAACTGTAGTTATTATGCAACAACAACAAATGGAAAAAAATCAGCAAGAAAAATTACATTCACAACATATCTAGCACTAAACTTATTTCAGTTGCATTTAAAGCCCTTTAATTCGGTCTCAAATTGATTGTCTAATTTTCATTGTGCATCAAAATGCAGGAATATAGCAGATCCCGAAAGTGTAATACCTTCTATATCATAGCGTAATTTTACTTTTTTTTTTCTTTTTTTTTTTTTTTTTTTTGTTCAGCTCATGTTATCACTTTTGGAAAGAAAGAAAGAAAGAAAGAAAGAAAGAAAGAAAAAAGGGGAGAAGAAAGAAAGAAAAAAGGGGAGAAGAAAGAAGGAAAGGCAGGAAGAAAGAGTAAAAGATGTGGAAAAGAGTAAAGATGGAAGTTAAGAGAAAAAAGAAAGAAAGAAAGAACAAAGATGGAGGAAGAGTAAAGATGGGAGATTAGAAGAAGAAAAAGAAAGCAGGAAATAAAGGTAAGAAAGAAAGAAAGAAAGAAAGAAAGAGCAAAGAGTCTCGGAAAGCGAGTAAAGATGGGATGTAAGGAGAAAAGAAAGAAAGAAGGAAATAAAGGAAAGGAGAGAAGGAAAGAAAGAGCAAAGATCGAAGGAAAGAGTATAACGAAAGAAAGAAAGAAAGAAAGAGAAGAAGGAAAGGGGAAAATAAAGTCGTTTTCTTCCCATTTCTAGTTCTACTTTCACTATCACTTTCACTTCCTCTTTTACTTCCACTATCACTTTTACGTTCTGTTTATGATATTTTTGTATGAATTGCTGACCCCCCTGAGGGTAATGATTAGCGACCTATTCTTTCTTTATTTTACTTCTTTGTAGTGAATTCAATCTTCACTGATTTCAATACTTATGGCTTTGCATCAAAACTAAACTAATCGTAGCAATTAACTTTCTTAATTGCTTTTCTTATTCTGTCGTGTTTCTACTCAAATTATCCTTCATATGAAGCAGATCCACATTTTGTAAACAGCCCAAAAGCTATTTACTGCTTCCATTACAAAAGAATATAGCGAGAATTAATAATCTATTGTAAAAGAAAATCAATTACTGTACTTTGCAACAATAAATATAACATACAGTTTGCTTGAAACAAGTAGCTTCTATAAATTGATTCATTGAGTGAATTATTAATTGATTGATTGATTTTAACAGCATGTCAACTTGTATAGGGTTATTTCATGCCTAGATTTTAGGTAATAACGTTAATTTTACATTTATAATGATATTTTAAGAGTTTTTTTACATAGTTAAATGATATCAAGTATTCCTATCTAATAAATATAATTTGCGCACATTTTTATGATTTTTGTTCTTATCTAATATTGATAATCATATGGTTTCAAGTAAATATGCCTCATTGATAAGAGTCATCTGTTTGCATTTAGTTTCGTGGTTTGAAATAACTAATAATTCTTAGCAAAGAATTATAGCTTCAAGAAACAATTCTACTCTTGCGGAGGCGTTCGTAAATATATAAAAACAATAATTTTAGACATCTATTTGGGCCATACATGGATACTCACTCCGGGTCAGGGGTATGTTGGATTATTTTGGGATATAAGATACGCTGGAATCCACCACATAAACTTATAGACGCGCCGTGGTCACGTGGATTAAACTTCAGCCAATCAACAGCTCGAATACGTAGTTAGTTAACTATTTAATCACCGATATGAAAGCCGTTTATTTGCACGTTATTCGAAATTGATGAACGGACCTGCAATTAATGACTTAACGCAAGGAACAACCAAAGGATTATACCCAACACTAAGGGACACAAGGAACAACCAAAGGATCATACCCAACACTAAGGACACCAAGGACAACCAAAGATATACCAACACTAAGGGACACCAAGGAACAACCAAATGATAATACCCAACACTAAGGGACACCAAGGAACAACCAAAAGATCATACCCAACACTAAGGGACACCAAGGAACAACCAAATGAAATACCCAACAAAGGGATCATACCCAACCTAAGGACACCAAGGAACAACCAAATGACCATACCAACACTAAGGGACACAAGGAACAATCAAAGGTTTCTTCACTAAAGATCGCGCTCTGCTTAACATAAATCTCCATCTGGAAATTGCTCTGACTTGGAGCCTAAAAATAGCCACAAAGATTATTAACAGGGTATCCCACACGCCCTAGAGAACCATAATGGGAGCCGGGAGCCTCCCCATTAGATGCGGTTTAGTTTAATTCCCAAGAAACCCCGTTTTGGTGGGTGGTTTAACCCTTCTGTAGGGGATGCGGTCATTGTATTTTAATCCCCGTAGACAGAGCGAACAACTATTGTGTTGTTTGCTTGCTTTTACACTTAAACTATCCAACAAATATGTTAAGAGGAAAAAGACTTCTTTAAAGTTTTGTAAAGCATTTTTTGTTAAGAAAAAATCAAAGGCAGATGTAGTAGATAAAAAATCCTAGTAGATTTCTTTGTTTAGGAATTTCAAAAGAAATGAAAGAAGAATGAAAAGTTCTTTATCTATAAATTCTCTTTTAATTCTCTTAGTTGACAACTTATATTTTATTTATTCTTCAGTTTTTATATGAGGCACAGACAAATATAATTGATTTTACTGATATCTTATCTAATTTAATGTTTTACCGCAATTCACTTGGAACATCAATCTGCACAACAATAGCCAGCTTAGGTGGTTGGTTTAATGGCATATCAACCCTTGTGAGTTATTTAATGTCAAATCCCGTTGGTCTGAAAAACGCATAGGCGATAAACTGTCAGTTACCAACCGCGTTTATTCATATCCACGTTATTCTAACTTAGACACACATGCTCTATCAATGATATTGAACACTATTTACTTATGAATAAAACATACTATATTATCAATATTAAATATATATATATATATATATATATATATGTGTGTGTGTGTGTGTGTGTGTGCGTGCGTTTTGTTTACGAAATAATTTTCATTAATGTGTATTAATGAATTGGTATAAATAATATTCATTAACTTCATGTGTTAAGTATCTGGCCGCCATACTTGTCCAGTAGAAAATGACTTAAAGTAAGTAAGTAAGTCAGTCAGTCAGTCCTGCGCTACAGAATCCTTTGGTAAGTGAATAAGTCCTGGGTTATGTGATCCTACGTAGTGTCAAAAGGTCCAGTGATATAATCCTATGCTCCGTCGTCCACGAAGGCTCAAAGACAATGTGTGTAGGTATGACCAGAACAGCCAGTATAAGTAACAATATCAGCAGCAGAGCACTGCCAGTGATTGGACAAGAAGTTGGTCACATGGTTGTCGGCGAGTCTATAAGTAAAGTGGCCATCTGGCACACGCCTTATATGCCAAATTTCTCAACATCATGTGTATCAATAAAATTAGAAGACATTTCATGTGTATTAATATATACTGGTGGTTGATTCCAGCCAACCTCTTCTAGCATCTATACAATAAAAGGGGTTGGTGTTTGTCATGAGAGCATTTTTTAAAAAACTAGTCTGGACAATAAAATAATTGCTAGGGCTTGACAAGACCAGCCGATTGATCGGGTGGGACCTCTTCGACCGACCGTCTAACAGTGGAGTGTTGCATGTCATGGTTAGTACCACAATCCTGTCCTCGAGCATTACACTCGCCACACCTAGTCAATAGGCGGACCCATTGAGTGGAGTCTTACCCCTCTCTAGACGATCGATTTTTCTCATCAATTGTATGGTGGCGTAGGGCTTTTGACAAGCCCTGTAGCGAGAGCTCTGAGGGAATGGAAATATACCAGTGACAGTTACTGACCCCAACTGACCACAGAGGCGAGAATATCGCAAGTCAGTTGAGATTTAGTTTGTTAGTCAGTTCCAGCTAGAATGTGACGTAGGATATACGTGTCCTACTTCGGCTGGACTCGCTCCACGTGGGAGTTAGAAAAGGGCAAATAAGACTTTAAAAAGCAATAAGTCTTAATTAATTAAGCATGCCCTTAGTTAGAAAATGAAGAACCAACAAGAGAAAACTAAAAGCAAGAACTTAGACGATCATGGCTGAAAGTAGAAGAAGAAGTAGTGAATATTCAACATGGCGACTAGACGAAGAACAGCAAGCAAGTTATATCTATCTCTCTATGTACCTCTCTAATGCCTCTTTCTCTCTATCACATAAGAACTCGTGTTATGTACCCGACAGGAAAGGGGTACGTAACAAATAGACGTCCACCCTTATAGATGAGTAGCAATAGTTTCCTGTTGTGACTTATGAGACTTCTTTCCAACATCGGGTCGAGTGCCGTTAACCCTCTTTGGGATTCATTGATCTTCCTTCACATCCATCATACTATTATCCTATGGTTTCTAATGATACACGCTTGTATAACTCGTATATACCACACTCCAAAATCTGACACCCAGTAAAAAACCTGAGACAAATATGACTGTATGATAAATATGGCTGCATGTTTGTCACAGTTTGACCTCTTCGGATGAGGGGGGAGGTGTCGTTTTATTGTCGCGGAGTTACGAATCTCCGGTAATACATTTGTATGGTTTTGATCATGTAAGTTGATTAAAGTTGTAGCTGTGTCATTACTACTGTATTTTGCACCACTTAATTTATCAAAATGTCAGGAGAAAAGCTAGATGGGATTGCTGCGTGTTATCTTGAACAAATGTGGAAGCAGCACCCTACAAAAAAGCAGATGTACGGATGCTTATCGTTCCATCTCATAAACCATCCAAATAAGACGAGCAAGACATTTTGAGAACGAACTCATAAGGAACTTTATCCTTTGAACTCCAGCACATGGGCACATCAGTGCTGGTCGACCAGACAATAAAACATCAGCTCTGTGCGGATACTGGGTACCATCTAAAAGGACTTGCCAAGACTGATGGGCGTTAAGTACGGATGGTGAGAGATATTCAAAAGAATCAGTTCTGTCGGTAAGCCTTAATGATATGATGACGATGATTTCATTTTAATTCTCTTTATCGCAACTCGTATAATACGCTAATAATACACGACTTATTACTGTACTAATAAATAATTTGATGCAAGCATTCATCGATGAGTAATATATATATATATATATATATATATATATATATATATATGTGTGTGTGTGTGTGTGTGTGTGTGTGTGTGTAAGACTGAGGTATATATATATATGTATATATATATACCTCAGTCTGACACACACACACACACACACACACACATATATATATATATATATATATATATCGCCCGTACGTACAAAATTGCACGCACGTACGTACGATGGGATCCACGCTCTGCAACGCCGATTGAAGAATAGTGTGAACTGCATGTTGAAAATGAAACGTCATTTGGTCTCATTCCATAAGAGTATGTCAACCTATAAGTTTTTCAGCCTACCCTCGTACATACATACATACGTACATACATATATAAGAACAAATTTAGATAGATAGATAAATAGATAGATAGAGTTTGTGAGAGAGAGAGAAGAGAGAGATAAAGAGACAAGAACAGATTTAGATAGATAGATAGATATCCATCAAATCAAAAATAAGTCCCTCGGTAACAAATCAAAATCTATATCGATCAGTTCTCTTACGAACTGGAACCTGATCGATTTGTGTAATAGTCGATATCAGAACTCTCAGTCTACACTAAATGTTTGCTGTAATTAAATATTTCAAATAGACTCGATGCAACATTAATTCATAGAAACATCAACTTGGTCTCGACTTTGATGTAATCAGTTCTTTGTTTCTCCAACTAGAACAAGATTTCCCCCGACCCACGACCCTCGGGGCCCCATCGATGTGACCCTTTACCCAACTTTTAAAATTGTCTCTTCTCACTTTGATGTTGACTGTAAAGAAGTGCCATTAGACTCAGTCCTGTCAACTGGGACAGAAGAATACGCCGACTGCATCTCTGCAGAGGGGTAAGACCCAACCTAATGTGGCCACATGCTGGCCGTGAGTGTCGACCCATGATGCTGGTGTCTGAGCAGTGCAAGATATGCAACACCCCACTTTGGCGCTAACTTGACTAAAGGAGCGGTGAAGACCCCCCCCCCCGCCCAAACAATCAGCTTATATGATTGTCCTGCATTTCACTTAGCGCTAATACCCTTGGGAAAGGTATGAATTCTACTCTCCCTCCAGCTATGGGTAAATAGTAGGGCATACTGGGCTCTTTAACCTTGGTTAGGTAACCGGTCTAGGAGAAGGAAAACTCTTAATTCAAACCTGTTAAAGTCCGCTTAAGAAATTGACCTTGTGTCACATCCTGCTCGTGCCAAGGGGTTGGTATATATATATATATTATTGTCCCAACCATATTGACCTTCTGACAACCTCCCTTTTTTATCATATATGTACTAGAAGGCTGTGGCTGAGGGTCTTAGCGTCCTGGGTATGACGTTAAACTCTATCTGATGGTGAATTTTCAATTCTGGAACTCTGTGGAATGTGAAGTACACATTTATCGCCATTATTCCAAGGTCTACACTGATCCGGAGTGATAGTACCGGTTAGGGTCCATTCTATGTGGCAAATAGGAGAAAATGAGTATTCAAAAATGTGTTTCAGCTAAAAATCAGCGTAAAATAACCCAACAGTGGTTGATATGCCAAACTTCAACCAACCAACGACGACAACTGCAGATAAAACTCATTGATTTTAAGTGTTCAGAAGATCTGAAGTTAAGTTTCCTGCTTGCCACATCCTCGATTTCTATAAAAAAAACCACGTACTTCTACCTGGGCGATTCCCCAATGTTATCACCCATACTCAGCAAGTAGTGAGCACGTTTAACAATACATACCGATGTGGTGACGCTCTTTGCATAACGAGTATCGTTGTTGGAAACAGAATCGGCAAACCGAGATCAAATACTAGACAAGATTTTGCGCTAATATAAGAAAAACATGAATCTATTTGTTGCCCTAGTTATGGGTAAATACTTGGGCAGACCGTGTCATTTAGCCTTGGTTAGGCAACCAGTCTAGGAGAAGGGACACTCTTAATGAAGCATGCAAAGAATACGACAGTTTCGCAGCTGTTATATCATCAATTGTCTGATGTGCTCTTCATGTCAGCCTCTTTATTTAACCCTGATATTACATCTTTTGGTACTAATGATCAATAGTACGAAAGATATGATATATTAGAATTGCATTTTACGTATGAATAGCATTAGATGTCAGAAATTCCCGAGTTAGAAAGTTAGGTTAGGGTTAGGGTTTGGATTAGGGTTGGGTTTTTTGGGGGAGGGGGTTGTTTTTTTTAGCGTCTTAAATCTTTCGGGTATTTCCGTCAGTTGTAATGAAATGTAATGCTTTTTACACGTAAGTAAAAAATAAAGTAGTAAAGTCGTCGGGGTGGACTAAAGACGACATCAGTCAATCAGCGAGGGAGATTATCCCGTTTTCACTAACGCTAGATCAAGGAGATGGTTTTTGCGTCTGAGGTGGAGCGCCGCACCTACCATCAGCTCCTTACTTTACCGCACATATCCCTGTGCTACTCATACGCTGAGTTGGCGAGGGCCGGTTTCGAACTAGGAACCTTGTGGTTTCTAGCCGAACGCTCTACCGACGACCCTTTTATACGCAATCTAATGATATTATCTCTTGCGCGCTATTGTGCATTAGTACACATCTTTTTGTGATTATAAACTACCCCAGATGCCTCATAAATAAATTAGGATTGTTACTTGGTTGATAAAGCAGATTTTTTTTCTGTTCTTTTAAGATTGCAGTTCCGGGTTTGCATGAGTTAAGCTCTGTTGCCCTCAGAATAAAAAGGATGGGAACCCCTAAGTTAAAACATTATGACTGGTTTTCTATTTCTTGCTCCAAAAAGTGTTAATTAGCTGCAATGCACTTTACAAAAAATTTAAAAATGCAGACGTAATCTCACGAAGACAATCCAGTGCTACTGGCTAGTGCTTGGAGGCGCGCTTGTATAATGGTTATCGTCGTAGGAAATTGAATTGGTGACCGCAAGGTCTAATCCTGGCGGTGGTATGCGTTTCACTTCCCATTAATGATGTTATGAAAGGCATGAATTTATTTCCCTTGGGTAAATAGTAAGGCAGACTTGATTTTTGTCTTGGTTAGGCAACCAGTCTAGGAGAAGGCAAACTGAATTTAAACTAGCTTTAAAAATTGACCTTATGTCACATCCTCTCAGATTTACAGATGGTTTAGGTAAATACAAGACAGACGAAATCTTCAATTGTAATAGATAGATATGTAAAGTAGGCAGTGTGGCCTAGTGTCGGTATCAGCTGGACTGCGAGAGAGTCTATCCCCTTTTCCTTAAATTAGACCAGGGAGATTGTATTACATCTGAATTAGAGAGACACACCTACCATCAGCTCCCCACTTTACCACACAGATCCAAACTGTGTTATTTATGCGCTGAATTGGCTGGAATCGAAACTGGAATCTTGTGGTTTCGAGGCTGATCCTCTATGACTAAACTAAAAATAATCCATGAAATGTGTTTTTTGTTCGTTTGTTTTGTGTTGTTTTTTGGATTTTTTGTTTGTTTGTTTGTTGTTGTTGTTGTTGTTGTTTTGCTTTTTGGAATTCAAGAATGTTTCTCATGTATAATATGTACGATAGAAATTCAGAAAAAGAAATCTTTCTATAGAATAACACAAACTAAATTTCTACTCTGCTTTTGTTTGCCTCTGAAATCGTTTTATTGCGAGACAGATGTTAGTGGATTCGATGAAGGCAATTACGAATAGGAATGTCTTCAATAATATAATCGAGAAAAAACATGAACAAATATTATGATAATAATCAATAATCGATGGTTTAGATATCAGTCGTATATTCTGATTATATGGAATGTTATTAAATGTAAACAATTTCCACAGATTTTCGTGCAGTGGTATCCATACAAATTTACCAAATAATTTGTCCATACATAATGATTCAATTAGGTTGTTCCGTCGTGGTATAATAGTTAGCAAGCTAGCCTCACAGATCAAATAATACTGAATAGTGAGTTCCATCCTCGCTGGATGCCACATACGCACGATCTTGTGTCATATCCTATCCGTATTGTTCTGGGGATGGTGTTAAACTGTATCTAATGGTGAATTTCCAGTTTTGGTGCTCTGAACCAGTGGTAGTACCTGTTTGTTTGTTTGTTTGTTTTTTTTTGTTTTTGTTTTTTATTTGTTTTTTGTTTTGTTTTTTTTGTTTTTTACTATATTATAATTGATCCTGATGGATAAAATAAGCTTTTTTTTCTTTTGTATTTTCATTTTTACTCTATGCAAAATTTTCCATGTCAAAAATCATCAGGCCATGTCAGCTACCCACTACAATTTCTGAAAATTTGGTTCAGGTGTGACTATGTTAAAGTTTCAAACTTTTTTTTCTAGCAGTTTTGGATTCCTTGGGCAAAAATGCTTCTATAAACCAATTTTAAGAGTAGGGAAGCTCTAGAACTCATTTTACAAACAAAAATAGTTTACAAAAAGTCGCAATTTTCATGAACCACACCAAACTGGAGAGCTAAATCGACATAATCTTACCAAAAAGATAGTTTGGTTTTTGCTCAGAACCGAAGCTACATTTTGTTAAAATTTGTTAAAATTTTACACTTCAATTTTTTTTAAATTTGTCCCCGGAATGGATTATGTTAAAGTCAGACAATCTCCAAAATTTGAGTTTCCAATTCCAAAAATTGGCGGAGTTATGTCAATTTTTAGCTTTCCTGATTTGGATGTTTGGAATTGGAAGCCTAAATTTTGGGGATTGTCTAACTTCAACATAATCCACAACTTCACAAAATTTAACAAAAATTGAAGTGGGTGGGTGACAATTTTACTTTTTTCTAGATGATTTGACATGGAATTACCATAAAGAAACTAAACCAAAGCAAAAATATCAATCCTAAATTCCATTCATATATATATATATATATATATATATATATATACTAACGCCCGAACAGGATGCGACACAATATCAATTTATTTAGCGGAGTTTAACAGATCTGAATTCAAAGTTTTCCTTCTCATAGTTGTCTAACCAGAGTTAAAAAGCCCAATCTGTCCTAATATTTACCCATAGCTGGAGAGGGTGTAGTTGGATTTGTTCCTTTCCCAAGGGTATTAGCACTATGTGTCGTCCAGGATTTGAACTCGGGTCAACGAGTCCATTTTTACGACCCTAACCATTAAACTACGCGCCTCCATAAATTCTATTTCTATATGATGGCAGTAGATTCTAACTTATATGTATAAAAGGAAGTTTGGTAAGATTTGGTATGTACGTGTCGACTTATAACTCACAAACGAGAGGTCATTCAGATTTGAAATCTCGCATACAACTTGATATACTTATAACTAAGAAACATATCAAATTTGGGTTTTGATTTTTAATAATTAAGCGATATAATTCAATAATTAACAAAAACTTTTTTTAAAAAACAGTATACACACTCTCCACAACTACCCTACTCACATCGACTTGAGTTTAGTTTTGAACTTCCCAGATTGAAGACCCGGTCGCTTACTGCATGAAAAAAAAATGCGAATGTTCATTTTTTAAAAACAAAAACTAGCGTTAAGCTGACCAACCCACCCCATCTCCCGTCGGCACAAATAGATCTTTGAAGTAGCGTTAAGACAGTTCCTAATTGTAATAAAAAAACGAGTTCTAAAATAAATTTTTAAAAAACCTTCCATCCCACTCGGCTTTGAACTTCTAAGCATATGGTCGTAGAAAGACAAATGATGCTCATATGTATTTCTATCAGGTATCAACAATTCAAGTGCCAATCTTCACTTTAAAAACAAATTAAAATTAATTAAATCGATTATATAAGGTCAAATTTTTATTTACGTCAAAAAGTAGTAACATGACGAGCATCAGTAAAAAAGCAAAATGATATTACAAATGTAATTAATTTTTGATACAGTTTAAACATTAAATTCTGCCAAAAAATTTACGAAAACGAACGCTTTGTCTGAAGTAAAAATACGTACTAAAACAAACACGTTATTGAGATTTTAAAACAATTCATGCTGAAGTCATGTTTGTTTTATTCATTATTACTGGGTATTCAAATTATTTCTAATTCATTTTTAAACATATTTTTTAAAATCCTTTTTTATCTATTCAGCCAATAGATGAGACCTGGAGTGGTCGTACTTGATGGACCTAACAAGTACTACTACTCCGGGAGTAATGGCAATGAAGGGGTACTCCACGCTTCCCAGTGCCCCATAATTGGATCCTCACCACTAGATTCACTTTTACCATAAGAGCAATACGTTAGGGAGAATCATATTGGTGCTAGGGCTTGACATGACCAATCGATTGATTGGAGGGACCTCTCCGACCGCCCGTCTAGCCCAAGTAATGGTGCATGTCATGGACTGCTCTGCAAACACCCCGGGTCGTCATCTACGGCCGATAGGTCGCCCAGTTGGAAGGAAGTTTTACTCAGCAGAGGTGCTGTCGGCATATTGTACTGCCTCAGACGATAAAGATAAATAAATAAGGACACATGTTCAATATTTAGCTCCTTTTAATTGTTACTTTTTAGGGGTAAAAAAGAAAATAAATTGAATTAATATTTTTTAATCACTTTAATGCAACAATCAATTAAGAAAAACAAGCAATTAGGAATTGAATTTAAGTTTTTGTCATGTGTACAAAATAGTTTTTGAAAAATAGAATTATATTTCAAAACACTCAAAAGTTAAGGATTACATTTTTATTTTAATTCTATAAATTATTTTCCTCTTATTCTCTCTCTTATTCACTCACTACCTGGTGTTCAAATTTTCTTAGTCCGGTCATAGACCGGGTACTTTTGCTAGTAATTTATATAAGGGTTTCTAGATCGTTTTCATTTTTTTCATCAAATATCTTAATATCATCTTTAAAAATTGGGTATATTTTTTTTTTTTTGCTGTGACTGTCAATTTGTCGCCTCCTGTGTATTTCCTAAGTATATAATTAAGTGCCATCTTTGGTATAACAAATAGTAGTGGCAACAGTGAGTCTCCCTGGAAGATGCCAATTTTGATTCTCACTTCTGCTAGGGTTTGTCCTGCTGCTAATTCCACTTTCCAATTCTCCATAGCTTTTGAGATGAAGTTTATGACTTTCTCAGACAAGACTACAGGTTCACGCCAAATGCGTGGTGATTATCGCTAGGAAGCAAGTGACAACAAGTCTTCTTAAATATCAAGCATATACACATAATACTTAAATTCCACCGGAATGTCATGGCATATAGGGTTTCGATCCTTACTCACATATCCAGTTTCAGTAATTTTGACGCCAGTATTTTGGGAATGACTCCAAATGAACCATTTATTATAGACATGAGACGAATTTCATATTCCACAGTTTTTTGGCTCTGGTGTTTTGGGAATGGCTCCAAGTAAACTAGTTATTATGGATCTGAAAGCAACGTTAATATTCCACAGTTATTGATCATCACCCCTGGCAGGTCTTCCACGCGGCATCGAGAATCAACACATAATTAATTGATGTAGGTCTTTGCTGGTCGGCCTATACTGGTGTGTCCATGTGTAAGCGTACAGGGTAGAACGCCACTTATTACTTCGTCCTTACTTCTCCAGCAGTGCCCAGTATGTCTTGTTCGTCTCATTTTGATGACTTTTGCAATAGGAGGCAGGTGACCTTATAGCTGATTTTATTTGAATGATTTGTTTAAGATAGCGCTTCGTTAGGGTCCAAGTTATGCAGCAGTACAGTAGCACATACACGGCCACTGCTTGGAAGAATTCTCGCTTTATCGTATCAGAAATCAGATTTCCATACGATGGTCAAAGTTGTACTATAGATATTATTGAAATAAAAGAAACAAAAGTAAAATTTGGAATCCCGGAAGAATCCTTCCATGAGTGAATGCAAGCGTGGCAGAGAAGGATGGAGAAGTGTAATAGACTCCAGGGGGATTACTTTGAAGGGGATAACTTGTAGGTTGTAGTTTGGATTTGAAATAAATTTTTTTGACACCAGTCCTGGAAATTTTTTGACATAGCTCGTATGTTCTTACCATATATATACATATAAAGAGAATATATAGAAGAGAAATTTGTAATTGGGTCAAAGAAATGGATAAATATTTAAAATTAGAAAGAGATATCTATATATTATTTATATTGCTCCTTAGTTTTCCGGCCTTTATAATCCTGCAACACCCTCTGGTTAAAGATGAGACCGTCCAAGTCGTTCAAAAATGAAAATCCTGATTATCTAGAGTCATTTATCCGCCGAATTCTTATTTCTTGTGGGTGCTGTCACCTCACCTATATAATGGACCATATCGTTTTAATTATAAAAAAGAAAGGTAAAAGGACATGCTACACAGAAAAAATATAATAAGAGAGAAAGAAAGTAGGGGAAAAATAATGGAAGGGGTTAGCGCGCAGAAGTTTCAATGGAAAATGATGAAGGAAGAAAAGAAAGAAAGAAAGAAAGAGTGATAGAGAGTTAAATCAGGATTATTATACGTTTTATATTTGTATTATTTTGAAATAAGCTTTAAGAAGACATATCAAATATTGTGATAAATTATCATACTGTGGTATAACCACAGGTCCTGCTAGTACATATATAAACGCACGTGCGAAGACTAAGACCATGACTATAAGAGTGAGTTTAAAAAGTTTTCAGTTACACTATTCACCGTGCAATGTACTATGATTGTGAGTGTGTTTGTGTGTGTGTATGTGTATATATATAGGATTTAACACACACAAACACACACATACACACACAAACACACTCACATACAGATATACATACACGATATACTTCACAAACAGTTTATTGCATATGCAATGATATAAATAATATATATATATATATATATATATATATATATATATATAGATGTGCTGAAAGTAATTACTTAGGGTACGCAATCAGTCGAATTAAATGACGAATTAGAATTAAGCGAAGAATTTATGTTGTCTTTCTAGCTTCTTATGAACGTGAACTAGACATCATGGTGCATATATATATATATATATATGGCGTCTCCTAGTGTCAACTGATTTCACATTCCACTGCGACTTCCTGACTGACACTATTCAATTACACCCCTGCGTATATATGATAAACTTCCTTTACCTGTCCCTTGTCATCAGAGATACATTTCCGTTATCAACTTCCTAACGTCAACAAGTCTGTACCGAGCAACTTTTCAGACAGTTGTTATAATGACGAACTTAACGCACTTTACGTTTCTTATATATACCAGAAGAGCTACCCAGAAGTTCTCTCTCTCTCTCTCTCTCTCTCTCTCTCTCTCTCTCTCTCTCTCTCTCTCTCTCTCTCTCTCTCTCTGTATGTTTATCTTTGCCATCCTCCAATCCTCTTTATTCTCTTTTTTTCTAGTACCTTCTTCTTTCCCAACCCTCCCTTTCTGTCTACCTGTCTGTCTGTCTCTATCTGCGTAACGTTATCCCTGCGCTATTCATCTTCCTTCTCTTCATCTTTCTACTTCTACTATTTTTCATCTCTCTGTTCAGCTTTCTTCTCCTCCGCCCCTCATCCACTTCTTTCGCTTCCTTTTTTTTGGGGGGGAGGGGTCCTCCGTTTTTCCCCCACTCCCACCCTTCATCCTTCTTCTCCCCTTCTTCATCCTTCTCTTCTTCTACCCTTCGGCTTCTGTCTTCTTTCCAGCCCCATCACGTCTGTCTGTCTGTCTGTCTGTCTCTCTCTCTCTCTCTCTCTCTCTCTATATATATATATATATATATATATATGTGTGTGTTTTCCTCTCCTCCAAGCACATTCCTTTTCTTCCTTTTACTCTTCTTTGTCTAGTTTGGTGGTTTTTCTACTTTTTTATTTTTTCGTACATGCCCTTCTTTACCTTCGTCCTCTGCTTCCATTCTTTCTCCTTCTTTACTGCCCCCTCTCTCTCTCTCTCTCTCTCTCTCTCTCTCTCTCTCTCTCTCTCTCTCTCTCTCTCTCTCTCTCTATCTCTCAGTTCATTTCTCTGCCCCTCTACACATTGTCCTTCGCTTTCTCTTCCCCGTTTACTTGTTTTCCCACCTTGTCTTTCTATCTCTCTTCATATAAATATATATATATATGTGTGTGCGTGCGTGTGTGTGTGTGTGTGTGTGAGAGAGAGAGAGAGAGAGAGAGAGAGAGAGAGAGAGAATGGGAGTGATGAGGCGATTTCTCTAAGCCCTGAAATAGGCTCTAAAGTTAAAAATCTAAATCTTCTGTTATTTTTACTGATATATATATATATATATATATATATATATATATATATATATTCAACTTTTCCTCTCTTACACACCTAGCGTCATTCTCTTCCTCTTTCCCTTGCTTCTAGCTTCCTTCTAGTGTCTCGTTTGCGTGTTCTTGTTTGTATTTACGTCTCTTCTGTCTTCTCACTCCCTCCCTCTCTCTACCCCCCTCTCTCTCTCTCTCTCACACACACACACACATTCACACACACACATACGCACACACGCAGACTATCTAATATTAATACCTACTCATCGTATTTCTCTTCGTACTAGTGTCTCGTTGGCTTGTTTTTTCTGTCTTTTTCTTGTTCGTGTTATCATCTCTTCCAACCATCGTCTCTTCTGTCTCCATCCTTCTTTACTTCTCATCCCAACTCCAATTCCCTCCCTCCCTCCCTCCCTCTCTCTCTCTCTCTCTCTCTCTCTCTCTCTCTCTCTCTCTCTCTCTCTCTCTCTCTCTCTCTAAGGCTAATGTTAAAAGCAATTTGTTGGCTTCGTTTTGAGACTTTTTCTTCACATTACCTGAACAAGCAATTTCCTGTTGTAAATATCTTTTTTCTCTCCACTGCCTCTTTAATTATCTTATTAGACATCATATCTGATTCAGCTGCTTTCCATAATTCTCGCATTCTTACCAACCTTTTATTTTTTTTAACCATCTCTTGTTTTCTTTCTCCTTTTCTATAACTTTCATTATATAGCATTTCCGTTTTTTTGTCTTCTCTTTGTTGTCGTGTATTTTACCCGTTTTTTTTTCTGTCTACCTGTCCTAACCTGTTCAAGCGGCTGACGAGATATCTCGTGAGAATTTCCGTTTGTCTTGTGTAGCCTCCTTCTGACATCTAAGCGAATGGTGACTGGAAACAGTTCTATTTGTAGACGAGAAAAAAAAACAATGGTTGTCCCTAAGCGGCTGACGAGATATCTCGCGATAAATCTCATTGGAAAACAACGGTTGCTTCAGGGAAAACCACGTGTCGTATTGGTTTTGGCATTAGATTACCCATGAAGGTTTATATGCCATTAAACAAAGTAACAAACAAGACCAATGGTTGCTTTGAAACGGCTGACGAGATATCTCGCGAGAAATCTCATTGAAAAATAATGGTTGCTTCGGGCGGCTGTTCTCTTCTCAGCTTCCATCGACACGGCGTAGCGAGTTCAAATCTTGGACGAGGCTGGTTGCAGTTCATATAACGTTAATACCCTCGGGAAAATGTATGAATTCAACTATTCTCCCTCCAGCTATGGGAAAATAGTAGGATAGACTGAGCTCTTTAACCTTGGTATGGCAACCAGTCTATAAAGCCCTGAATTCACACCTGTTTAACTCCGCTTAAAAATTGACATTGTGTCACATCCTGTTCGTGGTGGAGGGATTCGTAAGATTTTTTATGTAGTTTTTTCTTAGAGATTTATTTTTTTGCACACGGTCCTATCGAATATGAATATTTTTTTAAAACTATTTGATCCATCGACCTAACCGGTACTAGCATTCCAGGTCAGAGTTGACCTAGGTGTAATAGCAATGAAGAGGTAATCCACAGTCCCCAGACCTCTAGAACTGGAGCCTCACCATCAAATGCAATTTAATGTCATACTCAGGACACACTTTTAATTCTAAGCCCTGAAAATTGGGCTCTGGTGGTCGAACAACTTCTATTAATAAAGTTTAAGTGTTTCTCTACAAAATTGAGTATCGTGAGGTTCAAAGTTTAATTACTTTTTAAAATCATTTTTCTTTTTACTTTTATTTTATTTTACTTGAAAAAAGCAATTTTGACTTTTCTTTATAAACTTAATTTTTATTTTTCCGCCAACCCTTTGTTTTTCTTTTTCTTTCTTTTTGTTTTCCTTTATTTCCTTTTCCTTTCACCCTCTTTTATTTTTATTTTTCTTTTCCTTCCTACTCTTTAATATTTAGCACTTTTGACCTTTCTTAATAACCTGAAGTTCTTTCATGTATTTTCATTCATTTCTTTCTGAAGATTTTTTCTCTCGCTTCTTTTCTTCTGTTTCTTATTTGCTTTTACTTTTTGCTTGTTTGTGTTGTTTTTGTTTTGTTTTTGTTTTTTTTTTTTTTTTTTGGGGGGTGTTGATTTTGTTTGTTTTTTGTTTTTTTTTTTTTTTTTTGTTTTGTTTGTTGTTGTTGTTGTTGTTGTTGTTTTTGTTATTGTTTTAAGGGGCTTTTTTCTGCCTACGTCTTTAAGAACCTTGCTTTCTTTTAATTTTTGTCTTTCATTTCCTAACCTCTCTTTCTTCTTTTCTTTTCTGTTTTCTTTATCTCTCTCTCTCTCTCTCTCTCTCTCTCTCTCTCTCTCTCTCTCTCTCTCTCTCTCTCTATTCTTTGTTATTCATCTTTATGACCTTCATTTCTATCATCCATTTTTATTTTCCTGTTTCTTAAGATTTTTTCCCTCACTTTTTTGTTTCAATGGCGCCATGTTTTCTGCTCCTCATTCAATCCGATTACTTACCATAAAACGCTGTTTAACAAACTGATCTTGTTAGACCAATTGCCAGCGTAATCAGTTCATTTCTCAATTAGTAGCATAAATAGTCTTAAGTCAGAGATATGTCAGAATAAGCTAAACATAGCATTCCAATTTGGAATTTTTCCTTCTTCTCTTTCGTTATTCCAGTTTCATAATTCACATCTTTACAAGCATTCTACTCGATCCTTTCTTGCTTATCAATTTGGCAACGTTAATTTACCACGAGGATGAGTCAAAACGTAATGCCATTTTGTTTTGGACAGGTATCATTGCCAACACAGGAACATGTATTATACATCAAAATTAAGCTTTTCCACAGTCACCGTTTCACTCAATAGCAATGTTCCACTTTGGAATGAGAGCATGTATCCCTGTACCGTAAAATTCTGTTGGCTGTTCTTTGAGCCACTTCTTTACTACTGATTTCACTTCCTCGTCACTGGAATAATGTTTGCCTCTCAAACCCTGTGTGATATATGTTCCTGTGTTGATAATTAAACAAAATGGTATTACTTTTGACTAACCCTCGTATTTTGATATCCTGGGTAGGTATGTATACAACCCTTTCACCACGGGTAGGATAGAACGCTCGGTCGCATCTATAAAGCATCCATCGAGTGTCGAATTCACTATTCAGTAGTAATGGATCTGTGGGACTAGATTGCTGACCATTACACAACGATGGGACGTCCTTTAGGTTGGTTGGTTGGTTTGTTGAATTCTACGAGATATCAACCCTTGTTGGGTTATTTTATTCTGAAGACGTTTTATTTTATTCATTCTTGATGGTATTCAATTTTTTTTAAACTCAATTTTTTAAACACATTTTTGAAACTCATTTTTTCTATTAACCCCATCGATGGGACCCTTAGAGGTACTGCTTATGCGGTTCAGTTTGGACCTGGGAGTAATGGCGTTTACGTCATATCCAGGATATGAATGACCTCACATCCAGGACATTAATGACCTCAGCCAACGCCTTATAGCACATATACGATAAAAAGGGTTAGAGTTTGCCAAACGGGCAATAGGGTTGGGACAATCATATAGGTGCTAGGGTTTGAAGTGACCAGCCGATTGATCGGAGGACTCTGATCACACGTCGAGCCCAAGTAATGACCAAAGCGGGGTGTTGTATGTCATAGACAACTCAGCCAAGAGGATTCCATCCTCAAGCATCACGGAATTTTACCTCTGAATAGGGACAGTCGGTGTATTCTACAGTCCCAGCTGAGATGATGAGCCCTGTCCTCGGTATGACACTGAACTGCATGCTAGCTGTGCCTTTTCCAGCAAGACTCTGCTCCCGCTCTTTCGGCAGGGCTTAGAATACACCATCAAAAATGTGTCTTCAAAGAGTGTTATATACCCCTTTACTCGGGTGTATATAATCGTTGGAGATGTAAGGTTCAAGGTTATAATAATGTTATAATTGGTTGAACAAAACAACTCCGACACGAGTGTTAAACATAACATGGACTTTAATACAGGCACGTGGAAATGATACATACAACAGAAATTCAAAGAAGATATAAAAAAGGACACATTCATGAATAGAGATACAATAAGGAAGTATACAAGAGATACCTAAATGTACATATAGAAGTAATGGATAGTTATGGAGAGTCCATCGACTAAAGTAACTTACTAGTGGCTGTAATGGGGGCCGAAGCCCCCACACGAGAAGGTGTAGACATAAACGTCTAACCCATGTGTGTGAGTTCCCGGAGAAGAAAGAGAAGGAGAGTTTGAAACAGGCGCTTAAATACAAAAAAAACCATGGTGGTAAAAACGGGAACCCAGAGGGAAGATAACTCTTCCAGGCAAGAGAAGACAACCCAGCAGAGAGTTCTGGATATACAGAGAGAGAGAGAGAGAGAGAGAGAGAGAGAGAGAGAGAGAGAGAGAGAGAGAGAGACGAATAGATTAGAGATGATTGAGATGATTGTTCTTACTTGATTCTTCTTCTTGTTGACTCTACATCGGCCGCCATGTTCTCTGGGCTGACCTCCCTTCAGATCTTTCGGCTGGGGATTGATTTTCTTTGTTAGTTCTTTTTACAGGGCTGCTCATTGTCTTAACATTCAATTAACTACAATACTGTGTTCTTACGATAATAAAGCTTTATTTTCTTAGCCCATAATTCCGCCGCCGTTGAAACTGACCCATCAGAGCCGACAATCGCGTCTGCACTCCTTCGAAATCAGGTCGCTTCTGCTTAACTAAACTAACTGATTTTCATGGCACCCAATCGCGTGCCTTCATGGGGTCAAAAGTTATTAACCATCACCGGGTAATTTTCCATGGACTCCATGATTTTAAGTTAAGTTATCCTATTTATATATTCTAACTACAGGTACGTTCATAATTTATGACTGCTCATGAATTATGTAACAAGGCGTAAGATGCCCTCTTGTGATTGATATTCTGTCTATAGCAGTCTAAGCGTATATTGATATCACTGTAATTGAGATATTTCTACCTAGGTATGTGAACCGGTTTACTAATTTCAGGGGCTTACCGTCTAGTGTGGAGATATCTCCATCCTGTTTTCATGGACTAAGTAATTTAGTCATCATTATCATCATCATCATCATCATGTCACGCTATTAACACGAATATACATGACAATCTCTCCCCTGCCGTCCCAATCATTCATTGCCCTTAGGAGGTCCTCTGCGCAGCATCCAGTATCCGTACAGAGCTGGTCTATGTAGGTCTTTGCTGGACGGCCCGCACTGGCGTATCCATGGACTCCACACAGGACGTCGCTTATGAGTTCGTCTTTGCTTCTCCAGCAGTGTTCGACATGCCTTGTTCGTCTTACTCGGATGGTTTGTGCGATAGGGGCTAAGTGGTCGTGAAGATGTTTCCTTATTTGCTGTTGTTTCCACGATTTGTTTAAGATCACACGCAGCATTCTTGTGCAGTTCCCATCTAACTTATTCTCTAGGCGCTTCGTTAGTGTCCAAGTGGTGCAGTCATACATTAGTACTCCTACAACAACGGCTTGAAAGAATTGTCACTAATTTGACAGGGGGATAGGATTTCCATATGACTGTTTATAGCAGACCATGCCTTTTCTGTGGGTGTAGTGCTCCATTTCAGAATAAACAAAACTCTCCCTGATCTAGCACTATCGAAATCAAAGATCCTTAAATGTTGTGCAATATAACAGCAACATCTTTTAGAAATGAAGAATAAAAAGAAGAAGAATTAAAAAAAGAAGAATTAAAAAAAATAGCTTGCATTGAAAGAGGAAAAGAAACGAAAAGATTTTTAATCGCTTCTTAATATAATGATATCATTATTTTATTGGTACCATTATCTACCTGCTAATATTTAAAGTTAAACTCAAGCAACCTCATCCAGGATTTGAACTCGGGTCGACGATTCCATTCCTAGTAGTATTCTGCCTTCTCTTGTCTGCGAAGATGGAACAGATAGCTTAACCAAGCAGTCTTTAAGAACATCAAAAAATTGAATGAAACAACAAAAAGGGAAAAGTGAAGACAATAGATTTAACAAGAACGTCATATATTGAACATAAAATAAACAAACAATTTAACAGGATGACAAAAGGGATGAAAAATTCAAAAATCCTTAACAGACCTCACGGTAAAAAAAAACTATTGAGTCTATCAGGTTGATTTGGAGTGCAGCTAAGGTATGCGTTGTGTCGTTTTCGTGTTTTGGAAAGAACTGGCGAATTAACCAAACGCGCGGGAAAGAGTCTTTGTGGGCACGTAATCATTGTCACGTACGCATCGGGATGGGTAGGGTAAGGTACATGTTGATCGTCACGTAATCCACAGAGTCCGTGGTGAGGTCGGACACAGGGGTGGGAAGGAAGGAAAGGATAAATAGATTCGGAGAGGAGTCAATGAACGTATGTATGTATATAAAGAGGCCCGATGCTGGCTGTAAGGGGTTTGATGTAAGGCGGATCGGGCACCCATCCTGAATCGTTCTCTACACAGGCGGCACATGACGGACGTCACGGACACATTTCCTGCATTTAAGACTGACCTGTGACCTGGGTGACAGGCCCTGCCTATCGAGGGCATACGAGAGGAAGTCGGAGAAGGGATTCATGTATGACAGGGTACGTAAAAACAAATCCGGATCCGTGGGCCATCTGCGTGCTCACAACCAAACTACTTGTACAAATGATCTTCTTCTGTGAAGAAGTGGCAATCACCATGTAAGTAGGCAGAACAAGTAATAATATATGAGTTTTTACCCAACCATCGACCTCGGGCAGGATGTGGCCCAAGATTAATTCTTAAACGTACAACTGGTTTGAATTGAGAGTTTTCCTTCTCCTACATCGGTTGCCTTACGCTAAAGAGCGCAGTTTACCCTGCTATTTAGCCATAGGTGTGAAAGAATTGATTCATACATTTCTCGAGAGCATTATTACAAATGAAACGCAAACAACCTCATCCAGGATTAGAATTTTGTTGAATATGTTTGAGGTTAGTTGAGTAATGGCTACCATCGTGAGAAATGGACTCGACGAGACAAATTCAAAACCTGGACGAGGCTATTTGCGGTTTACACGGCGCTAATACTTTTTGGAAAGGTACTAATCCAACTATTCTCCCTCCAGACATGGGTAAATAATTGGGCAGACTGGGCTCTTTAATCTTGGTATGACAGAAGAAGGAAAGCAAAACTGTTCTTTTATTGTTAGTCAAAACTACTTGAGAGCCCCTCCACCCCTCGTTCAGGAGAGTAAAAATTTAAAATCAATTTATATATATATATAATATATATATATATATATATATATATATATATATATATATATCGTCGTCGGGCGGCCTAAAGTCGTATTAGCCAAATCAGCGAGGGAGTATATCCCCTTTTCACTCGCGCTAGACCAAGGAGATTATTTTAGCGTCTGAGGTTACTACCGTCAGCTCCTTACTTTACCGCACAGATCCCTGTGCTACTCATACGCTGAGTTGGCGAGGACCGGTATCGAACTAGGAACCTTGTGGTTTCTAGCCGATATATATATATATATATATATATATATATATGTTTTTTTAAATTGGGTGTTATTACGAAGCATCTAAAAATAAATGAATGAACTCGATGTTATGGAGTATTGGATTCACTTATTTTTGTATTATTTGTTATCATAAATTTTCGGGTTCGTTAGATACCCTTTTTCAAATGAATGTTGCTCGTTCAACGGATCTTTTGTCTTTGTTGTTATTGACAGCGGCAGCGTCTGTAAGATATTTATAATAACGGAGTATTCCGATGTCAGCGTTCAGTCCCCTCACGTGAGTTTGTAATTTTAGAATCCATTTAGTTTCTGCTTGTTTTCGAGATTGCGTTGTTGGAAATGCGTGTTCTATTAAAATACATTCATATATATATATATATATATATATATGAGATTATTTTGCTATATGTATCCGTTTGTGGGAGGTACATATATCAGGTTGGGCATTTGTATGAAGCATTAAAGAAATAAATATAAGAAACTCGGAATGAATGTAGCTCACATAAATATATAAGGCAGACTGGGCTTTTTAACCTTGGTATGGCAACCCGTCTAGAAAAAGAAACACTGAATTCAAACCAAAAGATCTTTGTTCTTGTTAGTCAAAACTACTTTCCGCCCTGTCGGCTGGGGCGTTAGAATGCACCGACTGCACCTCTGCAGAGGGGTAAGACTCCCCTAATGGGGCCACCTGCTTGCCGTGGGTGGCGACCCGTGAGCGCTTAAGGATAGAACCCAGGTGGATGAGCAGACCATGACTTGCAATACTCCACTTTAGCCCTATCTTGGGCTAGACGGGTGGTTGGAGAGGCCCCCTCCGATCAATCGACTGGTCACGTCAAGCCCTAGCACCTATATGATTTTCCCAACCCTATTGCCCTTATGGCAAGCCCCAACCCTTTTATCATATGGGTGCAAGAAGGCGGTGACTGAGGGTCTACATGACCTGGGAATGACGTTAAACTCTATCTGATGGTGAGGTTCCAGTTTTGGAGATTTGGGGAATGTGGAGCACCCTTTCATCACCATTGCTCCCTGGTCCACTCTGATCCGGAGTGGTAGTACCTGTTAGGGTCCAATCTATGGGTTAAATAGAAAAATGTATTTATAAAAAAATTGTATTATCCATTGATTTATTTCAAAACTTAATCGGCATTAAATGACCCACTGAGATTGAGATGCCGTAAAACAAAACCAAACCAAACCAAAACTACTTTGAGAGCTGCTTCTTCCCCTCCATCTAAATGAGAAAAAAAAACTCTTCTCGTAGAGTGTACCTACACACACCTTTTTAGGAGCAGAAGAAAATAGTAGCAGTAGCGGGTATAGTAGTACAAGTAGTTGAAACAAGAGAAACGTGCGTGTGGAAGTATTGGAAACCTGAAGAAGAATTGAAACCATCCAGATGGCAGTAGAAGAAAATAAATTATGAATTAGTAGGAATGCTGAGAGTGTTGAAGATGTGACTTGATCTGCGAAATCGACCAGTTAACACTGTTGCGAAAACAACCCTACTAATAATAATATCATTTTTAAAAATCATTAAAAATAATAACAGTAAATAAAGTGCACAGTTAATGGCCGTCTAAATGACTATAAGTTTTCCGTAGGTCAGGGAGAATAGTAATTGTTCGGTCGGATAACATTTTCTCTCTTCCGTTTGTTCTTTTATTCTTTCTTTCGTTCTTTTTATCGTCCGACATTTTCTTGTTCTCCTTCTGATAATTTGTACTTGCTAATAACCCAACTCAACAACACTTATCTCTCTCTCTCTCTCTCTCTCTCTCTATATATATATAATATATATATATATATATATATATATAGAGACTATTTGTCTATGCTCCCTGAAATAGACTATAATGCTAAATCTCTAAGTCTTTTGTTATTTCTTTACTTATATATTTGCTCTGTGACTCTAACAATAAGAGTACACATTGAGCTCTCAAACTGCGACAGGTTTTTTTTAATAAAACTCTTGTGTCGTAAGGAAGATTTATTCTCTGGGCTTTTGGATTATATATATATATATATATATATATATATATATTTATTTATTTATTTTACAATGTTTTTATAGATCAATGTTCATTATCAACGACCGCGGTTTCATGCCGAAGCAATCATCAGGTTGAGAAGTAAGATCCAATGGTGTTTGTTGTGGTTCTTTACTCAAAGACACATGTGTCTTTGAGTAAAGAACCACAACAAACACCATTGGATCTTACTTCTCAACCTGATGATTGCTTCGGCATGAAACCGCGGTCGTTGATAATGAACATTGATCTATAAAAACATTGTAAAATAAATAAATATTAGCTCTTACAAACTGTGATTGAGCACTGTATTTTCTTTGTTTCATCGCAAAAGAAATTTTGTTTTTACATATACCTATATATATATATATTATATATATATATATATATATATATATAGTATTAAGGTGTATATAGAAATTATCTACTCTAGTTTCACTATGATGGTCTTCATGGTTAATTACAATGAATTAATCAAGATATTGATTAATTACAGTCAATTGCAGAAGTGAATAATGCAATTATGACCGTTTAAAGCAGTTTCCCAGTGAAATTCGAGTAGGTTATGTCTATATACACCTTAATACTAAATCCGCTCTATTAACGTATTGAGCACTTTATATTCGTTATAACACTGACTTATTCGGTTAATACTTTTATCGATCATCAATATCGTGATTAACTCATTTTATTCACCGGTAAGTCCTCTTCTTTATCATATATATATATACATAGAGGCGAGTGGGCTAGTGGTTAGAGTCGTGGAAAATGGACTCGTCGATTCGAGTTCAATTCCTAGACGAAGCTGTTGGCATTTCACAGTGCTAATACCCTTGGGAAAGGTATGAATCCATGTATTCTCCCTCCAGCTATGGGTTAAATAGTAGGGCAGACTGGGCCCTTCAGCATTGGGTAGGTAACCAGTCTAGGAGAGGGATAACTCTGAATTCAAAATTCCTGAGGTCGGTCGTTGATTGTGTTTGTGGCAACCCTTGATGCACCAATTCTTTCCCATCGACTGTGCCAAAAAGTGTGGATGGTCCAACACAAGCCTTCACCACTGGATGTTCATTGTATAAACACTCATACGTCGATCGACGGGAGAGTCCATCATATATATATATATACTACCAAAAGTACCCGGTCCATAACCGGACTAAAAAAATGTAAGAACACCAGGGAGTGAATGGGTAAGAGAGAGAATACGAGGAAAATAATTTATAGAATTAAAAACATTACTGAGAGTTTATACATTACAATATTTATTTTTGGAATTATTTTTTTTACATTTAAAATATAATTTTAAAAATGTTATCCTTAACTTTTGCATTTTTTGGAACATAAATCTATTTTTCTAAAAATTATTTTGTACACATGAAAAAAAAATCAAATTCATTTCTTAATTGCTTATTGCGTTTAAGTGATAAAAAAATATTAATTTATTTTCTTTTTTATCCCTAAAAAGTAACAATTAAAAGAGCTAAGTATTAAACTTGTGTCCTTATTTAACTCCATCGGCTGAGACTGTAGAATATACAGACAGTACCACTGCTGTTTCGTAATTTTCTATATACAGTTTATTCAATTTTTTTTGGTTTTTTTGTTATTGATTTCTAAAAAGAAACTGTTATAAGTGTTTTAAAATCTTAATAACGTGTTTAACGTATGTAATTTACTTGACACAAAGCGCCCGTTTCTGTCAAATTTTTGGCAGAATTTAATGTTTAAAATGTACCAAAAATTAATTGCATATGTGATATTATTTTTCCTTTTTTAACGGATGCTCATTATGTTACTACTTTTCGACTAAAACAAAAATTTGACTTTAAATGGATTAAATTAATTTTAATTCGTTTTTAAACAGAAAATTGGTGCTTGAATTTTTGATACCTAATTAAAATACATATTAGTAAAATAAAATCATTTTTGCTAAAATCATATGCTAAGAATAACAGCCCCACCCAACCCATATTGTATAAAAAAGAAAGACGATTTTTTTTATTTCTTAGAAATAAAAAATCGTCTTTATTTTTTATTCAGTAGGGGTTAGGTGGGACGATTTTAACGGCAAGTTCACAACCTGTGGCGTGGGTTGGGGCGAAGGTGTTTTTTAACGGTAGTGTTGTTTATTTCAGAATTCTTTTTTTTTCTTTTTTTCTTTTTTTTTCTTTTTAGTGAGGCCTACAGATGGCGTTGATCTGGGTCGGCTGACGCCACTTCAAAGGTGCCGACGGTGGCTGTGTGGGGGGGGGGGGTGAAGATTATGTTACGGGTAGTTTTTGATTTTTCTGTCTTGAAAGTTAAAAACTCGACTCGTGTCGACGGTAGTGGAGTGGGCGTGAAAGTGTCTGTATTTTTTTTTTTCTTAATTATTGAATTATATCGCTTAATTATTAAAAAGAATCCAAAACCAAATTTTGTGTGTTTCTTAGTTATAAGCATATTAAGTAGTATGCAAGATTTCAAATCTGAATGACCTCTCGTTTGTGAGTCATAAGTCGACACGTACATACCAAACTTCCTTTTATATATATAGATAAAGGAATCGCGTCTGTTTTGGTTAAGTGTTGACTTATATTTTAGAAAAGAGATGTCATTGAGCATTAAAATTGCGCATTCACTTTAATATGTTTATCATAAGGAAAAGTAAAAAATTTAGTCTTTGAAGTTTACTGGTCAAATGATATAATTCAATGGTTAAAAATCAATCAATTTGTGGAATTCTTCACGGTTCATCATAAGTAAGTACAGAAAGCATGGGCATCTCTCTCTCTCTCTCTCTCTCTCTCTCTCTCTCTCTCTCTCTCTCTCCCTCCCTCTCTCTCTCTCTCTCTCAACGTTCTTTTATTACCTTCTCTATCGCATTTCTTCTTTTCCTGTAATTTTAATCAGGTTTTCCTTCTCGTTTTTCTTCTTCTCTATTCTTTATGTTTTTCTTTCAATTTCATTCATATTGTCTTCTTTAGTTACATTCTTATTCTTTCCTTTCTCTTCATCCTGGGGTTATGCTAACTGTATCCCCTGCAGAGGATTAAGATGCCCTCAAAGGGGAGTCCAGGGTATGACACTAAAATGTATCCAGTGGTCAGTGTTCAGTTCTAGAGATCTGAGGAATATGGACTACCCATACATTGCCAATACTCCCAGGTCCACTCTGTCCCGGTGTGATAGTACCTGTTAGGGTCCCATCTATCGGTCAAATTTTTTTTATTTGAAAATCTTTGGTATTGGATAGGACCATGTGCAAAAAGAAAGTCTAACGAAACAATTACACTAAAAATCAAAATATGAACGTGATTCCCAAACCTATAGGCATAAGATAATCCAAGACATGTTGATCAATCAATCAATCAATCAATCATTCTTTGTCTCTGTCTATGTCTGTTTGCCTTTCTCTCTCTCTCTCTCTCTCTCTCTCTCTCTCTTTCTCTCTCCCCTCTCTCTCTCTCTCTCTCTCTATATATATATATATATGTGTGTGTGAGTGTGTGTGTGTGTGTGTGTGTGTTTAGAATTAAACAAAAGACACATCTCCTGTTTAACAATTTTATTTTTGATCTTTTCGAGTTTTCTGGCCAACTTTTTAATATTTGGAAGGAATTCGTGGATAAGTCCACCAAGGTTCAAGTCCCGAGTACTTTCGGCACTTCGAAGTGCCATCATCAGGGGTGATGTGTTCCAGTTTGTTTGTTTTTTAAATTATATTAATGTGGAGGCTGGAAGGAGAAGAATAGATGAGAAATTGAACTTTGGTGGACTTATCCACGAATTCCACCCAAATATTAAAAAGTTGGCCCAAAAACTTGAAAAGATCAAAAATAAAATTGTTAAGCAGGAGATGTGTCTTTTGTTTAATCCTACATGTATAAATGAAAGAATGCTGCCCAAATACACACACACACACACACACACACACACACACAATTTGAGCAACTGCTAGCACCACTTCAATTCGAGTATTCTTCTGATGATAGGATTTTTCATCCTGAAATATTAAGAATAAAGTAACAGGTTAACAAACAACATCATAGTTACCTTCTTTTTTCTTTACACTTGCATTGTGACAGCCTTCAAAACCAACCAACATACCATATATATATGTATATATATATATATATATATATATATATATAACGGTGCCGTATGGTAGGAATTATACAGCTGTTTTTATAGACGATGTAAATAGTATAATATTTTATATAGCTTTTAAGATTTTTATATTTCACTATTTTTGAAAAGCGATGCATCTCCGAAAATAACGTAAGTCGAAACGACGTAAATAGAGTTATGACTATGTATTTGAATTTTTTTTAAGCATCAGCACCAAGAAGCAAGGCAATGTCAGGGATAAAACTGTATATTTATAAATATCTTATATATATTTATATATCTTATAAATATTACGCCCGTAAAAAATTACTAACATCAGGAACTTATTCTCTTCCTAAGTACGCATGTACTCATACAAATAATTCTTGAACTTAAAAATATTTCAAAAATTTAAAACGCATAAATTTTAGATAAAAATATTCAAAACTTCAACGATAATTCAATTTCTATCAACTTAGAACTTTTTTTTTTTACAACTCTTTTCTTTTTTTCTTTTTATTTAGTTTTTTTTTTTTTTTTTTTGGCGAGGTGCATATTACCGTACGAGTATTTATCACATTTGAAGAAATAATGCTTGAGGCTAACACCACTTAGGGAGATATTTCAGCGAGATATCGTGCATCTGAAATCTGTGCCGGTGGTCTCTGTAAATTAATGACACATGTTCCAGGAGTCCTTCCCTTCCCGGGTAGCATGAGACCACCTCTCACCTAAAAAGGATAAGGAGTGTGTTGATTGCTCGTCACTTGAGATGCCTTTGAAGGGATATACCGACGGAACTGAGAAATTCTAGCGCCCGCTCCACGGGAGGCTTACCCCTGTGCGACACCCCACACTAAAACAAACCTTGCGCCACAGTTTGGGATCATGAGGAGCCAATGAGATAAATCGGGCATCCTTTGCATATTAATGTCTTATGTGCAAAGATCATTTCCCCCAAGCAACACCAACCCTTCATCTAAAATGGGTAAGGGCCGTATTTACTGTCCAGAGCCTGAGGCATACTTGAAGTGGAATACTGGCGTAAGTGAGCAATTTTTGCACCCACCACGTGTCACATTCCAACAACAAGGAGGTTGCTTAAATCTTTCCCTACTTTAAACCGTTCAGAGCGGTTCTCCCACAAAAGTACAAAAACTGATGGTTAGTTCATTATAATTGAACAGGACTCAGATTGCAATAATAATAGGACTTTATTTGAATAGAATGAGTTCAAAAGTCAATAGATAGTTAACTTTGAAATATCCAATCATAGATGTAAAATGTACCACGAAAATTTGGTATAGCGGTGGGGTAAATTTGGTAGGCAAGGAGTTAAAGTAAAATCTGCAGACTAGCAAATAGATACATCTGGCATCCGTACTAGGTGGTCAGCCGAACAGCAAGGGAGTCTATCCTCATTACCCTAGCGATAGACCAGTGAAATTAGTTGACCGCAAGTCGCTGGCAGCGGCTCTCATTATAATTCAGGACTCAGATTACAATAATAATAATAATAATAAAAGTTTATTTTAATAGAATCAGTTCTGAGGTGAATTAATAGTGAGCTTTGGAATATTTCATCATTCAAGTAAAAAATACCAAGAGAATTTGGTACAGCCAATTTGGTACAGGGAAACTAAATACAGAGGGTAACAACCTTTTTCACAACAAATGCCTCAAACCGTTGTTTATATGTACGGGTACAAGCAAATTAATATGAAGTTAGGAGATTAGATCATTCACATTGCATTCTGTGCAAAAAAAGTTTGTTTTTTTAGAAGAAAACAATTTGAAACTTCGATAATTTATGAGGAAGTGCGTCCGAAATTGCTGCCCGGTGAATTTTAAAATAACGATCCCCAAGATATGGCGTCACGTCGGTATTACTTGAAAGAAAACAACCAACTTAGGGCGTTAAATGTATTTTATGGGGAGGGGGCTTCTCTTTTTTTGTATTAATTCTTGTTTATTTATAGAAAATTGTCGTAATTCGTAATATTCATAATTCGTAATATTAATTTTTCTGCAAGTTTCATTGTGTTAAATACGGGGGGGGGTAAATGTCACAGGGTAAAATAGGTGGTACCTATTGTTTATCTATCTATATATCTATCTCAGTCTATTCAAAACAATCCATCTTCATATTTATCTATCTATCTATCTATCTATCTATCTATTAAATACTAAGATTTTCTTTTATTACGATAAATTACGATTAATAAACAAGAATTACGAAAAATTACGATAAATAAACACGAATTATGACACATTACGATAAATAAACCAGAATTACGACAAGTTACGATAAATAAACACGAATTACGACAAATTTCTATAATTAAACAAGAATTAAGACAAAAAAGAGAAGCCCCCCCCCCCTAAAACTTTCTAACTTTTATTGCACAATGGGACGCTCAATGTATATATTTACCTTTCGCCACGGATAGGATTTGACGTAAGGTAACAAATATGGGGCAGCCAGCGAGTATTGTACTCGGTATTCAGTAGTAATGGATCAGCAAGACTAGCTTGCTAAACACTAGACCTTGATGGGACGCCTTTTTTTCCCAGCACTTTCTCCTCGGGTAGAATGGGACACAAGATCGCAAGTATGGGGCATCCAGGGAGTATTGAACTCGCTATTCAGTAGTAATGGATCTGTAAGTAGCTTCCTAAGCATTACAACGCGATGGGATGCCCTAATCACAAGAAATATATTACAATAAACATATTTATTTACTAAGCTTAGCTTAGATGTAGCACAAGGCCAGAATTATGGGACGCCCAATGCGAATTGAACTCACTAACACTGGCTTGCGAATTCAACTGGCTTAACAATTACACCACGTAAGGTGCCCTATTACCATAAATATAAGGTCTAAAATAGCAGCCAACCAAATACCGAAAATGATATTTGTTTATTTTTCAGATAAAAGTCTTTCTGCAATTTTATATTTTATCAGATGTTCTTTATATCATATAAAATGTTTCCCCGGGTCTGGTTGTTGGAAATATACAATTTTCAAGATGGCGTATAAGATTGCCGCCAAATTCTTAAAATGATAATTATTAATTCCGTATTCATCAAAGACAATAATTGAAGTATCTAACTTCAGATTTTTGTGATGTGCGAATTCAATTATCATATTTTCGATTACAGTGAAGTGTTTACAATAACAAAGTTATCAAAAATTGCATAATACATATTATTGTATCTATATTTTATCTGAACGAGATTAAATATATTCATTGTCACACATTCATTGCGATTTACATGATGCAGTAATTTCTAGAGAGGGTGGATGTTATGTTATTGGCTTTTGATAAGAAAAGATAACCACCCATATTAATTCAAGAAAAAATCACAAGATTCACTCAGCTTTTTTTAAAAAACAAAGAAAGCAAAAAAGAAAAAGAGAGAGAAAAAAAGAAAGAAAATTGTATCGATGTGTCTTCGAGCATGAACTGCATATCATTCGTTCATTAAGAATTCTTTATGCGAAAAGAATTGTTCTTTGTTTAAGTAATCACGTTATTGTTGGTTCGTTGGTTGAATTTTACGGCATGTCAACTCTTGTTGGGTTATTTTATGCCGAAGACATTGTTTTATTAATTTTTGATGAATACTGAAAATCTTTTAAAACTCATTTTTAAAACAAACTTTTGTTAATTCATTTTCTTCTATTTGACCCATAGATGAGACCCTAACAGGTACTACCACTCCGGATCAGAGTAGACCTGGGAATAATGACGATAAAGGCGTACTCCACATTCCCCAGAGCTCCAGAGTTGGAACCTCACCATTAGATGCAGTTTGACGTAATACACAGGACACTAAGAGACTTAGCCATCGTCTTCTTGCGCATATATTATAAAAAGGGTTGGGGGTTGCCATAAAGGGAATAGGGTTGGGACAATCATATAGGTGCTAGGGCTTCACGGGACCAGCCGATTGATCGGATGGGGTCTTTTCCGATCGTCCGTCTTGCCTAAGTTAGGGTCAAAGTGGAGTGTTGCATGTCATGAAGTTTTCAGCCACCAGGATTCCATCCTAAAGCATTACGAGTCACCACCAACGGCCAACAGGTGGCTTCATTGGGGAGTCTATCTCTTTGTAGATGTTCAGTCGGTGTGTTCTACTGTCCCAGGGTGGTCGATGGGTTTTCGAGCATAAACTGTGTTCTATGCAGAGCATTGCTTCATTATCTGTTTCTCATGCGAAAAGAATTGTATTGTTTTTTTGTTTTGTTTTGTTTTTGTTTTTGTTTTTTTGTTTGTTTGTTGAAATTTGATTCATTTCTAAATGTTTGATTAGAATACAAGGTGTGTCAAAAAGTACAAAATATCTCAATACTTTTCTGACACACCTTATATATATATATATATATATATATACAAAGATGCTGATAGGTACACGTCCTGCATCCTTGATGCACAAAAATCTAAAAGGACGCAGTAAAATCATATCCATGTGTCCCAGTTTCTTTCTTTTTTATCCTTCCTCACTATTTCAAGCTAACTGTAAATATATTTCAATAGTTTCTTAGAAATTAATTACACTGGATAGGTTACAAAGTAGGGGTTAGACGGTTTTAGTTGTTTCCCCAGATCATAAATAAAAAGCCTCCAATTTAAGAAACTTTAGTTGGGATCCATAAATTTTCCCAGGGACTCATTCAAAGCAAATATGTGCGTCCCAGAACGCACTAAATTAAAAATCTATCAGCATTACTGTATATACGTATTGTCTTTGGTTCGGATATTTAACGGCATATCAATACCTTATGGGTTATCTAATGTCAAAACTTGAGGATTTGAAAGACCAACATCATTCCAGTGATGAGGAAGTGAAATCTGTAGTGAAGAAGTTGCTCAAAGAAGAGTCAATAGAATTTTACGTGGCAGGGATACATGCTCTCATTTGAAGGTAGAACATTGCTATTGAAAGAAACGGGGACTATGTGGAGGAGTAGGGATGTGATCCAAAGAGGATCAGCTTCATTTTGATGTATGATACGTGTTCCTGTGTTAGTAATTATACCTGTCCTAAACAAAATGGCATTAATTTTTAACTCACCCTCGTATATAGATGCTTACCAATAGGAAGCGCGTGGTGTAATGGTTAAAGTCATGGGAAATGGACTCGTCGCCCCGAGTTCAAATCCTGGACGTGGTAATTGCATTTCACTTAGCGCTAATACCCTTGGGAAAGGTATGAATCCTACTCTCCCTCCAGCTATGGATAGATAGTAGGGCAAACTGGGCTCTTTAACCATGGCTAGGTAACCAGTCTAGGAGAAGGAAAACTCTGAATTCAAACCTGTTAAACTCCACTTAAGAAATTGACCTTGTGTCATATCCCGCTCGTGCGGAGGAGTTGGTAAATATATATAGATGCTTACCAATATATCAAGTGTATTTCCCTGATAAAGATGTCGCTATTTTGAGGCCAAAAACAAATCGTTCTACAAAAAAGGCATCGAATTGTTAGAGAAGCGTTGGAATTAGTGTATCACCCTAGAAGGAGACTATGTTGATGAATAAAGTTGAATTTTGCCTAAAAGTTGTTTAGCCCGGGACTTATTGAGTGATGAGTTAGTCGTTTTTTTTAGAAAGTATTTTTTTAAACTTTGATGGTCATCTGTCTGCTATACACTAGATTCTTTCACATCAGTTCATTGAAGAAGAACATCAGAATGACACGAAACCTTCCAGCCAACCAATCTGTCCAAAAATAAATCTTATGTTGATTGATTTGTTCAGTGACACATGTAAGAAATGGTGATTTTTTCTAGAACAGGAAAATTCACCATTTCTTATACGTGACATTGACATCTTGTCTCGCTTAGCTACTGAAATCACGGCAGACATCGGTGAGCTGGGACGATGCCTTTTGAATTGGCCAATGTTCGATGAAAAAGAAAAGATATTTACTGAGATGTGTTGTATACCCTTCTCATTACTTACTTCTTACTTCTATTCTTCTTCTGTTCTTCTGACATCTTAACTTCTTCTAGGTCTCTTCTAACGTCTTGGTCTTCGTCTTGGTGATTTCATCTTGGTTGTCGGTCGCATCTAACTCATTTCTTCTTCTATATCAGTCTTGTTACCAAGACGCCCATTAACCACAAGACCGTGTTATTTTTCTTAAACTTTTATTTCCTTAACTATACATCTCATGTAACTAAATATCTGACTAACATAGAGCGTGTGAGTTCCAGTTAAGGCAGGACACCCTCTCTGCCTGACGTCCAACTGAAAACTGAGGACCAAACCAGGTCCCACATCACTTCACGTAATTTGGCGGGCTTTCTGTACTTGGAAAGTCCCGCCCGTGATATGAAAAGGGCCATCCCTTTAGAATTACAGGAGATTGACAATAATCTTATGCAACCGCATAGATTATGTAACAGATGTATCTATATCGGAGAGATAAATTCAAGGTATGGTTAGGTTGTTTATTTAACAGCATATCTGTTGTATTATTTTTGTATATAAGGAGTGCTGCAATACACCAGTTAAATGTATAGACAAAGCGAGGTCATGAGGTTTAAAACATTTGCACTCATTGACGAACGACCTGCTAAACTGAGGAGCACCAAGGAACAACCAAAGGATCATACCCAATATTAAGAGACACTAAGGAGAAACGCAAGGATTCTTCATTAAGGATCGCGCTCTGTTTAACACAAAGAATCTCCGATGGACAGCGCTCTTGCTTGAACCCGTAAGGATGGCCTCAAAAATCGTAACAATATCATCTCCTTATGAAAAAGTTTGAATAAAAAAATTTCAATTAAAAAGTAATAAAAGTAAATAAAAAGTGTTGCATAAAAAATTATAATTCATATAATATAAATGGTGTATCGTATGCTGATGGTCTTTCACTGAAGTCTGAGTGATAAGTCGCCTCTAGTCTCCAAGACTCTTCTGCGTCTTCTAGCCTTTTCAAACAATGCTGTTGTTTGGATGGTCTCGATTCTTCCTCTGATTTCCAATTTCAACAGACCTTTTCTAAATCTTTGACCACAACAATTGGCATCACAGTCCATATTTTTTTTCAGTTATCGAGCAAGGTCTAAGTATTTGTTTGTCTCTTCGTTTTCTTTCATTTTTAATCTGTGGTCCACCGGAACGATAGAATCTGCTAGATGACAAGTTCTTTCTTTATTGTTAATTAACACAAGGTCTGGTTCCCTGGCCAGGATTGGGTGATCTCAAAAACCTAGAATATTTGATGCGTCTCATTTTCTATGAGAGATTCTGGTTTTGGAATATACCATTTGGTAGTATGGTAAAAATTAAATCTTTTGCACAATCCCCAGTTGATCACCTTTCCCACTCAGTCGTGGTTAGTCTGGAAATCCTTTTGTACTAGTTTGCTGCATTCAATTGTTGTGTAATTAACAGTTGTGTGTATCCTGGGCATGATGTTAAACTGCATCTAGTGTTGAGGTTCCAGTTCAGGAGCTCTTGGGAGTATAAAGTACCTCTTTATTGCTATTACTCCCATATCCACTCCGATTCGGAATGATAGTTCCTCTTAGGCTCCCATCTATGGACCAAATATATTTTTTTAAATGAGTTTAAATAATGTTTAAATAAAGTTTTAATAAATTGAACAAAGAATGAATAAAATAAAAATGTCTTCGGCATAAAATAAACCAAGGGTTAACATGCCATAAAAACCAACCAACTAACCAACCAACCAACCAACCAGCCCCCAGATTAGTCTCAACGTCATTATTATAGCTAAATAAAAACTTTATTAAAATGAGTTTAAATAATGTGTTTATATAATGAGTTTTAATAAATTGAATACCCAACAAAGAACGAATAAAATAAAAATGTCTTCGGCATAAAATAAACCAAGGGTTAACATGCCATAAAAACCAACCAACCAACCAACCAACCAACCAGCCCCCAGATTAGTCTCAACGTCATTATTATAGCTAAATAAAAACTTTATTAAAAATCATTGCAATGGAATACAGAAAATATAGTTATGATTATAATTAAACATTTACAAATGAATTCTGGAATTAAATAACTCATTAGTTGATAGATTTTAAAAAATGAGTTTAAAAGAATTGAATACCCAACAAAGAATAAATAAGACAAAAATGTATTTGGTATAAAATAACCCTAGGGTTGACGTGCCGTAAAATACAACCAACCAATCAACCAACCCTTAGATTCGTCTCTGTCTCAACATTATTATTATATAAATAATAACTACATTAAAAATTATTTATTATACGGGCGTAAGTATTTAAGTTTTAATGCAATAAAATATATTAAATTATAAAGACTAACGAAATTAAATAAGAACGCATATAAAAGAATTATACATATTTTAATTATATTGTAATTGGTTTCTATATAAAATTTCAATACGTTGGAGAATAAAATAATATTAGAGTTCAATCACACCAAGTATTTATTTATTAATCCAGGTTTTGTTAAAACCAGTATGCAAATTAACCACATCATATATTATGTAAACCATTATTTCTTAGTGATATACAAGACACATTGCATGATTTTAAACCCACTAATAACATGAGCTGTTTTGAAGCAAATCTACCAGAGATTTTCACAGACATCGTTGATAAATAAGATTTATTCTATGCATTAATGATTTTGACTATAAATCAAATACTCATGGATAGACGCAGAATTCCTGAGTGTATTGTGACGGGAGCAGTGACGGAGTTTCGGTTACATGCAGACACCAAATCTCCATTATAATAAGACTAGCTAAGAAACACCCTCCGGGTGGTATAAAAATTAATTTCTGAAAGATATTGCCTGAGGTGGGTCAGAGTTAAAAATCCAATGTCAGAGAGTTTGTACCATCAGTAAGTAAAACCATCAAATTAAAGGAGTAAAACAATATAACAATTTGAAATGGAAACTTAATTCTCATAACTTTAGATATATATATATTAAAATAAAATAAACTATATATAAATATATAATACCGGGCATATATTTAGTAAAACTTGTTTAAAAACAAAACAATGAGGAACGTCTACTTTTGCATGCTCAAATTTTGAGTGTATTTATTCTATGTTATGGTGATCTTCGGTAACGTGACTTAAGCAGTGATGTAGTTTCGGTTACAGACAAACAAAGACCGAATCTCCATTATTAATAGATAACAAAACATTTACAAAGGAATCAAACGTTGGCATTAAATAACCCATTAGTTGATATGCCATTAACCTAGTAATCCAAGCTAAGCCAAACCAATCAAGAGAATTTATCAATTAGACATTGTATGTCTGAAGAATGGAAACATTTCTATATCACTAAACATCAGCGCGGTTAGCATCTCTCTTTCTTAGTGGACAAATAATGAAAACAGACAAGTGCGCCTTTGCTGAAATTGAAGGTTAATTGGTATTGTTTCTAGATTATTGATAAATCGTCCCTGCTGTGATTTGACCCGAACCAACAACTTAATAGGATGTATGTAATGTTGTCATAACATGCATAACAATAGCAGGGGTGTTCTGTAATGGTTAGCGTTGTAAGAAAATGGAATCGAAACACTGAGTTCAAGTACAGCAGAAAACTGTTTGCATTTCACATAGTTCATCAGTTGAAAAGCATCTTTATAACAGAATATTAAAGATTTTATGTTTTATCATTAATACAAAATATCTATCAAGTTTATTTTTCATTGTTAAGTCTTTCCGATTTCAATGTAACACAACTATTAAATCAAATGTAAAACCTCATTTTATAATAGATTTTAAAGTCGGATTAAAAGAAGGATCTTTGTTAAACTTGAATTTTTGAAGGGTATAAAGTGTTGGTAGAAAAGTAAGGAAATATTAACATTATAGTCAGAGACTGACAGACTGACAGATACAGAGAGAGAGAGAGAGAGAGAGAGAGAGAGGAGAGAGAGAGAGAGAGAGAGAGAGGAAGAGAGAGAGAAGTAGAGGAATCACATAGAAAAGAATAAATAAAAATACAAGGAAATATTAATATTATAGTCAGAGACTGACAGATACATAGAGAGACAGAGAGATAGATAGATAGATAGATACAGAGAGAGAGAGAGAGAGAGAGAAAGAGAGAGTGAGAGAGGATAGATAGAAGGAGAGGAATCATATAGAAAAAATAAAGACTGGGTAGAAATACAAGGAAATATTAACATATTATAGTCAGAGGCAGAGAGAGAGAGAGGGGGGGGAGAGAAGGAGGGGTATCATATAGAAAAGACTGGGTAGATAGATAAGGAAATATTTGTTGGGTTGGGTAAATACTCACCTTTGACCTGAAATCTGCTAACTTTAGTAAACTTTGGTGATCGATTGCCATTGACCAGACGACCGTACGTCATACAGTCTTGAATTCTTCTTAGCAATTGCCGCGGAACCGGAGGCTGGAAGGTTTCCCTTTCATCCATTGCGTGTGCCAAACGTCTAGTAACGCTAAATCCGGTTCTTTAAGATGATCAAGAAATCTAAATTCGTGATCGAATTCCTGGGATCCAAACTTTGTATTTTAATATATTATATCTTTGCTTTGTATATCGTATTTCATATTACATTTTACATATTTTCTCTTCCTTTTTATTAATTCTTCTTGCCAAATAAATTGAAGGTTGAAGTAAAATATATTAAACAGATTAAACTTTTGGCCGCTGTATTGATATTCAGCTGCACTTTCAGCAAACGCATTTACTCGGATGTAATCCAAAATACACGTGTTTGAGACTTTTAAAAAGAGGTTGGCCAAAATGCAGATATTCTGAAAGTTAGTAAAAAAAAAAAAAAAAAAAAAAGAAGCTACAAATTGAAATCCCGAAGAAAGTTAGGAAAAGCGTAATGATCAAACACTTCACGCAACGAAACCAGCAGAAGCCGAATCACTTATACATAACCCAGAGACGGTGGCAAGAGGCATTTGTCTCTATCAAAATTCTGACAAAACGTAGTTTCTGTGTTTTAAACAAGATGGAGAAATCTTCACACTGGATGGTAAGCCTTTGAGTACCTGAACACTTCTAGACTCTAGGTACACTTGGTACTTATGACAATGCATGAAAGACGACACAGACAGGACCAGCATTGAAGATTGTGTAGATGTGACAATTCAAGCACTCGATGAATATACAACAAAAAAAGCAAAGAAAGACTAATAGCAGCAAAATTATTAATACTTGGGAGTACTGGAAGCGGACACCATCAAACAAGGAGAGATGAAAGAAAGAGTAAGGAAAGAGTACCTCAGGAAAAACAAGAAAACTTCTAGAAACTAAACTCTGCAGCAGAAATCTCACCAAAGGCATAAACACCTGGGCTGTACCCCTTGTAAGATACACTAGACTATTCTTAAAATGGACAAGAGAGGAACTCTGACGGATGGACCAAAGGACAAGGAAACTTATTACAGTGCACAAGGAATTACAGTCGAGAGACGACACAGACAGACTATATGTATCAAGAAAAGAAGGGGGAAGAGGTTTCGCCAGCATTGAAGATTGTGTAGATGCGACAATTCGAGCGCTCGATGAATATACAAAAAAGAGTAAAGAAAGACTAATAGCAGCAACCAGAAAAAAACAATTGCAACATATGGACGAGCACAAATATAATAAAAACAAGAAAACAGAAGTAGGAAGAAAAACAACTCTATGGACACTTCAAATGACAAATTGGAGAGATCGCACATGAGAAGACATGGACATGGCTAAGAAGGGGAAACCTCAAGAGAGAAACTGAATCTCTGATAATTGCAGCACAAGATAATGCCATTAGGACAAATTATATAAAAGCAAAAATAGATAAAACACAACGGAATAGAAAGTGCAGAACGTGTGGGGAAGAAGACGAAACAGTCAATCAATAAGCGAATGCAGAAAACTAGCACAAAGAGAGTACAGGACTCGGCACAACTGGGTGGGAAAGGTGATCCACTGGGAATAGTGCAAGAAATTCAATTTTCACCATTCAACTAAATGGTATATGCATAAACTGGAATCTGTCCTGGAGAGTGAGACGCACATAATTTTCTGGGACTTTGAGATACAGACGGATCACCTAATCCCATCCAGGACACCAGACGTGGTGTTGATGAATATGAAGAAGAGAACTTGTCATCTCGTGGATTTTTCCATCCCGGCCGATCACTGAGTGAAAGTGAAAGAAAGCGAAAAGATAGAAAAATACTTGGACCTTGCCAGAGAACTAAGAAAACTGTGGACATGAAAGTGAAGATCGTTCCAATTGTAATTGGTGCGCAAGGAACGGTCCCCGGGGGTCTAGAAAAGAATCTGGATAAACTGGAAATCAGAGGAAGAATCGAGACCATCTAGACTACAGCATTGTCGAGAGTCCTGGAGACCTGAGGAGACTTGCTGTCACTCAGGCTTCAGTGAACCACCGGCTAGGCTAGGGCGGGTGTGAAAAATTTTGATGGAATAATAATAATAATAATAATAATAATAATACAAAATCACTGAGGAAAATAAACCACCATGGAGAATATCAAGATATTTGTCAAAAATCCAAAAGAACTCCAAACATTTGAATAGACCATAATAACATACAAGCAGGATATACGAATGGAATTTGGGATCGAAAAGTGTGCCATGGTGAAAAGACGAAAAGAGAAAAAAACGAAATGAATAGAACTAGAAAATCAGGAAAATAAAAGAACGCTTGGAGAAAAAAAAGAATTATAAGTACTTTGGAATATTAGATTCGGTATTTTAAGGATTTGACCGCGATTATTTTAAAATCAATACATTTCTAATGACTAGATTTGGATAGACTTTTAGTACGTTATTAAACACACTACAGAAAAGCATTGGAAAACTTGTCTATGCTAAATAATGAACGAAGTAATGTGCATTTTTTAGGATTTGGCTGGCGGCCATCTTGGACGCCATCTTAAAAATTAAACTTTCCAGACTGTGGTAAACTTATAATATGCTATTAAGCGCACTTGATACTACAAAATACAGTTCAAAGAAACTTGTGTAGGATGAATAATGAATGTATAATGAGTATTTTTTTTTTTTTTTAGGATTTGACGAGCGGCCAACTTGGATGCCATTTTGAAAATCATTTTTTTTTCATTAATTAGATTGTGAAAAGCCATTTATGTGTTCTCAAGAAACTCTGATACTACTAGAAACTATTGGGAAGCCATGCCTAGGCTAAATAATGAACGTGTAAGAGATATTTTAAAGGATTTGGAGGCCAATCATGAACGCTATTTAAAAAGAAAAAGCAACAGGGGTAAGCATTTGTTGTTCTATAGGAAGAACTATTCTAAAAATGGAAGTATCTTACCTATCATAAGATAGATATCAACAAACTGAGAGAAAGAAAATAGAATGTGATATGTAAATATGACCAGGTGAATATAGATAGATAACATTCTGAAACAGATAAATATAGGATTGGAACGAAAGTATTATCCGATACAAACATTTATTTACCAATAAAAGACAAACCCCAAAATGTTGGCAAAGATGTGTGGACCATAACGGAGACTATTTTCACCATTTTAGAGACACTGAAGAATGATTTTTTGTTTATATTTCTTAATTTACATTTTGTCTTTATTGGTTACTTCGAAGTGCCATCATTGTCACGTTGTCTAACCTTCCATTTAACAGATAATAGCTCCATTTCACAACACCTAAAATTACATTCATATTCTAACGGAAAATATTCTAACGGAAAATACACACATTCTGCACAAAGAAAAAAATAAACAAAAACTCCAAATACTAGAAGCTCTATACATAAAACAATACAAACCATCCTTAAACAAAATTAATTTCCAATGCAGTACACACATTTTAAAATGCCTATAACACCTTTCTCATCAATTCTTCTCCTTCCAGCCTCCACATTAATATAATTTTAAAAAAAACTGGAACACATCACTGATGATGGCACTTCGAAGTGACGAAAGTACTCGGGACCTGAACTTTGGTGGACTTATCTACGAATTCCACCCAAATATTAAAAAGTTGGCCAGAAAACTCGAAAAGATCAAAAATAAAATTGTTAAACAGGAGATGTGTCTTTTGTTTAACTCTCTCTCTCTCTCTCTCTCTCTCTCTCTCTCTCTCTCTCTCTCTCTCTATATATATATATATATATATATATATATATATATATATATATATATATATATATATATATATTTCCACCTCAGGTATCCATCGTACGTATTCGCTGGCAAGACAAAGTGTCCAACACAGACATGCTGGACCGACAAACCTGGACAGCAGGTTCACCTTCATGTGAGAATCGCCCTGCACAAGCTTGGTCATGTCAGCAGGATGGACAAAGGCCACTTCCCCCAAATAAGTACTGTATGGCAACAATTAGTTGAAGGTTCTCCATCAGTAGGGAGACTACGACAACGCTTCAAAGACGTCTGCAAGAAGGACATGAAACATGCCACATCAACACTAACACATGGGAGGTTGGTGCAGAAAACCGAGCGGCCTGGCGCCTCCTTGTCAAAAGGGCGCGAAAAGGAATGAAAAAGAGAGGAAAGAAGTCGCCACAGCAAAGAGAGCCAGAAGAAGGAGAGACAACAATAGACCCCAGCAAGCATTACTGTTTGTATGCAGTCACTGCACCAGAGATTGCCATTCAAAAATTGCGCAGATGTAGTTAATGTAAAAAGATTGGTACACTACGCCATCGTATTTAGCAGATGGATGGATGCCAACACGTGTGTGTGTGTGTGTGTGTGTGTGTGTGTGTGTGTGTGTGTGTGTGAAATATAAGTAAGAAAAAACAATGTATTTCAAAAGATATATTTATTTGTAAGGTGGTGAAGCTAACTTTAAAAATTTTGATTTTTATAAAACAATCATGAGAACATTAGGATGTGTGTGTTGTTGTTTAAAGTGAGTTAGAATTATTTTCAAATTGAACGAAAGATAAGAAAGTATTAGAATATTTCTTATCTTAATAGGAAGAAATAATGATAATGATAAAAATAATACTAATAACAACTATAAAAATAATAATAAAAATAATCACAATATATAAACTAAACAAAAAACACCAAAATAAATGAAACTGAATTAACGAAAAATAAAGTAGCAAATCAAACACAAGAAAGTAAAATAGCAACATCGTGGAAGTTGATACAATAAAAGATTCGAACGCCTTTCCCTGAATCTCACACAGAGAAAGGCATCCTCTCTATCATGCTCCACAAACTAAAGTAGAATCGACCAGTTGACCCTTCCCATGATGTACCACACAACACCACCTAAGAGAAAACAGAAACAAATAATCACTTGGTTTGAAAATCGCATTTGCGATAAACTGTTAGTTACCAAGAGCCGTTAACTTCTTGTCGCCGCTGACTTAATGGATAGAGGGAAGCTTTGTTGGTTTCTATTAGAAGCATGGAAAAGTTTTTAAAAATACGAAATAACATTAATCAGTGTTATTTAGATTATTCTGACTATTGTTCTCATCTTCATTGTTATATACACAAAGTTTCGGCCGATATACCTTTCGGCCTTCTTCGGGTGTTTCTTGTCTCTTGCCGAACGCGGGAACCTTCTCGAACTCGAGAGCCATCCTGTCGTTGCGCCATGTGTCCAACAACAGTTCGAGAAGAAGGTCGGAGAGCACATCGGCCGAAACGTTGTGTATATAACAATGAAGATGAGGAAAAGAGTCCGAATAATACAAATAATACAAAATTGTCAAGAATCATCCCAAATTTCAGAGAAATTATATTAATCAATAATAATAATTTAAAATGCTGAATATTATCTTACTTTTATTCTTACACTTTTAATATTTCGGAGAGACCTCTGTCCTTTGTCAAAAGGGCATCATGTTCAACAGAATTTTTTGACAAAGGACAGAGCCTTGTCGAAAACATTAAAAGTGTAAAATTAGAAGATAATATTCAATATTTTTTTATTGTTATTTTTCATTTTTCAATTTTCCATGCTTAAACTATAACCAACAAAGCTTCCCGCCATTTATTACATACATGTGCGTGAGTGTGTATGTGTGGGTGAGTGTATGTGTGTGTGTGTGTGTGTGTGTGTGTGTGTGTGCAAGAGTTGATATGTTTGTGAATTTTTGCGTATTTTGTATATTCAAATGTTTGCTTATGATAACAAGAACCATCGTTATCCGCGGTTTTATTTCCTATGATTTCAGTTATTCACTGCCGACCACAGAAATAAGGAAAGTATATGGTTTACGTAAGAATAAGCCAATAATCTCTAACGTAGTAACGCGCTGGCAATTCGGATATGCCAAAGAAAAGCTGTAAATAGACCCCTATCAAGGGAAAAGATGAAAGATGTATGCTGTAATTGCTAAGATCTCTGGTAAGAAAAATGTCTCATGTCACATGAGTGTGTGAAGAAACAACTTCTTGGAAAAAATCCGAGAAAATGTAAAAATATTAAGTGGAAAAGTAGATTGTTTGTGTTTATTTTCCTTTCCATGTATATTTTTCATATATATATATATATGTGTGTGTGTGTGTGTTTGTGAGTTTGTATGTATGCATAATTATATATATGTATATATGTATATATGTGTGTGTGTATCTATATAGCTATACATCTGTCGTTCGTGTGATTTTTTGTATAATTGTATGTATATGTATGTATGTGTATGTAGTTATGTATATAAATATGTATATATATACATATATATTGTATATACATGCATATATACATATATATATGCATATATGTATATATGTCTCTGAGTGTATATTTGCATGTATGTATGCTTAAGTACGTATATGTATGTATATAGATGTATTGATGTCCACCTGGGATCTTATTTGCATAGCAGTATGTATGTATATGTATGTAAATGTATGTATCTATATATATGTATGCATATTTTATATGTATACATATGTGTGTATGTATATTTCTGTATGTATATATACATATATGTATGAGTGTGTATATATATATATATATATATATATATAGATATAGATATAGATATAGATATATAGATATATTGGAGGATATGTGCTTAATTGAAGTCATACCTAATTTTTGAAAATTAATTAGTTAATAATTAATGAATTTAGGCGGGCATATATGTTCAAATGTAAGGCTAAACAAATCGAGAAAATGTCAATCCCTGAATGTACATTTCGACCTATTAGCAAGGTGGTTAGAATCTCCGCCTGTCAGCTTGGTAGTCGAGGTTTCGAGTCACACACGGAGCAGTATCCCATGTCTATAACCTTGCTGATGAGACCTAATAAGTCCAAATGTACATTCAGGTATGACTTCAATTAAGCACATATCCTTCAAAAATTGTCGGCTAAAAGCTATATCAAATAAACACAGTGTTTATTTACGTACTCTCATATATATATATATATATATATATATATATATATATATATATATATATACGTATATCTGTTCTATTGGAATCCTGGAAATTTTAAGTGTCACATCTGCGAACATTCATGGAGATTAGAAGTTGGGTTGAAAAGTCACCTGCATGCACTTGGCCGTGCAATGATGAATGTAGAGATGACAAGAAGGAGCAATATATATATATATATATATATATATATATATATATATATATCTTATTATAATGGAGATTGTGTGTTTGTCTGTCTGTAACCGAAACTATATTACTATACAAGCCACAATTCCCTTTGTTATTTACATCACATTCTCCCAGACTTTATTTTATTTAAACCTCAATTATTAATAAAATTGTTTTACATCATTAAGACTATTGACCATATCTACATACTAATAACATGCAATTGTATCTATATGTACAACACAATAGCGGTTTATAGTGTGAATGGGAAGGCTAATTTGCATATTGATATTAAAAAATTGATTTTAATAAATATATGCTTAGTATTATTGATTTCTAATCGTTTGGTTTTATCTTATTGAATATGAGCAAAAATCTCGATGAAAATCTAAAAAGAATCCCATTAACAAGAACAAATAACTGTTATTTTATTCTTTACTTCCTATTTTAACTAAATAGTTAATTAAGAAAATTTACCAATAAAAGACGGGAGTAATGGAAAATGATGGAAGAGTTAGTTTCAAAGTTGTTCTATTTTTCAATCATACCCCCTCTGTTCCAATTTTTTCCGCATTCTTATTCAGTTTCATTAGCCTTTCTAATTTAATGTGATATTTTATTATATTAAAACTTAAATACTTGCACCCGGAGGGTGCATATATTTGCTAGTATACATGTATATATATTATATATATATATATATATATATAATATATATATATAAGGTGTGTTATAAAAGTATCGATATTGAAGCTATATTTACCAAGATAGAAATAAACAATGAATGGAACGTTGATTATTTTCAGAATACATGGTGTGTCATAAAAGTGCCGAATTTGAATCCGTATTTACGAAGATGAAATGTATGGAACGTTAATTTTTTAAGAATACAAAAATTACAAAAATCTCGATACTTTTTGTCAGACTTTATATATATATATATATATATATATATATATATATAATATATATAGAGAGAGAGAGAGAGAGAGAGAGATAGGTAGGTAGATTGATAGATATAAAGGTGATTAATATAAAAGAAATTGGTTTTGGACTTGGTCAATTCCATATGTTTATTAAATACGATATATATATTATATATATATATATATATATATATATATTTATTTTACAAAGTTTTCACAGATCAATGTTCATTATAAACAGCGACCCAGGTTTCATGCTAAAGGGCAATCATCAGGCTGTTGAGCAATCCCATGGTGTTTGTTGAAGTTCTTTACTCAATGTCACATTTTGGACTGTATATAACGTCGGTTAGTTCTGCGGACGCTATTATAGTTCGGATTTACTAAAAATAAATTTTTTTCAAAATTTTTAGTAAATCCTAACTATAATAGCGTCCGCGGAACTAACCGACGTTATATACAGTCCAAAATGTGACATTGAGTAAAGAACTTCAACAAACACCATGGGATCTTGCTCAACAGCCTGATGATTGCCCTTTAGCATGAAACCTGGGTCGCTGTTTATAATGAACATTGATCTGTGAAAACTTTGTAAAATAAATAAATATTAGCTCTTACAATTTGTGATTGAGCACTGTATTTTCTTTGTTTCATCACAAAAAAAAATTTGTTTTTACACACATATATATATACAATTAATCGTAAAAAATTCCTTTACTAAAAGTCTTTTGAATTCCAACCGTCACATTTCTTAACCCCATCCCCTTCCGTTTAAATTGTTTCGTCTTGTTGCCAACATCTCAAAAATTCGCTACATTTGTTGACAAAAGATATACATGGAACATGACCGACATATATATGGCGCGAAATGCCCACGTTGGTGAATATTGTAACGTCTTTCGTTTTTTGCAGTATTAAGGTTTTTTTTTGTTTTGTAAACTCATTTTGACTTTCCTCTCCGACCCAAACAACTACGGGAGTGAATGAGCTCTGATGATGATTTTTGTAAAATCGAAATATTGATCAGTATCAGCTATGATTATATTATAAATTGTTTTCTTCTTTAACAGCATTGTGTGATATTTTCATTCCACCTTTTCTTACTCACATATATATATATATATATATATATATATATATATATATAATCTACAGTACTTCTTTCTTTTCTAAAACCACTCTGAGATTCTGGCAGGGCATTTTCAGCAATATGATCAAGAAGTCTGGAGAGTAGAATCCTGGTGAGAACCTTACCCGAGGTTGCAAGGGGAGAGATGCCTCTGTTGTTGCCACACACATCCCTGTCGCCTTTTCTCTTGACTATGCTAACAATATCTGTACATTCCCCCTGCAATGTGTGTGACTGAATTTGCAAGTCCATTATGACGCTGATTAACGCACTATTAATCAACACCTGATATGAGCTCTATTAATCAACTGTCATAGTTATTTGACACTACGAGACAAAGAATGTATTCTAATACGTCATACTGACATGAGGCAACGTGAAGGCTTTCAGATTTGAAACAATGAAAATGTCAAAATAAAGAAAGAAAATTCTCACAAACATTTACCGAAAGCAATTAAATTTTCACTTTGAAAATCGCGGAGAAATGTTTATAGAAAAAAACTGAAAATTTGAAAATGAAACATCAGAATAAGAACAGAAACTAAAATATAAATTAGGATTGAATAAAGACAAATAAACGAAAACAATGCAAGTTTTATTCTTATTCTCTAACACTGAACACCTGGCTTAAATCTAGTCATTCTAGACTTCTAGTGCAAGGAGTTCGATCCGGACTGGCTTTTTTCATCGTATCTCTGTGTCAAATTAAGCCGTATGTGTGAATAAAAATGTATATAGATAGATATGAAAATAGATGGAAATTAATCCGACAGTATGAATTTAACATTTAAAAAAAAAAAACAAATGATGTTTATAATTGCTGACAGAAATCTGTTTCGACCGTTTTAATAGAACGGTCATCATCAAGAGCAACATATGAGAGAAAGACGGGATAAATAACCGTTAGAAGAAAGGGTACAAACAAAACGCTATTATTCAATGCTGGAATTTTTAAAAATGCGTGTTCTGTGTTAAAAATAAAATAAATTTTATTTTTTTAAATCTTGATGATGACCGATCTATTAAAACGGTCGAAACAGATTTCTGCCAGCAATTATAAACATCATTTGTTTTTTCAAAAATGTTAAATTCATAGATAGATATATAGTTATTTGTTGGTTGGTTGGTTGGTTGGTTGGATTTTACGGCATGTAAACACTTGTTGAATTATTTTAAGCAGAAGACGTTTTGTTTTATTAAATATTAATGGGTATTCAAAAACATTTAATCTTAATTTTTTAAACCAATTTTTTTAAACTTATTTTTTATATTTAACCCATAAATGTGACCCTAACGAGTATTACCACTCCGGGTCTGAATGGACTTGAGAGTAATGGCGATGAAGGGGTTCTTCACACGCCCCAGAGCCTTACTGAATTGGAACTTCACCATTAGATGCAGTTTGAAATCATACCCAGGACACTAAGACCTTCAACTACCGCCTTCTAGCACATATATGATAAAAAGGGTTGGGGGTTTTCATTACGGCAAAGAGTTTGAGACAATCATATAGGTACTAGGGCTTGACGTGACCAGATAATCCGTTTATCCCATGTAAGGGCTAAAGTAGAGTGTTGCATGTCATGAAACTGCTCAGCCACCAAGAATCCGCCTTTAAGCATCACGGGTCACCATCCATGGCCAACAGGTGGCGCCATTGGGAAGATTTTACCCTTCTGAAGAGGTGCAGTCGGTATATTCTTCTGCTCCAGCCGACAGGGCGGGTAGTTATTCGTTATGTACACTTAGACTAATAACATAACAACGGTTGCATATATAATATGTATGAGGTTATGGATATATGAATATATGAATATATATATATGTACTGAGGAGACAGATAGTGGTATCCACGGGGAGGCACGGGGTATAATGGTTATCGTTGTAGGAAAATGGAATCGGTGATACTGTTATATATTGTACAAAGGGAAATATGAATTCCAGGTTTTATTAAACAAAGAAGTTTTAACACCTGCCCGTTATCAGATCAAGAGATAAAAATACGTGAGAGTAGCTATGAATATAAAAGAACCGAGGGCTCGAGACAGGTCAGTCGTCAGAGTCCCGGAGGCAGTCACGCGGAGAGAGAGTGAGGTGATCGGGGCAGTAGTCGGCCGAGCGGGACCTCGTGTAGTTGGTGTCGGAAAAGCTAGCGTTAATATTTACCAACTGAAAAAGCTTGTCGCCCAGAAATTTAATTGAAGGACCGAAGGTGTAAAGACTGAATATATTAATTAAACTGACCCTCTCTCTCGAAGTTAAGAAGCTTGAATTTATTTCAATAAACTTCTGGAGGATAACTTTGGTGTTATTGTCATCTCTTACAACGAAGATAAAACTATTGCAATTTAGTACAGTGACGACGCGCTATGCAACAATACGAGGTCAAATCCTGGAAGAGTCTGCTTGCATTTAACAGAGCACTAATACCCTGGGGAAGTTATGCATCCAATTATTCTCCCTCCAACTATGGGTATGAACTTGGACTCTTAAACCTTGGTTAGGCAACAAGGCTAGGAGAAGGAAAACTCCGAATTCAAACCTGTCAAACTCCACTTAGGAAATTGACAATGTATCGCATCCTACTCGTGCGGGGAGTTGGTAAATACGCAGAGAATAGATAGATAGATAGATAGATAGATAGATAGAAACTGAGATAAATACATTAGCGAATAGGTTCGAATAGACTGATATACATATATAGATACGAACAGAACAGACTGAGGTAGATTGATAAATAGATAGATACGAATAGACTGTCATAGTAATAACATAACAAAATGAGTATATATGATATGGATCTGATTGTGTGTATATGAATATGTAAATAAAGAGGAGATAAATAGATAGATAGATAGAAAGATATGAGCAAACATAGACAGATAGATAGATAGATAGATAGATAGATACGACCTGACATAGATAGATAGATAGATAAATATTCATTATGTGTTATAATAGTAATATTTTAAATACACGTAATTTCGCTTAAGTGCATACTCTTTCTCTCTTTCTTCCCCCTCTCTCTCCCCCTCTCTCTCTCCATCTATCTATCTTTATTTCTATCTCTTTCTCATACACGCACTCACAAACGTACACACACACACACACACACACACACACACATATGTCTGTGCATACATATGTATGAACAGAGCCGCATATATAAATATTAATGTTATATACCTAACTAATTAGACTGATAAATCTGTTAGTTTCTAAGACATATGGCGACAAGAGAAAAATATATTTATTCAGACTGAATTATTAACTGATGGATTTTTTTATTAATACTTTTTAAATCCAATAAATTGGGTGGCCGGCTTAACGATAAATTGAAGAGAAAGTTGTACTGTAACTAAAAGACATTCACAAAAACACATACCCACATAGACACGGTCGGTTGGAGAGACTTCCTCCGATCAATCAGCTGGTTAAGTGAAGCCCTAGCACCTTGTGACAGAGAACACGAGGTGGGTGGCGAATGTCAAGGCCTGCCGTATTCTCGAGGGAAGCGGGCTAGGCTTTGCCTGACATGTAGGACTGTAGAATCGAACCCGCTTCCTTCAGAATGCGAACGGGCGACACATTGGCACGGATGCAAGCGCCAGGTGCCCGGATGATAGCTATGAGGATTCCAGCGGCCGGGATTGGCTCGACAATCTCGTGTGTGGGGCGCAGACACTAGGGTGTTAAGGAGAAACTAGTATAAGTAGAAGTGGGGTGACGACAGGAGCCGAGTTGCGATTTTGAGTTGCTGAAGATTTTACGACGACGGATTTTTCAGCTGATGAAGATTTTTGAGTTGCTAAAGATTTTTTGACGGCGACGACATTGTTGCGCCCCCCCCCCCGCTTTCAACAAGTCGAATATTTATTTTCTCCCCTCTATTTTGTTTTCATTCTAGGCACCTATTTAATTACCCAAATCCTATTGCCCTTATGGCAAATCCCAACCCTTTTTATCATATATGTGCTTGAAGACGTTGGATATTATTTATTGTTCTGGGTATGACATGATGGTGAAGTTCTAGTTCTAAGGCTCTGGTGGGGGGCGTAGGGAATTGCGTTCATTGTACGTTTATATGTACATTTTTGTGTTGTTGATTTCTGATTTTCTTTTAATATGGTCCTATCAAGAACGAATAGTTTTTAAACTGATCTATTTTACTCAAAGAAGGGACTATCAGGTACTACCACTCCGAATCAAAGTTGACCTGGGAATAATGACAATGAACGGGTTACTCAACACTCCCCATGTATTTAGCCAACCCCTCCGCACGAGCAGGGTGCGACACAAGGCTAATTCTAAGCAAAGTTTAACAGATTTAATTCCGTTTTTTTCCCTCTCCTAGACCGGTTGATATACTAAGGTTAAATAGCCCAGTCTGACCAACTATTTATCCATAGCTGAAGGGAAAATAGTTGGATTCATAGCTTTCCTAAGGATATTAAAGCTATGTGAAAATGCAAATAGTCTCGTTCAGGATTTGAACTCGGTTGACCGTATCCATTTTTTTACGACGATAACCATTACACAATAAACACCTCACCTAATCCATCATTGATGGAGGGTCTTACAGTAGGTGTATCCTAAGCTTTGTGAGTGCTGTTTTTACTTCAATGAGAATTTTAGAAAAAATTAGTTTCAAGGAGTATTGAAGTAATAAACAAAAATACAGAGAGACAGGTGGACACATGGCGTAACGGATATAATGTTAATACAGTTTATAAAGTAACAATCATCTGGAGGTTGCAGGTTCAATCCTGACTGTCAACGTGTCTAGGGTTATTTTATGCCTAGACTTTAGGGAATCGCCGTTCATATATACATTTTATGTAGTTGCTTCTTTTTTTAAATTGGGGGGGGTCTTTTTTTTGCACACGGTACTATCGAATACGAATCATATCTATTTGATCCATAGATGAAAGCCTAATAGATATTAACACTTCGGATCAGAGTGGATCTGGGAGTAATGTCAATGTAGGAGTACTCCACAATCCCCGGACCTCCTGAACTGAATATATTTTAGTTATACCAATGACCCCCCTTTTTGGAGTGTCTTGCCTCTCTGTAGAGGATGCATTCCATGTATTTTAAGCCCCGCCGACAGGAATGGCTGACTTCGGTGTTAAAATAAGTAAATTATTTTCTAACACCTCAACAGACATGAAACTAGTATATATTCCTGTACACATACATCATTGCTTAAATGGTTACCTGTATTTAGTCACATGACGAGTAGCCTTTTTTTTTCTTTTTTTTTTTTTTTTTTTTTGTCTGTCTGTTTAAATATTTAATTGTTTCCATTTGTTTGTAGCTAAGATTTGCCAACAGAAACAGACACAATAATAGTTGTTCAACATTTTCTTAAGAGATTTCTTAACAAAGTTTTGTTTCAATGATGCACACTCTTTCTTTCTTTCTCTTTACCTTATTTTTTCTTTCTTTCTTTCTTTCTTTTTTCTTTCTTTCTTTATTTATCTATTTATTTATTCATTTCATTTCTTGCCGTTTCGCCTATTTTCTTTTCTTGTTTTTCTGTTTACTCTATTTGCTGTCTTCCTTTCTCTCGTTCTTTCATTTCATTTCTTTCTTTCTTTTTTCCCCTTTTTTTCTTTCTTTCTTTCTTTCTTTCTTTTCGTTTCCCGAATAGTCTTTTTCTTTTTCTTTTTCTTTCCTCGGTTTTCTTTCTTTCTTTCTTTTCTTTCTTTCTTTCTTTTCTTTTATTTTCTTTTCTCCCCGTTTATCGAATTTTCTTTCTTCCTTTGTGTTCTCTCAATTCCCTATATTTCTTTCTTTCTTTTTTTTCTCAATTCCCTATCTTTCTTTCTTTCTTTCTTTCTTTCTTCTCAATTTCCTATCTTTCTTTCTTTTCTTTTTCTGCTTCCCCAATTTTCTTTCTTTAACTCATACTACATTCATAGATATGCATACACATACACATATATAAATATAAATATAGGTACTATATATGCACATAAATTCATAGAAAAACATACGCACGTATCCAAATACACTTATACATACATACATAGATAAATACGTGCATATCAACCATTTCGAATTCGAGAATGGTTATCACATAATATAATTTTGTCAAAGAATAATTAATCATGGTATAAAAAGCTTCTTAAAATTTGGCACACATCCGATTTCTTCCTGAAATGAAACCGCTGTTATACAACACCGATGTATTTTAGTACGCCCTTTATATCCCCCACCCCCCACTTGATTGAATTTGCATTCTTTTCCACTCGTGTGACAGATGTTGTAAGTTTAACTAATTGATAAAGCACCTGTTTAATGACTGCGTAAATGATTTGTCTTCCAATTTTTACTCGGGCAGACCTTACCACAAACATGAAGTTTGTTCTCGGTGATCACCTTTCAGAGGAGAATAATTAAATTCGAGGTCTTTACTGGCATTTCTTTTAAATTCTTCATTTTTAATTCTAGTTTTATGTTAGCGTTTATTAACAGTGGTGGAAACTGTTTTAAGTAAAACAGTACCCATTAAGTCGTAGTTAGAGTAATAACTTTTAAAGTAAAACTTATTTTTAACACAACTGGTACATACATACATAATATTAAGATATTTTCCAAGAATTAGGTAAAACTATAAAACCTTAGAAAAACTATTAGAATCTGCTGCTATGTCATTGAAATGGAATTTCGAATTGAAAAAGCTTGTAATGAAAAACGGAAAAAGAGAAACAATAAAAGGAATAGAACTACACTATGCGAAAAACATCAAGACAATTGGAGAATAAGAAAACAACAAATACCTGAGAATAAGAGAAGTGGACACCATCAAGAAAATTGATATATATAAGTAAATTTTAAGTGATCTTTTAATATAGGATGCAAAAGATAAGTCATTTGACCAAACCGAGGTCACGTGATTGAATATTGTACCAAATGAGAAAGTAAGTGTTTAGCTTCATGGTGACATGGCTGCCATCTATAAATCATGTATGCCATTGCATGGTATCATTTTGTAAAAGAGTCATCATGTTACATAATCTATGCGGTTGCATAAGATTATTGTCAATCCCCTGTATTTCTAAAGGGATGGCCCTTTTCATATCACGGGCGGGACTTTCCATGGAATAGTACAGATAGCCCGCGAAATATGTGAAGTCACGTGGGACCTGGTTGGATCCTCAGTTTTCAGTTGGACGTCGGGCAGAGAGGATGTCTTGCCTTAAACTGGAACTCACACTGCATACGCGCGCTATGTTAGTCAGATGTTAGTTACATGAAATGTTTAGTTAAGGAAATAAAAGTTTAAGAAAATTAACACGGTCTTGTGATTAATGAATGTCTTGGTAACAAGACCGATGAAGAAGAAATGAGACGAAGAGATGTTAGAAGAGACCTAGAAGAACTTAAGATAGAAAAGACGTCAGAAGAAGAATAGAAGAATAGAAGTAAGTAAAGAAGTAACGAAGAGTATAGAACAGTCAGTTTAACACTGTAAACGAGTGGTCGCAGGGTGCGAATAGATGTTTCTAAAGCCATCGACAGGAAGAGAGACGAGTCGACAAAGTTCAAAATCATGTCCTGTAGGCTAAACGTAATTATGTATGCTTTATACTGGCACCCTGACATGAAAACATTAATTAAGAAAAGAATTCCGAAATCACTAGTCTCCATCCACCGTCTAAAGGGTCGCGAGAAGTTGTGAGGAATACCGTCTATACGGCGGCATTCCTCACAAAAGGAAGTGAGGATGCTCGGAGAACTCCAATAAAAAATGTTTATTTGAGTTTTTTATTCGGCCTCTTTTGAAACTAATGCAGAGGTTTAAGACCCCCACTTCCAATTACACGTCTGCAGAGGTGCAGTCGGTATATTCTAATGCCGCAGGTGACAGGGCTATGTAGACTGGAGATAAAATCCTATTAAAACAAAGAAAGACCCGCGAATTTAACACACACATTGTGTTCCTTTCCCTTCTACGTATTTCGACGGTCTCAGAAACTGAAAGAAGAAATTCTTTCATTTGGGTGGGTTATGATTTTGCGTTTCCCCTCACCAATCAGACGATCCCCATCATTAACGTAGCAGTTGTCGATGTCTATGCTACATTAATCATGCCATCAACGGATGTGAATTTTTTTAAAGTCGGGGGGGGGGGGGTAAAATCTCTGGCACAAATTTTGCACAAATTTCTTCTTATGGGAAAACTGATGTTACCCAACTTTTATGTATTTTAATCTGCTTTTTAAGCTCTCCCACTTAATAAATGGCTAACGTATACATACATCCTTACATGAACACATACATGCACATATATATGTACATACACACTTATATAGCACACACACAACACACACATGCGTATTAATAGAAATACTGAAATATTTTGAAATATAAATGCTTGCTAAGATGGATGGATAGGTGAAAGGAAAAACCAATATTTTCTAAAAATAAATTTTATTCACAATTTGCACAAAACTTAAGACACTGAGAACAACCACACAACAAGTGGAGTACCCCTTTATTGCCATTACTCCCAAGTTCTCTCTGACCCAGAATGACAGTACCTCTGAGGATCCATCTATGGGTTAGATAGAAAAAAGGTTTTTTTTAAATGTGTTTAAAAAATTGAGTTTTAAAAAAGATTGAACACCCATCAAGAATGAATAAAACAAAACGTCTTCAGTATAAAATAACCCATAAAGAGTTGACATGCTGTAAAATCCAACCAACCACACCCCACTGTTGATTGTCTTATTCAATGAGTTTTTCGATCCTTTCACTACTTTTATTATGTTGTTATAAACCTTTAAAAGTTTAGTCCGAGCAGTTTGTAAATCTGCCCAAGATGAATTGCAACACAATGAATGTTTACCAAAATAACATTGAGTGGATCAAGTTAAAATAGACTGTTGAACTTTAATAAGATATACTCATCTTAATAGATCTTCAGTCTCCCCCCCCCCGGAAACCCTTGGAAGTTGTTTGACGCACCTGCAGTTCTGGTTGTAATTCCATGAGGCATTCTTGGGGGTTTGGAAGGAAAGAAAAGAGGAAGGAAGAGAAAAGAAGGGAGTAAATGAATGAATGGTGGAAGGGAGAGAAGGAAGATAATGGATGAAAGTGAAAAGAAATGAAGGAGTTCAAAAAGACGGTGGGTGAAGGGGGAAGGGAAGGAAAGAAGGAAGAAAATGAATGAATGGTGGAAGGAAGAGAAGGAAGATAATGAATGAAAGTGAAAGAAATGAAGGAGTTCAAAAAGACGGTGGGTGAAGGGGGAAGGGAAGGAAAGAAGGAAGAAAATGAATGAATGGTGGAAGGAAGAGAAGGAAGATAATGAATGAAAGTGAAAAGAAATGAAGGAGTTCAAAAAGACGGTGGGTGAAGAAAATGAATGAATGGTGGAAGGAAGAGAAGGAAGATAATGAATGAAAGTGAAAAGAAATGAAGGAGTTCAAAAAGACGGTGGGTGAAGGGGGAAGGGAAGGAAAGAAGGAAGAAAATGAATGAATGGTGGAAGGAAGAGAAGGAAGATAATGAATGAAAGTGAAAAGAAATGAAGGAGTTCAAAAGACGGTGGGTGAAGGGGAAGGGAAGGAAAGAAGGAAGAAAATGAATGAATGGTGGAAGGAAGAGAAGGAAGATAATGAATGAAAGTGAAAAGAAATGAAGGAGTTCAAAAAGACGGTGGGTGAAGGGGGAAGGGAAGGAAAGAAGGAAGAAAATGAATGAATGGTGGAAGGCGGAGAAAAAAGTGTTTGTTTAGACTAATAACCTCAGCAAAAATGAAATAAAAGTTCTCCAGTTTGAATTGAATAATTAAGCAGACCATTGGATGATACATGCATTCACGAAATCCATGTGATGTCCATCCCAAATTAAGAACAATTCATTACAACCATCACTACAATTGGCAACTAAAATAAAAGAATATCGACTATATAACCGAATATGGGCGTTGGACACGTTGAGGTGTTGTAAGATCATTGATTGGTTGATTGGTTGGGTTTTACGGCATGTTAACCCTAGAGTCATTTTATGCCATAGACATTTTTGTTTTATTGATTCTTGTTGGGTATTCAATTTTTAAACTCATTTTCATCTATTTAACTAATAGTTGAGATCCTACAGTTACTACCACTCGGGGTCAGAGTGTACCTGGGAGTGACGACAATGAAGGGATACTCCACATTCCTCAGTGCTTCAGAATTGGAACCTCACCACTATATTTAGTTTAGTGTTATATCCAGAACACTAAGACCTTCACCCTCCGCCTTCTAGCACATATATAATACAAAAGAGTTAGGGTATGACATAAGAGCTATACCTTAGAGAAAATCATATAGGTGCTAGGGCTTGACGGGACCAGCCGATTGATCGTAGAGGGCCTTTCCAACCGACCGTCTAGCCCAAGTAAGAGCGAAAGTGGAATGTTGCATGTCATGGACTACTCAGCAAACAGAATTCCGTCCTTAAGCATCACGGTTCGCCACCCACAGCTAACATGAGGTCACATTCAGGAAGAGAGTCTCTCTTACCTCTCTGAAGAGGCAAAGTCGGTGCATTAAGTCAACTGACCGGTTGTCCGAATACAGTGATGGAAAGAGATAAAAGAAAGAAAGCAGAAAGAAAGATACTTATGGACATAATAAAAATAGAAACTATTCCAAATTGAATCTCATAAATAAATAAGTATTCACTGATTAGAACATTTCATTAGACACTAAAAATGTCTACAGTTCAATGTTGAGAAACTCTAATTTTAGAATTTCTAGGAAAATGGCCAAATGATAATTATTACAAAACCATCAAGGAAAACTTTTGCTCAAAGTTTTATCGGATACAAAAGAATGTATTTAATTATCTAAGTTTCCATAGTTTCTAGTTAGGAAAAGGGTAGAAAGAATTATTCCCAATATAAGACTAATTTTAAATACAATGGGCCGATGTGTTAGAAGAAAGAAAGAAAGAAAGAAAACGAATAAATAGAAATACAATGATCTAATTTGAAAGAAAGAAAGGCAAAGTATTTTTTAATGAAATGGGCCAATGGCAAAGAAGAAAGAAAGAAAGAAAGAAAGAAAGAAAGAAAGAAAGAAAAAGAAAGAATGACAAAAACTAATCACATATTTTTTAAAATCAATTGGCCGATGTAAAAGGAATAGATTAATAAAGAAATAAAGAGATAAAGAAAGAAAGTAAGAAAGAAAGAAAAGGAATAATAGGAAAAAATACAATGAGCCAATCTGAAAGAAAGAAAGATAGAAAGAAAAACAAAAAATTAGATATAGTACTTAAAAGTACAATGATCTGATGGTAAGAAGAAAAAATAAAAACGAAAGAAAAAAAGAAAGTAAGAACGAACGAAGACGAACCAGACATAGTATCTAAAAATACAATGATCTGATTGTAAGAAAGAAAGAAAGAAAGAAAGAAAGAAAGAAAGAACGGAAGAAAACGAATCAGATATAGTATTTAAAAAATACAATGATCTGATGGTAAGAAGAGAGAGAAAAAAATGAATGATAGGAAAAAATGGGTCAATTTGAAAGAAAGAAAAAAAAGAAAGAAAGAATGTAACCAGTAAGCTTTAAAAAAACAAATTTTGTTGAGATCCCTTGAAATCAGATGCTTCTAAAACAAACAGGCCAGCATAAAATCTAAGAGAATTTCCAATTTTAACCGTAAACTTATCTTCAGTGTCTGTCCAATTCCATCTTTTCCAAAGACAACAAGAATTCTTATCTTTCTGTTCTATATTCGACTTCTATCCTATCTAACAATTTTGGCAAATACCTTTTTAAAAATTCATCTTTTTCTACTTATTTCAACACCCTGTCCGTGAAGCTTAGAATTCGCTGCTAAGAAATAATACACACTCCAAAGAAGGTTGGTTGGTTGGTTGGCTGGTTGGTTGGATTTTACGGGTTATTTTATGTCTGAGGTTTTTTTGTTTTATTCATTTTTTATATATATAAACGTTGCTCGTGCGAAGGGGTTGTATAAATGCCTATCGATGGGACCCTAACAGGTATTACTAAACCGGGTCAAAGTGGACCTGGGAGTAATGACAATAGAAGAGGACATCACATTCATTAAGAACTTAAGACCGGGAGACTCCGGCTAGCTGCTTCATCAATAGTTTCGTATGCCCGTTGTTTATCAAAGACCTACGGAATTCGAATTGATACAACTGCGCCGGAGTTTCCTTGTTGGGTTGATCGGCTATTAGTCGGAACAAACTGCCGAGTGTTGGCAACCCAAAAAGACAAGGAAGACTCTACGTAAAAAATAACAATTATTTATTGAAACACAATTGTGCAACAATGATACATAACATAGAGAATTCCGTATCCACGGAACTGGGTATTGATTCAACTTCGTTGCAGATTCCTCGTTGGGTTGGTTGGTTGGTTGGGTTGGTTGGCAGTTAATCGGAACAAACCGCCGAGTGTTCGCAACTCAAAAAAACAAGAAAAACTCCGTAAAAAATAACAATTATTCCTTGAAACACAATTGTGTAACAATAATACATAACAGAGAGAATACACCTTTGAGGGAGAAGAGGCAATAATTATTTAGTGAGTTATTTAGTAGGTTAGTGTCAGACAAACGACGCACCCTTTTTTTTGGGGGGAATGGGTCTTACCCCCCCCCCTGCAAGGAATATAGTCAGTGTATTTTAAGCCTATTTTTGTGTGGTTCTGTAGTTGTTAATGTTTATAATGTTTGCTTTTTAATTGTCTTTATATATTTTGGCACAAGCACCGAAATTTCCAGTTATTAGCAATTTCCCGAGTTATGAGTGAATGAAATAAGCAAAGAAAAAAAAAGAAGAATATTCCAAAGATAGAATCGTATTTGTGGCACCAACGTCATGCCAATAATCGAAGAAATCTCAAGTGGCTTTTCGCATTCGACCATTAATGTTGTATTCCATTGCCAACGTGGACGATTGAATGTCATCAAATCTTCTCGGATTTCCAATGGCTCCGTTTCTTCCTTAGATATCCAAGTCTTCCACTCCATTTGCTATAATATAATCGCTGATTAACCATTTCATGACCCATCAAATGTTTAGATTATACTACCGAGAATTTTTGTTTTTGGTGGTGCTGTTGCTGCTGTTTTTGCTTTTGTTTTTGTTTTTTTTTTTGTTTTTTTTTGTTCTTTTTTAGCGGGGGGGGGGGCTTTTGTTTTTGTTTTTTTTGTTTCTTTTTGTTGTTGTCCGTGTTTTGTTGATTTTTTTTGGTGGGGAGGGGGCGTTTTGTTTGTTGTTTTGCTGCTGTTAGGTTTGCTTTTATTTTTTTTTTGTTTGTTTTTTGTTGTTTGACGTTGTTGTTGTTTTGTTTTTTTTTTTGTTTTTTTCTGCTGCTGGTGTTATCATTTGCTTTTGTTTTATTTTGTCTTTTAGGGTTTTTGTTTTGCTTGTTGTTGTTGTTGTTGTTGTTGTTGTTGTTGTTGTTGTGTTGTTGTTGTTCAGGGGGGGTTCTCGTTTTCTTTTACTGCTGTCAGTGGGTTAATATTATAAATACGATCCTTTTGCATTTCACTAGAACATCATGATATTTATCTATTTCAACATTTTCTTTCAAGACACATTGAAAACACCGGTTCCTGTTAGATCACCGAAGCAACAGCAGCGATTAGCCTATTCAATACTTAGGTGTGACGAAGCAATAGCAGGTACTGTAAGAAACCGAATATCAAAATTACTTGATTCGCCATTAAATGACTCGAAAAAGATACAGCGTATTCTAAGCGTATTTTTATATCACACAAGAATCCCCTGAAGCATCTGTATTAACTAGTCAATAGGTTTTCTTTTCTTTGTTTACGATAACTACTATTAACTTGAAACATGGATGTACTTCACCTCAGTTACGGACAGAGTGTGGCATAAGGTCAGTTTTAAGCGAGTACAGCTGGTTGAATTCAGAATTTTCCTTCTGCTTGACAGGTTTCCTAACCAAGCCTAAATAGTCCAGTCTGCCCTACTATTTACCCATAGGTGGGGGACAACAGATGAATTCTTACGTTTCCCAAGGGAATAGCGTAAAATGAAACCCAAACAACCTCGTCAGGATTTGAACCCTGATCGTTGATTCCATTTTATACGACGTTAATCGTTACACTAAGCGCACAAAAATAAAACAATAGATTTAAATAATTTAATCTAGTATGTTTAAGGTAAATTTTATGAAGTCAGAATGTTTAGCTATTAAATAAAACATTTTCCGTCTTCTCTGTTATTAATCTATTTATTGCTAAATAATAATTAAAAGATCACAAAGCTAACGGAGTTTTTTTTTATATTTGAAGGAAATAAAACAAAATTTGAGAACTTATCTATTTTTCATTTATTATTTAATTTCAGTTTCCTCGATTTCAACAATCTTAACCAAGAAAAATCCTGCTCTTTTGGCAAAACACCCAGCCGTGTCCTGGGTATGACGTTAAACTGCATCTTGTGAAGTTCCAATTCTAGAACTCTGGGGAGTGTGCAGCACCCCTTTATTGCCATTATTTCGAAGTCCACTCTGAACCGGAGTGGTAGAACCTGTTAGAGATCCATATATGGCTTAAATAGAACAAAATGAGTTCTAAAAAAATTGTTTAAAAAAAATTGAGTTTTAAAAGAATTAAGCTGGAATAAAACAAAACGTCTTCGGCATAAAATAATCCAATGGGTTGACATGCCGTAAAATCCAACCAACCAACCAACCAAGATCAATCAGGAAAATTGTTTTATATTTTACAGTAAATGAATTCAGCGAAACGGGATCGAATTTCGTTGGAAGCTATGGGTCAAAAAGTTTTTAATTGTGGTTTAAAAATTGTGTTTTAAAAAATGAGTTTTAAAAAATTGGATACACGACAAAATTTAATAAAACAAAACGTCTTCCGTATAAAATGACCCAAGGGTTGACATGCCCTAAACCCAACCAACCAACCAGCGAACCAACCAACCAAGAAATATCCCAGACTGTACATTTGGGTGTCAGAATACTCGAGTAATTCGAACTGTTTCTCTTGTTGTTGTTTTATTAGTAAACTTCAATCTTCCTCATCTGTTTAGAAGTTTCTTAAGCTTGTCTTAACCTGACACAAGACAACGTAATGAAGAGTCCCATGAGAATCGAACTCATTATACTGGCCTATTAGTTGCCTGACTCATTTGCCAAAAGTCGCTCTGAAACTGGCACCTCTTCTTTAAGTATATTATACTTATCGGGGGAACCGAAGTATATTGAAAAAGTCACGAGATGAACACATGAGATAATTTTCTTATCGCATAAACGAAATACTGACGATACTAGTTTTCTACTATGGAAGCTAATATTGGTAGTTTTTTTTTTACTGTGTTTTAGTCTTATTTTATAATGTTTTTGTGGTGTTCGTTCATTTAGGGTTTTTATCAATTACGACACAGGAACACGTCTGTTAGGTTTAACCATTTATTACAAAGTCAATCAACAATTGAAACAAGGACAGACAACTTGTGTTGCTCGGATGTAACAATATCAGGGATGTGTGCTCTTGAATTTTCTTGATCGTTTCACTTTAGTTTTGTTTTGTTTTTGTTCTTTTTGGGTTTTGTTTTGTTTTTGTTTTTTGTATTTTGTTGGGTTTTTTTGTTAGTAAATTGTTATAGCTTAAGAATAAGAGGTTAAATCGAACTTAACGGACCTAAATTCCACCATCGTATGTCACCCCACCGAAAGAAAAAAAAATCAGGAAATTAACGGAATTTAATGAAATTTTCAGTGTTGATATATTAATGAATAAAAGAATAATGCACCAGTTTTTTTTATTTAAAAATGTTTACATATTTCAGGTGAGTTAACTTTGAACCACGTATCTTTGAGAATCTGTGTTACGCCTCAAAGATGTGTGGTTCAAAGTTAACTGTCCTGAAAAATGTAAAAGTTTTAAATAAAATAACTGGCGTATTATATCTTTTATTCATTAATATATTCATTAATTTCGGTGGGGTGACATACGATGGTGAAATTTAGGTCCGTTAAGTTCGATTTAACCGAATAAGATCATTAAGCAATAAATGGGTTTGAAAAATGCTTTAATGTGAGTCAACTCTATCATTAAGAATTTCATTGAAAGTGTTACTTTTTCAGAACATTTTGTTATACACTGGAGAAACATATTAAAGGAAGTTTGTGCTGACATTTTTAAAAAAACTCTGTAATTGGTAGGTCTGGTATGATTGTAGATTGACGAAAGCTTTTTTGTAAGGCGAAATATAATAGGTGTAGATTGACCAAACAACAATAGGTTTTCGTGCCGAGAAACAAGACAAAATAAAAGCAATTTGGAATTCAAGCTAGATTCTTATATCTATGAATTCTTGAGGCGAGTAATCAACAAAGAAAGTAACATGTGGGGATTAAAATAAAATGAAAAATAAAATTAGAATTAAAAAACTCCCATGGGGCCTTTACCGGAAGAACCCTCGGCGCATGTCCGACAAAAAAGACGGTCCCTCGACCCCAAAAGAATCTCTCGGGATTTTGAGTCAGGCCTTAACTGGGTTTAGTCGTACCTACTAGCCAGACGGACATTCCCTTGCTACAGACGACGATGACCTGGTCAATAAAGCCTAAGTCATAAAGCCACCTTCTGCCTTTGTCTCTTTCCTTTTCGTTCTTTTTCGTTCTTTAAATTCCATTTCAGTTTATCAGCCCACAAGATGGAAGAACCAGCTTTATTGGAGATAAGATACAAGTACGAACGAACTAAACCTTCCCCATAAACACTTTCAATGAAATTCTTAATAATATATATATATACCAACCCCTCCGCACGAGCAGGATGTGACACAAGGTCAATTTCTTAAGCGGAGTTCAACAGGTTTTGAATTCAGAGTTTTCCTTCTCCTAGACCGGTTGCCTAACCAAGGTTAAAGAGCCCAGTCTGCTCTACTATTTACCCATAGCTGGAGGGAGATTAGGATTCATACCTTTCCCAAGGGTATTAGCGCTAAGTGAAATGCAATTACCACGTCCAGGATTTGAACTCGGGGCGACGAGTCCATTTCCCATGACTTTAACCATTACACCACTTGCTTCCTATTTCTTAACAATATAGTTGACTCAGAATAAAACATTTTTCAAACTTATCAATCATTTAATGGTCTTATTTTTTAAGGTATAACAATTTACTGAACACCGTTCCAAAAAGACAAAACGAAAGTGAAACGGTCAAGAACGTTCAAAGGTGTCCGGTAATGTCTATTACTGCTTATGATACACTGTGCACCGGTTTCCATATAGCGTTGAATTCTATACTGAGATGAGCTGGGTTTTTTAAATTCTTGCACGCAACTTCTTTCACTCTTCACCACATGAATATGACAGAACACATAAAAGAATCAAAGAAAAGACGGCACGTTTGGAATGCAGAAAAAAATGATAGATAATAGAATGTTTTGAATATAAAATATAAACTTATTGATTTCGTTCTGGACAGCCTATTTTAAAAGTCCTAAAGTTACAGTTGTGTTGCTATGTATCTAGACGATGATAAGAATTGTATATAATAAGAATGAACAAAAAGGGCGCGTATCTTATTCTCGACACGCGACGCTTTCTTTTTTTCTTCATTTTTTTGACTTGTAAAGTATGGATGACCACAAACGTAATCATCTGTGATTTGTATGTTAAGATATTCTCTTTTTATATGGGTTCTCTTTTTTATATTTTATCTCTCGTGTGCCCCCGTAGAAAAAATAACAGTCAATGAAAAATCATACTCTAGCTTAGTCGGTAGAACACCCATCTAGAATCACAAGGTTCGGGGTTCCCGCCAACTCAGCGCATGAGTAGCACAGATTGAGTAATCTAATCTGAGTGGTAGAGTGAGTAGCTGACGGTTGGTGCGGTGCTCCACCACAGAAAAAACAATCTCCCTGGTCTACCGCTAGCAAAAAAGGTGATAGACTCCCTCAATGTCTGCCTGATATCGACAATAGGCCACAACTTTACCAATAACTATAAAAGACGAAAAAAGTATTATTTAAATGAAATACTTTTTTATCTAATCATTCAAAGAAATGTTTACCTTAAAAGAGTTTTATAATTTGCTTGACGCATTGTATTTATATTGGTTTGTTGGTTGGTTTTGAAGGCTATCACAATGCAAGTGTTAAGAAAAATGAGGTAACTATGATGCTGTTCGTCTATCTTTGATTTATTTTCTTAAACAAAAAAGGATAGGCCAAATCTGGAATGATACTAAGACATTGTTGGATAGACACATACACTTACACATGCAAAAAATTTGGAAGATATCACCAAACATACATTAGTATGGACATATCCTAGCCACAAGGTAACAGCTCCGGAACTTAGCTTTCAAAAATCTTCTGACGAAGGGATCTTTACCCCAAAATATTAAGAAAATAAATCAAAGATAATCATAAATGTGTGTATGTGTGTGTTTTATAATTTGCTTGAAGCATTGTGTTTATATTGGTTTGGTGGTTGGTTTTGAAGGCTATCCCACAATGCAAGTGTAAAGAAAAATAAGGTAACTATGATGTTGTTCGTCTAACTTTGATTTATCTTCCAGATAAGTTCTGCAGTTTATGGCTAAGATCTGTTCATAATGTATATTTGTCTATAGCTTCCTACAAATTATTTGTGTATGTATTTGTGTGTGTGTGTGTGTGTGTGTGTGTGTGTGTGTGTGTGTGTGTGTGTGTGTGTGTGTGTGTGTTTATATGTGAATGTGCAAGTGTGTGTTTATGTGTGTGTGTCTATCCAACAATGTCATCGTATCATTCCAGGTTTGGCCTATCCTTTTTTTTCACTCCCCCCCTTTTTTTTGTAAGGCAGGTCGGCCAACTGTACGTGGTTCGTTTATTTGTGCGCGTGTATGTGTGATCTTCACTCAGCTGTTGGCATGATTTTTTTATTACTTGTGCTGTGCTATGTATATATTTGTTATGCTTTTGTGTGTGTGCATGTATGTTTGATATGTGTGTGTGTTAGGTGTCCGTCTACAGTGTCCATGTGTGTGTGTGCGTGTGTGTGTATGTGTGTGTTAGTTTGGTTTCTTCCGTACCAAACAAAACGATAGATAGATAGATAGATAGATATTTCTGTTCAATTATACAAAGAATTTTTATTTTTAATGTATTATTAAAAAGATTTTTTTTAAACTTATTTTTACCTTGTTTTACCGTTTTTAAAATTTCATAAATAAGATATCCCAATCAACAAAAGAGAAACTGTAAACAAAATCGAATTTTCCATGCAATCATTCTGAAAACATCTAAAAACCATTTGCTTGCATCCTCATTAAGGGAGTCAAATTACCAAAACGATTGAGGTGATGGGAGGGTCGGCACATCACAATTGGGGTAGATTGTTTCCATTCTGGTAATCATGACCTGGTACAAGTATTGACCTATGTTAAGTAGTTGAAGTTATTTTCGCCCGTAGACAAGATGGGACCTGCAACTCATCAATGATTGTCACTTAGAACTATATTAAATCAACGATTAAATCAGTTACGCCATGTGTCCAACGTATTAACGTGTTAACGGAATGAGAACAATCTCCCCCATGGATAGAATAAAGGGTTCGTTCGAAGTTCCGTGAAGGCTACCGATTACGACATAAAGCCCCCCCCGCCCCGAGTGCAACGAGAAGCTTCCCGAGTTAGACAAGAAACGCCTGAAGAAGACCGGAGGGCACATTGTGTTCATAACAATAAAGATATGGACAACAGTCCGAAAATTCTAAACAATACAAATTATCAAGCCTCATTTCAAAAATGTACACAGATAACTATTGTATATTTATTCAATATTCATTGTACATTCATCTTTAAGATAAATTACATAGTTTAGCAAACAAAAAGTTTCAAAGAGAATCAGAAAGTTTTTTTCTAAAGAATTCTGTTGAAATAAAAATGAATAAAAACTAAGCAAACTAAACAAGCAACATGACAGAGAAGTTGAATTCTAATGTATGCTATTTTAGTTTAACTACAAAGATCACACACACACACACACACTCATATATATATATATATATATATATATATATATATATATATACACACATTTGTTTATATATATATATATACATATCATTCATATGTATATATACATATACGTATACATATATACACACATATATATACATATATATATACATTATATATATGCATATATATATATATATATACATATATATACATATATATATGCATATATATATACATATACATATATATATATGCATACATATACATACATATATACATATACATATACATACATATATATATATATATATATATATATATATATATATATATATATATATATATTGTGAGCCATACTTAGTGGTGTCAAGCTGGGTCTTTTTTTTTTTCAAAGATTATTAATTGATCCCAATCAAATATAAAATGCAAAACCTATTTTGTATTTTTTCCGTCGAGGCGCAGCTGGAAAGTGGATGTTATTTGTTTTGTCAATGTGTTTAGTTTTTGTTTTTATTCCGAAGAGATGAATTCTTTTTTTTTCTTTTTTCTTTGTTTTCACAAACACAAAAGCTTTCAGAGTAATCTATCACACCATTTTTTATCAATTTAGTTGTTTACTTATGTCATTAACCAAAAAAAAGAACGCAGAATGGTAATATATAAGTAATTTTGTAATCATATTTTACCTACAAAATGTCGAGTAACTTTACTCTGCCTTTTTTCAAAAATGTTTCTCTGAATTTTTTAGATGGGGCTGGATAATTTGTATTATAATGTATTTTAATATTCGTGTTCCTTAATTGTACGACCGTTATCATCTTGCAAACACCCTCTGGTAAAAAATGAGACCCTCCAAATCGTCCAAGATGAATGACAAAAATGTAAATACGGATTATCTGGTGCTGCTTATCCGCCGAATTCTTATATCTTATGAGTATCGTCACCTCAGCTAAATGATAGACCATTCCGTTTTTATTATAAATAAAGAAAAGGGAGAAAATGGACATACTACACAGAAAAATATAATAAGAAATATAATAAAAGAAATATAGTTGGGGAAAGATAGAGAGAGGAGGTGAGCGCGGGGAAGCGATAACGCTAATCTGTTTCAATCAAACATAATGAAAAGATAAAAAGAAGGAAAGAAAGAAAATAGTGAGAAAGAGTTAACTCAAGATTATTATACTTTTTACATATTGAACTATTTAGCAATAGCTCTTAAGTAAATATATCAAACGTTGTAATGATTAAATCTTCATACCGTGGTATATCCACAGGTCGTGCTAGTTTGTATTATTAAGATTTTTCGGACTGTTGTCCTCACCCTTATTGTTATATACACAACGTTTCAGCCGATATACATTCCGGCCTTCTTCGTGTATTTTTGTCGAACTCAGTAGCCTTAAAGTCGTAATTGGGAGCCTTCACGGAACTTCGAACTGAAACCTTTATTTAATCCATTGGTTAGATAGTTCACATTCCGTTAATCATGAGGGTAAAAGTGTTAAGTTATGTTAAGTATTCGGTTATTTTCACTTGTAGTCAAGATTGAACCTGCAACCACTAGATCATTGTTACTTAGTTTTAAGATACATCTTATGAATGCGTACAGGGTGATTGTCAGTGATGCACCATCTTCATCGCCGATTACAGGTTCTTGTGTATTATATCGTCTTCAATAGCAACCCCAACTTGAATCTGTCATCTTCAAGTTGCCACCCTGTAAGCTACGTGCTGCTAGTCTTGAAATTTTTGCTAAACATGAAACTTCACAAAAACTCGACTTCTTATATTGATAAACCACAGTCAGTGTGAGCCAATGAAAAAGCCCATGTCCCCTATTATTAATATATAATGGAATAATCTGTTCCTCCGGTTTCAGTCTAATTAACCTTCTATGGATTCCACTTGCGGTAAGGTCGCCTTCTTCTATAAACTTAATTAATTTTATCTATTCTAACTTACCATCTTCTATGTTCTTATTAACATGATCACTAGATTACTAGAACTGTATCAATTCAATCCTTATATACATTACAATATGTGTCCAAATGTTTTTCTGTATTTTTGTTTATTACTTCAATATTTTCTTAAACTAATTTCACTAAAATTCTCATTGAAGTAAAAACAGCACTCACAAAGCTTAGGATACACCTACTGTAAGACCCTCCAACAATGATGGATTAGGTGAGGTGTTTGTCGTGTAATGGTTATCGTCGCAAAAATGGACACAGTCAACCGAGTTCAAATCCTGAACGAGGCTGTTTGTATTTTCTCACAGCGTTAATACTCTTAGGAAAGCTATGAATCCAACTATTCTCCCCTCAGCTATGGATAAGTAGTAGGTCAGAATGGTCTATTTCCCTTAGTATAGCAACCAATCTAGGAGAAGGAAGAATTTTAATTAAAATCTGTTAAACTCTGCTCAAAATTATGCGAAGGGGTTGGGTAAATACATTGGGATTGTTGAGTTTTGTTATTATTCTTAGGTCAGCTTTAATCCGGAGGATAGTACCTAATAGAGTCCCTTTTTTGAGTAAAATAGAAACAAACTAAAAATGTACATATAAACGTACAATGAACACAATTCCTAACCTCTATGCATGAAATAACCCTAAATGGGTTGACATGCCGCTAGAATCAATCAATAAATTAACCAATGAAGCGATATGGTAATTCTGATAGTTTTTCAAGATTAAATTTTACGTACCCTTAGAAAAGGTTTTAATCTAACAATTCTCCTTTCAGCTATAGATAAGTAATCGATCAGATTGGGCTATTTCCCTTAGTATAACAACCAATCTAGGAGAAGGAAAATTCTGAATACAAATCTGTAAAACTCTGCTTAAAATTGGCCTTGTGCATCCTGCTTGTACGGAGGAGTTGGGTGAACATGGGGAGTGTTGAGTAACCCCTTCATTGTCATTATTCCCAGGTCAACTTTAACTCGCAGTGGTAGTCCCTTCCATGGATAAAATAGATCTGTTTAAAAACTATATGTTCTCGATAGGACCGTGACAACAACAAAAAACTCATCAGAAACCAACAACACAAAAATTTACATATAAACGTACAATGAACGCAATTCACTAACCTATTGGCATAAATAACCCTAGACGGGTTGACATGCCGTTAAAATCAATCAAATCAATAATCAAGTGATATGGTAATCTATTAGTTTTTTAAGATTAGATTTTTGCGTAGACTTCAAATGCGAACTGTCTCATATCAGGACTGTCATAGTATACGACACATTTTTTTAAAAAGGAAGTAGATGATGGCGGGGTTAGATAACGATGGCCTGCTGGGAAATTTAGTAGAAGCAGCAGACAAAATGTCGGATATGTCTTCCTCAGTTTCTGCATCAGTTTTGAGCCTGTCTATCTCGAAGAATTGCCAATCTTGAGAACTTTTCTTCAGAAATAGATAAATAACCAAAATAAACAAAAATGTGTGAACAGATGGATGAGATGTCTCGCAAATTGGAGAAACTGCTTTCGTTAATTTTGCTTGTAGATCCGCTGGCGTTGTCAGTCTAAATCTCAAGAAAGACATCAAAAGCCAATTTGTCACCGGCATTAGTATATATATATATATATATATATATATATATATATATATTTTTATTTTTTTTTCAAAACACTTTCGTTGCCTGATGACTGCTACAGAGCAAGAAGAAACGAATGGTACCAAAATTGTTCCAATGCAAATAGATATAAACTACAACATATATATATATATATATATATATATATATATATATATATATATATATATGGTATAAAGATGTCCGCATGCAAACAGCCATTTTTTACCAGGAAAAGCTTGTGCTTCATGTGTACTTTTAAGATTATGATTGAATTTGTATACCGTACCACTCTGCGTCTTCCAGGAACAGTTTTTCATGCTACAGCATATAACCCAAGAGTAAGATAGCTAATTGCAAATAATAGCAGTCATAAATTTCCCTTGAAAATTCTTCAAAGTACAACTTCCTCAGGAAGGAGGAAGGTGTATCTTGAACACCGAAACCATGGTAGAGAGAAAAACTTTTCTTCTACAACTATAAAGATGATGTTGCTGATAATTGGTTTGAAAAAGATTTAAATGATTTTGACATTGTTCACAGTGGAGAAGAAGAAGGAGAAGAAAATCAAACAGGTAAGATTAGAATTGATAGATTTTCAATCTTTTTTTTTCTGTTGATATAATCCGGATTATAACAAAGATTTTTTAACAATTCTTTAAAAAAAAAGGAATTGGCACCTATCTAGCACCACTTCTGGATGGTAATCCAATCAAATTAGTAGACCAGTTCACATACCTAGGTAGTAATATCTCATCTACTTAAAGTGATATCAATATACACATAGGAAAAACATGGACTGCTATAGATAAATTATGAAACCGATGGATTTCTTTGATAAGATCAAGCAATAATTCTTCCAAAATTAGGTAAATATATTAATGGCTGGGGTCAATTTTCTAGAGATTTTGTTTTGGATATTTCTGTAACCTAAAATTGTACATTACTTTGTCTTATTTTCTATGAATTGTTTGGATAATTAAACTTTTTTTTAATATAAAGACTACCAAGTGATTTTAATCTCAAATTGAAAATTCATCTTTTTCTTTTATGTTCATCATATTTTATTTTTCAATTTCTAAGCCCAACAATTACAATAATCCAATCAAATTAGTAGACCAGTTTACATACCGAAGTAGTAATATTCATCTACAGAAAGTGATATAAACATACATTAGAAAGTTAATTAAAAAGTTCTGCCTAGTAAATAATAATTTTTAAATCCCTTTCTAATCTAAATCATTAGATTTAATTTTTGTTTTTACATTAAGTCAAAATTAGTTACCAAACATTCTAAACAGAAAGTAAACAAATAAGATTTACTAAATAAATCTCTTTAGACTTTTATTATTTATACAATTAATCCGAATATAATAGGTAAGTCAGCTGTATTTCTTGAATACTTAGTTTCATCATTCTTTCATGCTTCAAAAAACCCAGTACATTTATTTATTTATAACCTTGTCTTCTATAGATGTAATATAATATGATGTAATATAAAAAAATAGTTCCGGTTTAGCTAAAAATAGTTCTGGTTTAGCTCAGTCGGTAGAGCATCCGCCTAGGAACCATAGGGGTTCTGGTATGATTCCGGCCATCGCCAACTCAGTGTATGAGTAGCACAGGATTTGGTAAAGTAAGAAGGTGCGGCGCTCCACTTTAGGCGCAAAATCAATCTCCTTGGTTCAGCTCTAGTGAAAAGGGGATAGACTCCCTCGCTGTCTGGCTGATACCGACTTTAGGCCCCCTTGACGACTTTACTTACGTTTACTTTTTATAATATAAAATATTTTTTACCAATTCTTTAAAAAAAAACAAAAAAAACACAAAGAATTAATCATTTATAAAATTAATTTTTTTAAATTAAAAACAAAATTATTTTTTTTTTTATTTATTGATTTCCTGAACTAAGAGCTAAATGTTTGGTGTGTTCAAGGTAAGAGTTTAGATGAATCAATCGGAAGGTATTGATTACTATTAGCAATTAGAATGGTTTAAATAAACTAATTCAGGGTTAATAATTTTAATCTACTGCCCGGTGCCTAATGGGTGCGGAGGGAGAGGCAATTTCTAAATAATAACAGTAATATTTTTTAACGACGTTAAATGCAAATTAGATAAATAATTAATTACACCAAAAGTTTTTTGAAATTTCTTCAGCCAAATAATCCGGCATTTTAATCGGAATTGAAAAAAAAACTTTTTCTCTCTGAGGAAAATTTCTATTTTGTTGATTCTGCAAATAAATTTAATCCTAAGGAAATATACGTGAACAAACTAGAAACTTCAATTAAGATTTTATAATCTCATGCTTCCAGCTAGATATTCTTTTCGAGATTTCTTTTCTTCTTTTCTCTAAAATTGGAAAGCAGAGTAAATGATTTAAAAGTTTAAAATAAAAAACGCATTTTTAAATTAATTTATATGTTATAGCAGGATATGTAGATATACCACAGTATGATAATTTAATGATTACAATGTTTGGTATGTTTACTTAAGAACTATTGCCAAATAGTTCAATATGTAAAAAGTATAATCTTCATGTATCTCTCTCTCTCTCTCTCTCTCTCTCTCTCTCTCTCTCTCTCTCTCTCTCGCGCGCGCGCGCGCGCGCTCTCTTTCACACACACACACACACTTTTTCTAGTAAAAACACATTTTTAAATTCATTTTAAACTTTATATTTTATAGCAGGATATGTGGATATACCACAGTATGATAATTTGATTATTACAACGTTTGGTATGTTTACTTAAGAGCTATTGCTAAATAGTTCAACATTTAAAAAGTATAATGGTCTTCATTTAATTCTCTCTCTCTCTCTCTCTCTCTCTCTCTCTCTCTCTCTCTCTCTCTCTCTCTCTCTCTCCTTCTTTTCAATTATCCTTGTTAGATTGAATCATATTAGCGTTATCATCTTCGAGTTTTCACCCCTCTCTTTATCTTTATCCTACTCTTTCTTTCTTATATATTTTCTGTTTAGCATGTCCTTTCTTTCTTTATGATAAAACAGAAGAGAAGTATTATCTGCTTGTTCGGACTATTGTCCCATATTCATTGTTATTTGTACAACGTTTCGGCCGATATGCCCTCCGGCCTTCTTCAGGTATTTCTTCTCGGGCTCGGGAACCTTCTCGGACTCGGGAACCTTCTTTTCGACTAGAAAGAAATACCTGAAGAAGGCCGGACGGCATATCGGCCGAAACGTTGTACAAATAACAATGAAGATGGGGACAATAGTCCGAATAACGCAGATAATACTAATCACAAGCCTCATCTCAAACAGCCAGAGAAATAAAACAGAAGAGCTATTGCAATTTAGAGACTAGCCAACAAGGACAGCGAAAAGCCAAAACTTTTCTATGATTTTTAGATATTTCAATGACTCAGAATTACTAGTCATATTTTTAATTCTACACTACCATAGATAACTAATTAGTGGCCTTAATTATGTCACAGGATAGCACTATGGGTGAAATAGATCTGCTTAAAAACTATTTGTATAGATAGGAACTTGCAGGACCTGTCGATATACCACAGTATGATAATCTAATTGTTACAACGTTTGATATATATACTTAAGAGCTATTGCTAAAAAGTTCAATATGTAAAAAGTATAGTAATCAAGATTTAACTCTCTGTCTCTCTTATTTTCTTTCTTTTCTTCTTTTCATCTTTTCATTATGTTCGATTGAAACAGATTAGCGTTATCGCTTTTGCATGTTCACCATCTCTCTTTATCTTTCCCCCACTCTCTTTCTTATTACCTTTTTTTTTCTGTGTAGCATGTCTCTTTTATAATAACAACGGAATGGTTCATTATTTAGCTAAGATGACGACACTCAATAAATCATCAGGATTTACATTTTTGAATTTCATCTTGGACGATGTGGACGATCGCATTTTTAACCAGAGGGTGTTGCAAGATAATAACGGTCGTATAATTAAGGAGCACGAGTATAAATATATCATCATCATCATGTCGCGCAGGCAGCACGGATGTCCATGACAATCTTTCGCCAACCTTCCCTATCATTCATTGGCCCTGGGAGGTCTTCCCTGCAGCAACCAGTATCCTCACATAGTTGGTCAATGTAGGTCCTTGCTGGGCGACCGACATTGGCATATTCATGTGTTGGCTTCCACAGGAGAACGTCACTTACGAGTTCGTCCTTGCTTCTCCAATAGTTTCCTGTATGTCAAGTCCGTCTCACGCGGATGGCCTGTGAGATGGGAGGCAGGTGACCATACAGCTGCTCCCTTGTGGGGTGCTATTTCCACGACTTGTTCAAGACTGCACGCAGCATTCTTGTGCAGCTCCCATCTAGCTTATTTTCAAGGCGCTTCGTTAGGGTCCAAGTGGTGCAGCCATACAGCAGTACTGATATAACCACTGCCTGGGTTATATATATATACACCGTCTATGAAATAAGATGGTATACAACAAGAGTTGTCTTGATCAAGTCCCGGAAGCAGCATCCTGCAATCGAAATGGATATTATTAGATATGTCTATGTACATATGGGAAAGGAATGAACTGCTATAAAACTAATAGACCAGTTCTCATACCTTGGTAGTAATATCTCATCCAAAGAAAGTGATGTCAATATATTCATAGGAAAGACATTGGCTGCTATTGACAGATTATCAATCATATAGAAATTTGATCTCTCTGATAAGATGAAGTGAGAATTCTTCTGTCGTTATATCAGTGCTACTGTATGATTATACCACTTGGACTTTAACGCAACGATTGGGGGAAAAACGCTAGGATGCTGCGTGTTGTCCTGAACAAATCCTGGATGCAGCATCCTACAATCAAAATTGATATTAGATATGTCAATATACACATGTGAAAGGAATGATCTGCTACAAAACTAATAAACCATTTCACATACTTAGGTAGTAATATCTCATCTACAGAAAACGATGTCAATATACGCATAGGAAATGCATGAACTACCATAGACATATTATCGAGCATATGGAAATCCGATCTCATTGATGAGATAAATTATGCTTAATTTTTTTAGCAAATTTTAGGAGTCGAATTTATTGTCTTTTCTGATAGATTTTGATGCGTAGATTGCAATGATACCAAAGAGAGGGCTCAATTTGAAGAATTGGCGGAGATGTGATCCTTTAAAAAATCCTGACAGTGACTTAAAAGCTCCTATTTTCTTGCAAATTCTAGGTGCCAATTTTATTGCCTTTTTTTTTTTGTCATCTCTACTTTTTGCCCATCGCTGGGAGAGAATAAATGGATTCATGGCTTTTTCAAAAAAGGTACTGCGAAGTGAAACACAAATAGCTTCGTTCAGGATTTGAACTATGGTCCCTGGTTTCATTTCTTATAATGATAATCATTACAATAAGTGTTACATATTAATTGGATCCCTATTACTTTTTAAGGTAGTATAGAAATCCTTATGGCAATCAGTACAGCTGATGGCCTTGAGAGTGAGTGACAATGCTTGACCTCACTCTCACCTTGCTTTCTGGGATGAACGTGAGAATCGGAAGCGATAGAAAGCCCTTTTTCCGGTTTAAGGTGGGCAACTCAGTAAGAGTTGCAGTTAGTTAGTTGCAGTAAGAGAGTTGAGAGTTAGGACTGAAGCTAGCAAGATGTGACTCTCCGCGCGCATTTTGTCTGGTTCTGGGGATCCGGAATAAAATAACATCAAAGGTAAATCGAAGTCTTGTTGTTATTACTAAAAGCTAACAATGACACAAGGCTTCTGATAAGAAATGGTCCCCAGCAGAACCAGACACGGAATCCCCAGATAAGAAAGACCAGACGAGACCTGTAGAAGATATACCAGACCATTAGAAGATAGAAGAAGCAGATCCGGCCAGAAGAATAAAAGAGGTATATAACATAAGCGGGCCGACTCATGATATTGAGATAGTAAAGTCTTAAAGAGAGTTTTGTATTGAACAAGAAAGCCATTAGACAGACGTTTTGTCAGATTTTATTAAATACTCTCTTGTCTGTTTTATGATGATATATAAATATCATTATGTCTTTTTTTTATTGTGACGCATACGTTGCGTTCAAATGTAAATAGATAATTCGATATTACTGGATATGCTGATTCGTGCATTAAAAGTAACCATACGTAGATTTCTCTCAGTAGACACCATCTTTTTCCTTTTTTCGAATGACATTATATATATATATATATATATATATATATATATATATATATATATATATAAAAATATATATATAAAGGGAAAAAATATATATATAAAGGGAAACGATGGTGTTCACTGAGGGAAACCTACGCATGTTTACTTTTAATGCACGAGTCAGCATATCCAGTAATATCGAATTATCTATTTACATTTGAACGCAACGTGTGCGTCACTATATATATATATATATATATATATATATATATATATATATATATATATATATATATATATATAACACAATATTCATCGTTTTGTTTCTAATCTAATTTTTTCAAGCATCTAAAACAACCAAAACTTTTTTCCCTATATATATATATATATATATATATATATATATATATATATATATACTCATTATATATACCGACAAAGAATCATACGTGGACCCCATAACAACATCACATACACACATATATATGTATGTCTGTGTCTGTGTGGGTGTGTGGTCTGGTTGTGTGTGTGTGTGTGTGTGTTGAAAACAACATATTCCAAAATGATAGTATTGATGGGTATTGCTTTTTAAAATTTTAATCAGGACATTAGGATGAAAAAGTGTTGTCTAAACAGTGATGGAAATCTTTTTTTTTTAAAGAGGCTGCTAACAGAAAAAAGAACATCGTTTTCTCTAATTTTTTTCATCTCTCGTTTTTTTTTTAATTTTCTATATGCCGTTGGATTTATTTCCATATTTTCGCCCCTATATATATATATATATATATATATATATATATATATATATATATATAAAGAAAATTTGAAAAAACAAGTATTCCGAAATTGGGATGAATTTAATAATCGATGTTTAAAAACATTTCGGTTACATTGAACCTTCATCAGGATGTCTCTTGGGGTGAAGAAAATGATGGATGTTTTTATATGTGACAGGAGATGAAAATTTTTAGTTATGTAACTGTATTTGATCAGCGTTTTTAATTTTGAAAGGCAAGTCGCGATCTACTCACGCGAAGGTGTCATGACGCGTGACGCCACTCGAAGAAATTAGTTATCATTCCCACTTTGTTTCCCTATGTTCTCTTAAAAATAATCAGTCCATTAATACTTTTTCTCGTCTTTTGCATTTCTTCGAGTGGCGTCACGCGTCATGACACCTTCGCGTGAGTAGATCGCGACTTGCCTTTCAAAATTAAAACGCTGATCAAATACAGTTACATAACTAAAAAGATTTTCATCTCCTGTCACATATAAAACATCCATCATTTTTTCACCCCAAGAGACATCCTGATGAAGGTTCAATGTAACCGAAATGTTTTAAACATCGATTATTAAATTCATCCCAATTTCGGAATACTTGTTTTTTTTCAAATTTTCTTTATATTGTCGGATTTAATTTCCATATTTACTCCCATATATATATATATATATATATATATATATATATATTATATATAATAAGAGAGTTTTATAATTTGCTTGAAGCATTGTGTATATATTGGTTTTGAGGTTGATTTTGAAGGCTATCACAATGCAGGTGTAAATAATAAGGTAACAATGGTGTTGTGTGTTAATCTCTTTTTCAGAAGATCACTGGAACTGAAGTCGTCTTGTTATAGCATTTCTAGTTAAATTAAATTTTTTTTTTTGAAAGTATATACATCATTTATACAAATTTATACATCACCATGGCCACCAAACACAAATACGCTCTTTCATACGCTATACGCACGTGGATACGGTTATTCATATGCACAGTCATAACGTCACAGTCTACACTCATTTTCATACACACACGCATGACAACATACGCACACGTACAAAAAAACGCATTCACGTAAACATGCAACATGATAATACAGTTATAAAAAATACCATCATTTTCAACAAAAAAAAACTTCATTTAACTAGAAAGGCTATAACAAGACGACTTCAATTCCAGTGATCTGAAAAAGAGATTTTATCTCGAAAATTCAAGAATAAAATACAGGTTAACACACAACACCATTGTTACCTTATTCTTTACACCTGCATTGTGATAGCCTTCAAAATCAACCTCCAAACCAATATATATATATATATATATATATATCTTCCACCTCAGCAAAAATGAATCTACCTGTTCTAGCGCTAACAAAAATGGGATAGAATCCCTCGCTTTTTGCTGGTACCGACAATAGGCCAGCTCCACTCACTTGAAAAATGGAGCTGATTAGTTTGCTGAAAGTTGAGACGATCAATATCACTTTCCTTCTGCTGCGTAAAAACCCAAAGAGAAATCCCTAAAGTATTATGAAAAAAAGACACAGCATTTTGACAAGTCGATTTAGCAAATGACACTTAATACCTTCGTTTTGTGGACATTTACATTAATGCATAAACATTTTTCCAATAGGGAGTTTTTAATCACATTATCTTTTTTTAAATGTTGACAGAAAGATACAGAATTATATATATATATATATATATATATATATATATTATATATATATTATATATATATTGTTAATAATGTTGAATATATATATATATATATATATATATATATATATATATATATTCACACATATATATATATTCATATATATATATATATATATATATATATATATATATTATGTTAATAATGTTGAATATACATATATCTATCTATCTATCTATATTATATATATATATATTATTTATATATCAGTATCATTGACAGGTTAATTTCGCAAGGATTGTCCCGTGCTGTATCGTGGCCGAGGCAGTATGGTTTCAGACTATCCTGCTGAAGTCCCGGTTTCGATTTCTGTCGGAGGGAAATCTTTTGTATACATCGCTGATGAGACTTAATAAAGTTGAAACAGTCTGTACGATGTTCTACACACCGAATAATTCTTTACCGAAATTCACTTGTCATTATTATCTTCTATAATTATCGAATTTTATGTGATATACGCATTGTAATTGCCTTCATGTGTGTGTTTGTGTGTGTGTGTGTTTTGAAAAATGAGTAAGAATGAAAAATAAGAAAATGAGGATAATTCATTGATATTTGGTAAAATATCCCGACACTGTTAGTTTCGATTAATGGATCCACAGTATTAAAACATATTTGAAATAAATATGTATCTAGTATGTATCTCTAATCTTCTTTA
>CM042141.1:98227482-98242482 GCA_023376005.1 Doryteuthis pealeii
GGTGTCATTGATCTCTAATATTATAGTTTTATTCTCCAACGTATCAAAATCAATCCTATGAATGATTTTATATAGCAACTGTTGTAATAGAATATTCTACGCTCTCTCTCTCTCTCTCTCTCTCTCTCTCTCTCTCTCTCTCTCTCTCTCTCTCTCACACACACACACACACACACACACACACACACACACACCCATGTGGTCTGATTATATATATAGTGAGCACGGCATTATGCTGGGCTGGCTTCGATGATTAGTAGCGTATCTCACTATTCCTTGTCTGTCTTATTGTATCTCTCAGCAATAAAAGTCTCTATCTTAAATCTACGAACGTGTTGACTGGTCTTTCCACTCGAATACAACCTTGTCTGTTTGTATCCCTTTTAAGGACACAACAGAAAAAGATTAAAATATATTAAAATAAGAATAATCTTTTTAAATGCGTTCTTATTTAATTTGTGTCTTTCTAATTTAATATATTTCATTACATTAAAACTTAAATACTTACGCGCATATTCTTGTTAGTACATACAACATAGGGTTGAATCGTTCATCTGACGAAATTTTGCCGACTGAGATCTGCTACAATAAGATTTTTCACGTAGATATTGAGAAGTATTTTCTTTATCTAACAACTATATCCATTTACTATTAGTAAGAAAACGTAATAGCACAAGTGGATTTCGAACTCACTTACTACGATGTCACAGTCCAAAACGTTAGCAACTACACCATGGAGAGTACCACAGGTAATCAGTAGGTTCCTTAATTAAAAATTATTATTCTGTTTTTGTTAAATTTTTAAATGCCATCCTTGGCCAGTTGAAAAGGGCTTAAAGTAAGTAAGTCCTGAGTTATGGAATCCTTTGGTAAGCGAATAAGTCCTATTTTGCGTATAAGTCCTAGCCAGCGTATTGCTAAAGGTCCAGTGATTTAATCCTATGTCCGTCGTCCACGAAAGTCGCAGTAGTTATGAGTAGTTATGGCCAGTACTGCCGGTTTAAGTATTGTATCAGCAGCAGAGTACTGCCAGCGATTGTGCAAGAGTTTGATCATATGCTTCTCGCCGAGTCTATAAGTAGGAATGGGCTTTTAACACACACCTTATATAGAAAATTTTCAACAGTGAACATTTCGTTATCTAATGAAATTTCATCAAATATGAAGCTTTTTTCCTATTGTCTTGTATTTGTTGATTAACTGAAAATTCTATATTGAGTTAACTATTTTCTTTATTTAACGGTTGTATCCACTTGCTGTAGTTTTTTTTTTAGGGTACCATTCCCTTTAGTCTTTGATTCTTTGTTAATCCAGAAAGAGTGTCTACAACACGAATACACTGACCAATCCCAACGAAGGAAAGTTTCTTAGACATTTTTATATAAATTCGCTGGATTAGTTTTCGAGTTTAGAGAGAACTGGACGCTTAGAGCCGATAATAACGACCAACAGAAGCTTAACGATTCTTCTTGAGCCGCCGAACTATTTAACTATTTTATCTTCCGGATAATGCTCATTTTCTGTCTGGTTTACCATTCCTTCTTTTGAATTCTAACAGACGAGGCTCAACTGGTTTAATGGAGAAATTGCTATTCTGGACAGTGTTTATAATTACGGCAAGTAAACGGCTTTGGAATACCCCAAGGCGTAAGACTGATAGTCATATACTTCGCTTTCACAGATAATACAGTAATTCACTCTCCGATCACAGATTTTCCCCCGAAGACACCAAAAGTATGCTAGACGACTTTTAGAACCAATCAGATTCGGTGCTGAAAGTTGTTAGCCAATAAATAACGATTTTCAAAATTAGTATGACATTGGGATCAACCTCCCCAAAAAATGGTCCTTAAAAGTTGAAATCAGTTTCATCATCATCATCATTATCATCATTATCATCATCAAGACGTCCGAACAACACGAATTCACCCGACTGCTTCTCGCCACTCTTCCCTATCAGTCATCATACTTGCTTGGTTGGTTGTTTGGTTTTACGGAGGGTCAACCCTTGAGTTATTTTATGCCGAAGATATTTTGTTTTATTTCTCTGAATGTTTGAGATGAGGCTTGATGATTAGTATTATAAGTTTCCAAAATTCACACTCAATTGTCCAATTGGACACATGCCCTAGTGGATAAGGTAGTTAGGTTAAGACAGTTCTAAGTGACAGTTATCTCTGGATTCTGACTTCAATCCTGAATGAAGGCAGTTAGAAAAATAATTAACACAACTCCTACCCCAGCTATGGTTAGCGGAATGAGAACAGGATACCCCCGTGGACTAAATAAATGGTTAGGTTCAAAGTTCCGTGATGGCTCCCGATTGCGACAAGAAAGTTCCCGAGTTCGAAAAGAAGGTTCCCGAGTCCGAGAAGGTTCCCGAGTCCGACAAGAAATACCTGAATAAGGCCGGAGGGCATATCAGCCGAAACGTTGTACAAATAAAAATGAAGATGGGGACAATAGTCCGAATAACGCAGATAATACTAATATTTTGTTTTATTCATTCTTGTTCGGTATTCAATTTCATAAGTCATATTTAAATACATTTTTAGATCTATGTAACCCATATATGGGACCCTAACAGAGGCTACCACTCCGGGTCAGAGTGAATTTGGGAGTAATGGCGATGAAGAGGTACTCCACACTCCCCAGAGCTTCAGAATTGAAACTTCACCACTTGATGCAGTTTAATGTCATACCCAGGACACTAAGACCCTCGACCATCACCTTCTAAGACATATGTATTTATTTGTTATAGGATACAATACATTCAAGATGTGGTTGTTAAAATTGGTTTCAAAACAGCGTGTTAGCCACTTATTGTCAAGACAACGCGCCCGTGAAAGAAATGCAGCGATTATCAATTCATTTATATATGTATTTATGTGTGTGAGCTGTTCTTGTATCAATCCGCTGAAGATTTTGTTTTTAGTCCTTGGTGTAGCAACCAAATAGTGCGTCATTTTCTTTCCACTCCCCCTTTCTTTCGTCTGAGGTTGCGGTGCTTAATTTGTACATGGTTTGTTTTTTATTCGTTCTTTGTTTCTCTTTCTTTCTCCCTCTGTTTACGTATGTATGCCACCGTATTCACACTCACATATCCAAATATACATGTCTATTTGTATATGAGTAGTGTGTCTTTTTCCCCTAACTTCGGCTCCTTTTCTCTTTTTCTATGTATTGTCCTGGAAAATACTCAGTAATGATTATAAAGATGGTCACCGAGTTAGTCTCTAATTGGTCAATAGAATCGTGAGAACAGTTACAGAGTGAGTTTTAGCTGGGTGCGAAGAGAAGATAGATGCAAATGGCGTCTATCCGGCAGAGCTATTTCTTTTCTAACTTGAGTTGAAATAAAGACGTCAAAAATATATTGAGTCTTGTATTCGTTGATAAGAACAAGAAGGGAGATAAAGATGAAGAAACATCCAAGACCAATCCAGAAGGAAGAACAAAGAAAATAACCAAGATTTCAGTATAGAAAAGACAGAAGATAGAGGATTCGGCCAGACAACACAGATTATAAGAATATGATAAGAAGAATTAAGAAGGCTATTTCTCGGAATTCTTTAGATGAGACTTGATAATTAGTATTATTTGGATTATTCGGACTATTGTCCTCATCTTTATTGGGAGCCTTCTCGAACTTGGGAACCTTCTTTTCGAACTTGATAAACTTCTTGTCGTAATCGGGAACCTTCTTGTCGTAATCGGGAGCCAACCCAACCCTTTATTCAATCCACGGGGGTATCATGTTCTCATTCCGCTAACCTTTCCGATTACGACAAGAAGGTTCCCAATTACGACAAGAAATACCTGAAAAAGGTCGGAAGGCACTTCAGCCGAAACGTTGTACAGATAACAATAAAGAAGGGGACAATAGTCCGAATAATCCAAATAATACTAAGTAAGAAGGCTATTCAACACCCGGAGTGAAACTGTTCCATGCTGTTACTGGAAAGAGTTTAAACCATACAAAGACTGTCCTTGGTATGATGATAAACTCCATCTAGTGGCGAAGTTCGAATTCTGGAGTTCTGGGGAGTGTAAAGTATCCCTTCGTCGCCATTACTTTCAGGTCCACCCTGACCCGCAGAGGTAGTACCAGTTAGGGTCCTATCTATGGGTTAAATAGAAAAAAAACATTGAGTTTTAAAAATAAGTTTAAAAAATTGAGTTTTAAAAATTTATGAATACCTATCATGAATTAATAAAGCAAAACGTCTTCGGTATAAAATAACCCAACATAGTTGACATGCCGTAAAATTTAACCAACCAATAATACAAAGCCAATCGCCCTAACCACTTCAGTGCCTCTGTAAGACATTAGGTATATCTATATAGGTTTTTCTTTTCTTTGTGACCGTGAGAAAGAATTGAGCAAGGTCTATGTTACCATTTGATTTCAGTTATGATGAGAAAATAAATAGTAATCTATAGTTTGGTTTATTTGTTTAAAGACATATCAACCTTCGTGGGTTATTTAATACCAAAGTCATTCTTGTATGTATTTATCCAACCCCTCCACCAGAAGCAGAATGCGATACAAGGTAAATTTTAACAGGTTTGAATTCAGAGTTTTCTTTCTCCTGTACCAGTTGCTATACTGTTAAAGAGCTAAGTCTGCTCAACTATTTTACCCATAACCGAAAGGGGAATAATTAGATGCCTACCTTTCCCAAGGACATTAGCTCTATGAGAAATGCAAGGATTTGAACTCGGTTCGCCGTGTTCATTTCCTTCTTTGTAGAAGAACAAACTGAATGTTTGAGATGAGGCTTGATGATTAGTATTATTTGCGTTATTCGGACTATTGTCCTCATCTTCATTGTGTTCTGTACAACGTTTGGGTCGATATGCCCTACGGCCTTCTTCAGGTATTTCTTGTCGGACTCAGGAACCTTCTCGGACTCGGGAACCTTCTTTTCGGACTCGGAAACCTTCTCGGACTCGGAAATCTGCTTTTGGGACTCGGGAACCTTCTTTTCGAACACGGGAACTTTCTTGTCGTAGTCAGGAACCTTCTTGTCGTAATCGGGAGCCATCACGGAACTTTAAACCTAACCCTTTATTCAGTCCACGGGGGTATCCTGTTCTCATTCCGCTAACCATAGCTGGGTAGGAGCTGTGTTAATTATTTTTCTATGTTACTGCCGCCGGTCAGGATTGAACCTGGAATCCAGAGATAACTGTCACTTAGAACTGTCTTAACCTAACTACCTTATCCACTAGGCCATGTGACCAATAGTGTACTATTTAATCCGTATCTGGAGGATCGACGGATTCATACCTTTCCCAATAAGATTAGTCCAAAAGAAAACTTAATAGCACAACTGGATTTCGAACTCACTTAATACGATGTCACAGCCCAAAACGTTAGCAACTACACCATGGAGAGTACCCCCAGGCAATCAGTAGTTTCCTTTATTAAAAATTATTCTTCTGTTTTAATTGCGAAAATTTTGTTATCTAATGAAATTTCATCAAATGTGAATCTTTTTTCCCATTGTCTTGTATTTGTTGATGAACTGAAGAATTCTATTGTTGATAATTATTAAATGCTCGTCTCTCAGTCGACATTAAAACGTGTCCTTTGTTTGCTGAAACAGCAATAAACGTGTCTTTTGTTAGATTCAGTGGACAGAATAGAAGTTGCAACTCTTCTGACACTAACTTCAAACTGACACTGGCGTAGCTGAGCTAGAGAAAAATAGGGGATCACGTGCAAAAAGGCACATTGTGAAACTGTTAGAACAATAAGAACACATGGGATGTAAAAAAAGAACACATGACTTAAATCTTTGTCCCTTTACCCAAACCCTCCGTCACGTACTGAATGTGACAGAAGATTAGAATTTTTATGGGGAGTAAAGCTGGTTTGAATCCAGACATGTCCTTCTCCTCTATTGGTTGTTCTAACCAAAGCAAAATAAGCCAGCTTCAGATACGCTTATGTTAACAAGTTCACTAAATTCGAGCCGAACAAAACCAATGGTAACTAACACTTTTTAATTATGTAGTAGAATCTCATATATATATATATATATATATATATATATATATATATTATATATACAAGGAGTGTTCAAAAAGTATCGAGATTTTTTGTACTTTTTGACACACCTTGTATTCTGAAAAAAAATGAACGTTCCATTCATTGTTCATTTCTATCGTGGTAAATACAGCTTCAATCTCGATACTTTTTTGACACACCTTGTATATATATAATCCTATATTAGCTGACTGAGACAGTGTCAAGTTGTTTAAGGACAATTTCTATGAGTACTGTTGGGGGAAAGTACTATAAGCGAAAACATTCAATATAAAATTGCTTGACCAATAAGACAGACGTGATGTAAAAAGAAATTGTGACTTGGACTTTCACCTACAATAGTAGTTCTTGCTAAAGTAAAACCATGACTTCGTAACTACTATCAACTAAGTTCATTTATATCAACAGGAGGAAAACATCACAATCGGATTACCATGATTCTTAGTGATGGTAAATATATAAATAGAATACTTTTTAAAAAAATAGGACTGTGTTATCATGGGATTAAATTAACAGAATTAACAATTTCAAATCTTGTGGGGGATTTCAAAATTGGATTTTCTTTTGCTAATTATAAATATTCTTGTTACTATCTTTAAGAGAAGAATATTCTAGACCATTCCTAGCAGCATCTGATGATGATGATTATGATGATGATGATGATGATGATGATGATGATAAATTATCTTTTTATTTTTCATTATTCCTCTTCATTTTTTTAATGTTTATTTCCATCTGAATAAAGGCTAGGTTACACAAACAAAATCATGTTTTTTATTTTTTTTATTATCATAAACTAATGATATTGCATATCTACCTTTTTAAACATACATAAAACATTAGGAAGGTAGACATTCAATTCTTTTTTATCAAGTCAAATCTTTTTTTTACATTTCTGATAACAATTTTTTTTTTCATAAAATATCTTAAAATGGCTTTTTTTACAAAGACTCATTTTTTAAACAAAGGAATAAAAGAAATGGTTTTCTGAATTTGCAAAACATAAAAATTCATGCCTATTACTACCTAAAACATAAACTTAAAAGCCAAATTCTTTTGATCAATTAAACCAAAAAAAAAAACACAATTTACCTAAAAAGGTAACTTGATCAGTTAAAGTCGTCGGGGTGACCTATAGACAGCGAGGATGAACATTGTATTGTGCATATGTGTGTGTGTAAATGTGTGTTTGTTATTGCGAGAAATCACAAGAATCCATGTGCGTATTTGTGCACATGGATTCGTATGGGCAGACTAGAAACATTAGAGATAATGGATTATATATATATATATATATATATATATAATATATATATATACTAGACAAAACGTGAGCTCTGGGTAGATAATTGGAATTAGGGAAAAAGTTAGGGAAAAGTGAGTTTGCAAAGCGAATTAATTTTTTTTTAATGAATTCGCCCGGAGAATTTTTAAAAAAACATTAAAATCATTTTGTAAGATTTCTAAGAAAGGGAAAGTTTGATCTGCGTTAAATTTATTAAGAGCCAAGATGTTAGGACCATTGGAATGTGAACCCATTCCCCCCCCCTCTCTCTCTCTCTCTCTCTCTCTCTCTCTCTCTCTCTCTCTCTCTCTTCTCTCTCTCTCTGTTTGAATGATTCATTGTTTGTTTCTTGTGACGGGGTCTTTCCCACCACCGGGTGCGACTCAGAACAAAGTACACAAATGGTAGTCCTGAATTGGCATACAACACGGCCAGTAGAAACAGAAAGTGCATGAAACTCGGTGAGAGCGAACCCCCTCATAGGATCACATTTAAATTTAATCCATGTTAGATAAAAAAAAATAGTGAAAGTGGGAAAAAACTCGTTTAATTAGGTTATTTAAGAAATAATGATAAGAAAAAGAAATTAAGATGCTATTTATGAGAACAACCGGATGTATTACTCAACATAATTTGATCTGTATATTGATATTGTGTTAATAGTTTATATGTTCTCTGCAATCGTTTTTTTTAATTCTAAGATTGATGTAAGAAGATATTTTAAACAGATCACTAATTAGGACTGAGCCTATTCAAGTAGTGACCACCCCAAGCGGATTTAACAGGTTTGAATTCAGAGTTTTCCGTCCCTTAGACTGGTTGCCTAACCAAGATTAAAGAGCCCAGCCTTCCCTACTATTTTACCCAAATCTGGAGGGAGACTAGTTGGATTCATACCTTTCCCAAAGGTATTAGCGTTATGTGAACTGTAAGTTCGTCTAGGATTTGAACTCAGGTCGACGAATCCATTTTCTACAACTCTAACCATTAGACTACACGCCTCCAACAAGATAATAAAAAAGAGATATGTCCAAGAAGGTATAATATATAAAAAATTAAAAAATGGACTCTCTCGTCGATTTTCGACGCATGAGTGTTCATCCAATGAACAACCAACACAGTGATGTATTTATAGTGGTGAAGGCTTGTGTAGGACCATTCCACACTTTTTGGCACAGTCGATAGGAAAGAATTGGTGTATTAAGGAATGCCACGAACCCAATCAACGACTGACTTTTGAATTCAGAGTTATCCCTCTCCTAGACTGGTTACCTACCCAAGGTTAAAGAGCACAGTCTGTCCTACTATTTAACCCATAGCTGGAGGGAGAATATATGGATTCATACCTTTCCCAAGGGTATTAGTGCTATGTGAAATACCAACAGCTTCGTCTAGGAATTGAACTCGAACCGACGAGTCCATTTTCCACGACTCTAACCACTAGCACACGCGCCTCCATATAATATATAAATAATAATAATAATAATAGATATCAACACCATATGCGCTATTTAATGTCGAAATTTGATACAAATAATTTACAGTGATATGATTTCAATATTGTCTATTTTTGAGATGAGGCTAGATTATGTATTATTTAGATTTTTTGAACAGTTATCCTGATCTTTATATTTTATATATCATTAAAAAAAAATTTGCTGTGAGAAGACAGTAAAAAACGGAGATGTCCAAGGTGGCATAACGAACAAATCTGTTAATAATGGAGATTCGCTCTCTATTTATATGTAACCGAAACTACGTCACTACGTCACATTACCCCAAACCATCAATACATAGATTAAAAAACAACCTTGTACTATATACACTCAGAATTTAAGCATGCAACCTTAGACGGTCCTTATTTTTTTTAAACAAGTTTTAATGAATTCATGCCCGGTATTATAGATTTATATATAATTTGTTTTATTTTTATATATAATTAAAGTTATCAGAACTAAGTTTCCATTTCAAATTGTTTTATTTTTTTTTTTTACTCCTTTAATAAATTTGATGATTTTACTTACTTATGATGCAAACTCTCTGGTATTGAATTTTAAACTCTCGACCCCACTGGCAATATTTTTCGAAAATTATTTTTTACACCACCCGGAGCGTGTATTTTTTTTGGTGGGGGGGGGGTATAAAAATTATCTCATTTATTTTCTACATCCACTAGGACTCCCAACCCTTGAATACTTTCAGAAAAAGTGGCTGTGTTACTATATTATTGAATTAGCAGAATGGAACAGTGTCAGATCTTCTGAAGATAACTTCTAGGAGTACAGCTGGTGGAAATGTGCTAGAAGCAAAAATACATGATTTTAAACTGTTTAAACAATAAGACAATAATGTAAAAAGAAATTGTGACTTGAACTTTGACCCATGATATTATTCTCACTAAAGTAGAACCATGACATTTGTAATTGATACTTTCAAAATAATTAATGGTTATTACTTATAACGGCAGACATTTTTAATATTTCTCCTCGAACTGGAAATTACAGTCAAGACAGATTTCAAAATTTAATTTTTTTTTTTGCTAATAGAATAATATATTTTTGGAACAAATTGCCGAATCAAATTGAACACTATAATAGTGTCAAAACTTTAATTGAATTGTATGATTTCAGAATTAATGATAAGAAAAAGAAATTAAGAGGGCATTTTGGAATGCTGATAATTGTGAAGACTAGTACAAAATAAAAAACACCCTCCAGACGATTTAAAAAAATAGATTTTTGAAACATATTGCCTGAGGGGTGGGAGTAAAAAATTCAATGTCAGCGAGTTTGTACCCTAAGTAAGTAAAATCATCAAATTCATTAAAGGATTAAAAAATAAAACAATTTGAAATGTAAACTTTAAATATGTATTAAAATAAAACAAACTATATATAGATATATAATACCAGTCATGTATTTATTAAAACTTGTTTTAAAAAACAATGAGGGCTGTCTAATGTTGCATGTTCAAATTTTGAGTGTATTTATTCTATGTTATGGCGATTTTGGGTATGGTGACGTAAGCAGTGACGTAATTTTTGTTACAGACAAAAACCGGAAGCGAATCTCCATTATTAATAGATGTGACTATTCAAGAACTTGAGAAATATACTAAAAATAACAAAGAAAGATTAACAGAAATTGCAATGTAATAACTAACAGAAAAAACAACAAAAACTAGAAAACAGAAATGGGGGAAAACTATATGGATACTTCAAGCGAAAAACTGAGGAAACGTGAGGCAAACGAGAAAACCTGGACATGGCTAAGAAACGAGAACATTAAGAAAGAATCTGAATATCTTATAATAGCACCGCAAAATAATTCCATAAGGAACAATTATGTCTAAGCGAAAATAAATAAGACGCAACACATTAGCAAGTGTTTTATGGAGACAGAGACGAAACGGTAGATCGCTTAATAAGCGAATGCAACAGAATAGCACAAAATTAGTGCAAAACTATGCATACTGAGGGAAAAAGATGATCCACCGGGAATTATACAAGAAATTAAATTTTGACCCGAAAACCAAATGGTATATGCAGAAACGAGAATCCATCCTAGAGAATGACACGCATAAGATTCTTTGGGATTTCGAGATACAAACCGTGTTGTTCTATATTATAGGCCTCGTAATTACGTGACTAGAAGCCAGACGTAAAAGCGTTTGAGAGCGATGCATTTATTTTCAATTTGTTTCCGTAGTCGGCTTAAGAAATTCAAAGAATCTTTTGCTTTTACACTTGGAACAACTATTACAGTTATTCATTTTGAAATATGCATAAGATTTTCGGTCTGAACTATATTATTTTATATGTATTGTAAAAAAAATTATTATAAAACAAATGTTTATTGTAAAAAACAAACATTTACTGTAAAAACAAACATTTTTGATCCGAAATTAACAACTAAAAATGTCATTTAGGCATCTTTTGGGCATGGAAGTTTATCTAATTCTTTAATTTAAAGTGAATTCAACATTTTTCACGTAAACTTTCAATAGAAAATGTTAATTCAAGTATTTACAGTTTTTCTTGAAGGTGTTTAAAAACAAATGTTGAATTTTAGTTTTAAGTTTACCATTGAATACCGTTAAATAGAAGCGAATTTAATGTTTCTGAATTACAAAATTAATTTAAAAAGCAATTTTAGAATGTTGTTACATACATATTTACCACCCCCACCCCTCCGCGCGAGTAGCTAGTGTAACAAGTTCAATTTCTTGAGTGGAGTTTAACAGCTTTGAATTCAGAGTTTTTCCTTCTTCAAAACTGGTTGCATAAGAGCCTAGTCTGCCCTACTATTTACCTATAGTTAGAAGGAGAATATTTGGATTCATACCTTTCCCATGGGTATTAGCGCTATGTTAAATGCAAGCAGCCTCGGCCAGGATATCGTAAAAATGCCTTAAATGAAGAGTCATTTTTTATGTTCTTTAAAAAGTATATTAATCAGAAAAAAACGTCAGCAAAATAAACAGAACAAAATAAGATAAGTTGTTTTCATGTCAATTTTGTTTCATGTCAATGTCATATTTTGTTCCTGAATTCATCATTCGATGTTTTTTAAGGGTAGCGAAAAAATCATACTAACAAAAAATAAATGTTTTTTTCAATTATTCGCATCATACTATTTATTAAATACACAAAATCACGAATAATATTAACCACTCAAAAATCTCTTTTTTTTAAGAATTGGCTTTCAGTTTGTTATGTAAAATTCATCTCTTTGCAATGTTCTCAAAATACTTCATGACCAAAAATTATTCTTATTTTCTTTTCTTTTTTTTTCTTTTTTTTTTTTCAATTCTTTCATATATTTCTTTTAATTAATTAAATTAAATATTTCTTCATTCCAGATAACGAATGTACAAAATGAATATAAGAAAAAAATTTGTCGTTAGGTCTTGCTACCTTTAAATAAAGCCACCTCTTAAAATGAAAAAAAAAAAAAAGAATTCATTTTCTTTTTTGTGATCTAGATGGACTAATCACTACAACAGGAAAAAATTGAAAAAATGATAGGGAAATTGCACTTTCTTGTCTCTATCCATTTTTTCTTTCTTTTTCTTGCCATCTTACTTACTTTTGTTCTTTCTCTCGTTTTTCTTTCTTTCTTTCTTTCTTTCTTTCTTAGATTCAATTCGTCTGTCCCTTAATTATTAATAAATCGTCTGCAAATTGACACGCAATTTTCCCATCTTTTATTTTTTTTTTTTTTTTGTAAATTATTCTCTTTATTTCATTTTGGGTTTCTTTCTCAGCGTCATCCCCTTTAACATCCTTCTTATACTCTTATTTCTTTTATATCTTGTGCAATATTTTTATTCGAGCCTTCCTCTTTAATATTTTTTAATATTGATTTTAAAAAATAATTAATACCATTGCTTCTTTCCTTTATATTACCTTTTTATTTGTTTCCCTCGTATTTATTTTTTCTTTTTTCTCTTTCTTTCTTGTTTTGTTTTTACTATCACATTTTCTATTTCATTGTTTTTTGTTACATTAAAACAGTTTTCAGGTGAATTAATTAATTCAAAGATATATATCATATCACATTTTTACACACATATTTATATAGCTCAAAATAAATATATACTGTAAAAGAACGTAAAAATTTGACTCTCAGACCTAAGGCACCTCTATTTTTTTAAATATGGGGGTGGAGATTAAGAGTGCAATTGATTTGGCTAGAAAAGTTACCTCTAAATTGAAGATTTAGAGGTAATTAAATGGAAGCAATAAAATTCAGAATCATGAATGAAACTGATCTTCTCTTTTAAGAATAGTCAATTGCATTTAGATGATTGATCCAAAGATCCGCCCAAAATTGTAATATGAAACAAATCTAAATAGATAGATAGAAACAGAGTGAGAATGAAAGAAAGAAACAAACAAATTCAGAGATAGATAAGTTGAGGCACCCGTGATGTAATGGTTATCCTTATAGGTGTTGGACAGAGAAACCTGAAATGAAATCTGGGACGAGGCTATTTGCATTTTAAATTGCCCGAATCCCCTTGGGAGAGACATGCATCCGACTGTTCACCCTCCAGCTATGGGCAAATAGTAGGGTAGACTGGGCTTTTTAACTTTTGTTAAGCAACCACTAGCCTAAGTAAGAGCCAAAGTTGAGTGTTGCATGTCATGGACTGCTCAGTCACCAGAATTACGTCCTTAAGCATCACGGTTTTAAAGCATCACATTTTTAAAAAACTCATTTTTTATCTATTTAACCCATAGATAAGAGCCTAACGTACTACCATTCCGAGTCAGAGTGGACCTGGAAGTAATGGCGATGAAGGATACTCCACACTCCTCGAGCTCCAGAATTGGAACTTCACCCCTAGATGCATATATAATAAAAAGGAATGGGGTTTGTCATAAATGCTATACGGTTGGGACAATCATATAGGTGCTAAGGCTTGACGAGACCACCCGATTGATCGGTTTGGTCCCTCTGACCGCCCGTCTAGCCTAAGTAAGGGCCAAAATGTAGTGTTGCATGCTATGGACTGCTCAGGTACTAGGATTCTATCCTTAAGCATCACGGGCCACCAACCATAGCCAACAGGTATTCCCATTAGGGGAGTACCTCTCTGTAGAGGTACAGTCTGTGTATTCTACTTCCCCACCGACAGTAGGTCAATCTGTATTTTCTCAAATAATACTTGGCATAATATTCGTATGTCTTGATGGTGGTCCAAAATTTCGTACCAGATTGATTTCAATTTCAAAATTAACATCAGGCTTTTTATTTGAACAAGATGAGCTGACTACTCAAGCAATTATATGTACCGGTTGATCTAAAGGCCATAATGTGTTATGGCAACCGTGTAACTCATTTTTTAAAAATTATATCCAAAACTTCAAGAAAAGCCCTGGGTAACAAAAGATACTAAACATTAGGGTAGGTCGATTTTTCACTTTTTAAAAATATCAAATTGTCCATCTATGCGAAAGTTGTGTGTTAGTATACTAAATACTGATACTTTTAGATATTTTACTTGCACCATTGTTTGAGGAAATAGCATCAAAGATCGTCTACTAAAATGCACTAAAAATCCTCGTTTTCGCAAAATTTAGCCTTTAGAAAACGAGGATTTTTAGTGCATTTTAGAAGACGATCTTTGATGCTATTTCCTCAAACATTTTTTGGTATCAGTATTCAGTATATTAACACACACAACTTTCACATAGATGGACAATTTGATATTTTTAAAAAGTGAAAAATCGACCTACCCTACTAAATATTTACGATAATGGTGTCAAACGAGTAGAAAAATGCGCACATCTTAAGCAGTTTAGTGGAGGTGCGTGGTGTAATTGTTAGAGTCGTAGGAAATAGAATCGTTGACCCGAGTTCAAATCCTGGACGAGGCTGTTTGCATTTCACATCACTTTGGGAAAGGTATGCATCCACGTACTATCCCTCCAGCTATGGATAAATAGTAGGACAGAGTGGGCTCATTAATCTTGATTAGGCAACCAGTCGAGAAGAAGAAAAACTTTGAATTCAAAGCAATTAAACTCCGCTTAAAAAATTGATCTTGTGTCACATCCTGCTCGTGTGGAGGGGTTGGTAAATATGTATAAAGTTTAAAATCTGAAAAAAAATGGTTAATTTTTTGGATTTGTATAAAATCAGCCAAGTAAAAT